>CM075754.1:6915299-7268636 GCA_037974335.1 Prionace glauca | reverse complement strand
TCACGTGCTCACTGTGTTTCGGGACAGCGTTACAATATAACCAGAGACAGTGAGAGATCGGGACAGCGTTACAATATAACCAGAGACAGTGAGAGATTGGGACAGGGTTACAATATAACCAGAGACAGTGAGAGATTGGGACAGAGTTACAATATAACCAGAGACAGTGAGAGATCGGGACAGGGTTACAATATAACCAGAGACAGTGAGAGATCGGGACAGGGTTACAATATAACCAGAGACAGTGAGAGATCGGGACAGGGTTACAATATAACCAGAGACAGTGAGAGATCGGGACAGGGTTACAATATAACCAGAGACAGTGAGAGATCGGGACAGGGTTACAATATAACCAGAGACAGTGAGAGATCGGGACAGGGGTTACAATATAACCAGAGACAGTGAGAGATCGGGACAGGGTTACAATATAACCAGAGACAGTGAGAGATCGGGACAGGGTTACAATATAACCAGAGACAGTGAGAGATCGGGACAGGGTTACAATATAACCAGAGAGAGGCCCAATTTTGGCCTGCGGTGGATGTGCGAGGCCCCCGACTTCCCCACAATTTACTCAGGTTCAGAGGAGATGTTCAGCAGCTCGGGTTCACTCATGGGAAAGTCGCCAGAGGAACTGCACTGCCAGTTTCTGTCCAACCCTCTGACTGTCCCCCACAAACTACAACTCAGCATGCAGCCCTCCACACCAGGCCCACAACCCGTGTGACCCCAGACCCACCGCCCCATGCCCTGAACCCTGACCTGATTGCGCTGCGGCCCTGACCCCCAACTCGCCCTGTGTCCCTGCCCACACTCACGTTCCCCGTTTGGTTTCCCGATGTTGCCAGTTGTAGAAGTTCAGCAATTCTTTCTGAGCTCGTTTGCGTTTCTCCCGCTGGAGGAGTTGAATGTTTGCTGCCTCGGTGCGGGGCAAATCCCGGGCGCCGACCTTTCCTGGTCACCTTCACCCAGCCTTCCTCGTCTGGAACTCCTTCCTGGGGCCGTCTCCAGACGGTCCAACTGGGAACAGAACAAACAGTCAGAGGGAGTGAGTGACCTTCCCCACCCTCACCTTCTGTTGTCCCCATCGGTTCCCCCAACTCCCTGCCCATCTCTGAACCCCGCCCTCCTCCCCAACCCCCTCGCCTCGCTTCCTCCATCCCCTCCCTCCCTCCTCCCCTGCCACCTCCCGCCCATCCCCTCCCCCGGCCCCCCACCCGTCCCCTCACTCCCCCCTTCCCCTCTCCATCCCCCTCCCTCCCCCAGCACCTCCTCTCCCTCCCCCCTCCCTCCTCCCCCCCTCGCCCTCCCCCTCCCTCCCCTGCCCCCTTGCCCTCCCTCCCCTGCCACCATGCCATCCCTCCTCCCCTGCCCCCTCGCCCTCCTCCTCCCCTGCCCCCTCGCCCTCCTCCTCGTCTGCCCCGTCGCCATCCCTCCTCCCCTGCCCCCTCGCCCTCCTCCTCCCCTGCCCCCTCGCCCTCCTCCTCCCCTGCCCCCTCGCCCTCCTCCTCCCCTGCCCCCTCGCCCTCCTCCTCCCTGCCCCTTCGCACCTCCTCCTCCCCTGCCCCTCGCCCTCCTCCTCCCCTGCCCCTCGCCCTCCTCCTCCACCGCCCCCTCCTCCTTCCCTGCCACTTCACCCTCCTCCTCCCCTGCCCCCTCGCCCTCCTCCTCCCCTGCCCCCTCGCCCTCCTCCTCCCCTGCCCCCTCGCCCTCCTCCTCCCCTGCCCCCTCGCCCTCCTCCTCCCCTGCCCCCTCGCCTCCTCCTCCCCTGCCCCCTCGCCCTCCTCCTCCCTGCCCCCTCGCCCTCCTCCTCCTCCCTTGCCCCTTCGCCCTCCTCCTCCCCTGCCCCCTCGCCCTCCTCCTCCCCTGCCCCCTCGCCCTCCTCCTCCCCTGCCCCCTCGCCCTCCTCCTCGTCTGCCCCGTCGCCATCCTCCTCCCCTGCCCCCTCGCCCTCCTCCTCCCCTGCCCCCTCGCCCTCCTCCTCCCCTGCCCCCTCGCCCTCCTCCTCCCCTGCCCCCCTCGCCCTCCTCCTCCCCTGCCCCTTCGCCCTCCTCCTCCCCTGCCCCCTCGCCCTCCTCCTCCCCTGCCCCCTCGCCCTCCTCCTCCCCCGCGCCCCCTCCTCCTTCCCCTGCCACTTCACCCTCCTCCTCCCTGCCCCCTCGCCCTCCTCCTCCCCTGCCCCCTCGCCCTCCTCCTCCCCTGCCCCCTCGCCCTCCTCCTCCCCTGCCCCCTCGCCCTCCTCCTCCCTCCCCTGCCCCCTCGCCCTCCTCCTCCCCTGCCCCCTCGCCCTCCTCCTCCTCCCTTGCCCCCTCGCCCTCCTCCTCCCTCCCTTGCCCCCTCGCCCTCCTCCTCCTCCCTTGCCCCCCTCGCCCTCCTCCTCCTCCCTTGCCCCCTCGCCCTCCTCCTCCTCCCTTGCCCCCTCGCCCTCCTCCTCCTCCCTTGCCCCCTCGCCCTCCTCCTCCTCCCTTGCCCCCTCGCCCTCCTCCTCCTCCCTCCCCTCGCCCTCCTCCTCCTCCCCTGCCCCCCTCGCCCTCCTCCTCCTCCCTTGCCCCCTCGCCCTCCTCCTCCTCCTTGCCCCCTCGCCTCCTCCTCTCCATGCCCCCTCGCTCCTCCTCCTCCCTTGCCCCCTCGCCCTCCTCCTCCTCCTTGCCCCCTCGCCCTCCTCCCCTCCCTTGCCCCCTCGCCCTCCTCCTCCTCCCTTGCCCCCTCGCCCTCCTCCTCCTCCCTTGCCCCCTCGCCCTCCTCCTCCTCCCTTGCCCCCTCGCCCTCCTCCTCCTCCCTTGCCCCCTCGCCCTCCTCCTCCTCCCTTGCCCCCTCGCCCTCCTCCTCCTCCCTTGCCCCCTCGCCCTCCTCCTCCTCCCTTGCCCCTTCGCTCTCCTCCTCCTCCCTTGCCCCCTCGCCCTCCTCCTCCTCCCTTGCCCCCTCGCCCTCCTCCTCCTCTCCTTGCCCCCTCGCCCTCCTCCTCCTCCCTTGCCCCCTCGCCCTCCTCCTCCTCCCTTGCCGGCTCGCCCTCCTCCTCCTACCTTGCCCCCTCGCCTTCCTCCTCCTCCCTTGCCCCCTCGACATCCCCCCTTCCCTTGCCCCCTCGCCCTCCCCCTCCCTTGCCCCCTCCCTTGCCCTCCCCCTCCCTTGCCCTCTCGCCCTCCCCCCTCGCCCTACTCCGCCCCCCCTTCCCCTAGCCCTCCCCCACCCCTGCCCCCTCGCCCACCCCTGCCCCCTCCGCTCTCCTGCCCTCCCCCTGCCCCCTCGCCCTCCACTGTCCCCTCGCACTCCCCCTCCACTGCCCCCTCGCCCTCCCCCTGCCCCCTCACCCTCCCCCCTGCCCCCTCGCCCCCCCATCCCCTGCCGCCCCCTCCCTTCCCCGCCCCCATCCCTCCCCCCCAGCCCCACCCCTCCCACTTCCCGCCCCCCCACCCCTCCCACTCAGCCCCTCCCCTCCCCTCCGTCGCCCCCCCGGCCCCCTCCCCCCGACCCCCTCCGTCGCCCTCCCCCCCCTCCCCTCCGTCGTCCCCCCCGCCCCCCTCCCCTCCGTCGCCCTCCCCCCCCGCCCCTCTGTCGCCCTCCCCCCGTCGCCCTCCCCTCCCCCCGCCCCCCTCCGTCGCCCTCCCCCCCGCCCCCGCTCCCCCCGCGCCCCGCTCCGTCGCCCTTCCCCCCGCCCCCCCTCCCTCCCCTCCGTCGCCCTCCCTCCCCCCCGTCGCCCTCCCTCCCCTCCGTCGCCCTCCCTCCCCCCCGTCGCCCCCCTCCCTCCCTCCCCCCCGCCCTCCCTCCCCTCCGTCGCCCCCCTCCCTCCCTCCCCCCCCACCCTCCCTCCCTCCCCCCGCCCCCTCCCCTCCGTCGCCCCCCTCCCTCCCTCCCCCCCTCTCCCCCCCGCCCCCTCCTCCCTCCGCCCCGTCCCCTCCATCGCCCCCCTCCCCCCCGTCCTCCTCCCCTCCGTCGCCCTCACCCCCACCCCCCCTCCCCCTCCGTCGCCCTCCCCCCCGCCCCCTCCCCTCCCCCCTCCATCGCCCCCCACCCACCCCCCTCCCCCCACCCCCCTCCCCCCACCCACCCTCCCTCCCCACCCCCCTCCCCCCACCCACCCTCCCTCCCACCATCCCCCCCTCCCCACCCCCCCACACCACCACCCCTCCCCACCCCCCTCCCCACTTCCCCCACCCCACCCCACTTCCCACCCCACCACCATCACCCCTCCCCACCCCCCCCTCCCTACCCCCACCACCCCCCCCCCCCCTCTCCCACCCCCACCCCCTCCCTTGTGTACCTCTTCCACCTTCTTGTCGTGTTTCCCCATGAACTGGTCAACCTCAGTCTGCAGTTTCAGCGGGGTCAATGATCCGGGAACCATATTCCTGCGTCCATTCTGGAGGAAACAAAGACAAGGGCTCAGGACGCTGCCCTTTGAACCCGAGGCCGTGCCAGCCAATCAGGAACGCAGCTTTGTTTGGGTTGCGCCACTGTACTCACTCTGAAGGCCTGTCTGGATCGGGTGCTCATCCGTGGACAAAACCCGGGGCTGTTGGCGTTTCCAGGACGTGGCAGCTTTCACTACGGCCGCACGCTTAAACACAACGTAGGCCACTCGGAAGCCCTGAGCAAGAGGAGAATTAAGCAGACAGTAGCACAAAGCAAGAATACTGACCCCCCCCCCCTCCCCTGCTGAGCTGCTCTGGTGTTACCTGAACATAAGAACATAAGAAATAGGAGCAGGAGTAGGCCATCTGGCCCTTCGAGCCTGCCCCGCCATTCAATAAAATCATGGCTGATCTGTCGTGGCTCAGCTCCATCTTCCCGCCCTCTCCCCACAACCCTTAATCCCTTCTCTTATCAAAAACCCATTAACCCGTTTCTTAAAAATATTTAGCGAGGCAGCCTCCACCACTTCAACGGGCAGAGAATTCCAGAGATTCACCACCCTTTGAGTGAAGAAGTTCCTCCTCAACTCTGTTCTAAACCGCCCCCCCCTTTATCTTGAGGCTGTGCCCCCTAGTCCTACTGTCTTTTTTGAGCGGGAAGAGTCTTTCCACCTCTATCCTATCCATCCCATTCATCATCTTATACGTCTCAATGAGATCTCCCCTCATTCTTCTAAACTCTAACGAGTACAAGCCTAGTTTATTCAGCCTCTCCTCATAGTTCAATCCCCTCAACTCCAGTATCAGCCGAGTAAACCTCCTCTGCACTCCCTCCAGGGCCAAAATATCCTTGCGCAGGTGCGGCGCCCAAAACTGCACACAGTACTCCAGCTGCGGCCTCACCAATGCCCTATACAGCTGTAGCAAGACCTCCCTACTTTTATATTCAATCCCCCTCGCTATGAAGGCCAGCATCCCATTCGCCTTCCTGACCACCTGCTGCACCTGCAAGCTGGGTTTTGCGACTCATGCACAAGGACCCCGAGGTCCCTCTGCACCGTCGCCTGCTGCAGTTTTTCGCCCCCGTAAGTAATAGTCCTTCCTACCATTCCTCCTACCAAAGTGGACCACCTCACACTTGCCAACATTAAATTCCATTTGCCATTTCCTGGCCCATTCGCCCCAGCCTATCTAGATCCTTCTGCAGACTCTCCACACCCTCCCGCACAATTTGCCTTTTCCCCCCAATCTTGGGTGTCATCAGCAAATTTCGACACCCTGCACTCGTTCCCTCCTCCAGATCATCTATATAAATGGTAAATAGCTGAGGCCCCAGCACCGACCCCTGGGGGCAACCCCACTAGTCACCAACCGCCAATCCGAATAGCATCCATTGACCCCCCACTCTCTGCCTCCTATTTGACAACCAATCCTCTATCCACTCTAACACCCTACCCCCAACTCCATGTCCCCTGACCTTCTGCAATAACCTCTTGTGAGGTACCTTATCAAACGCCTTCTGAAAATCTAGAAAGACCACATCCACCGGCTCTCCTCTATCCACTGCCCTAGACACATCCTCATAGAACTCCAGTAAATTTGTCAGACACGACTTCCCTTTCATGAAACCGTGTTGCGTCCGCCCCTATCAAGCAATTCCCCTCAAGATGCCTCGCTATTTCCTCCTTAATGACGGTTTCTAACATTTTACCTACCACAGACGTTAAACTAACCGGCCTATAATTCCCCGCCTTTTGCCTGGCACCCTTCTTAAACAACGGCGTAACATTAGCCGTTTTCCAATCTTCCGGCACTTCCCCGGAATCCAGCGACGTCTGGAAAATAACCACCTATCCACTATCACCTCCGCCATTTCTTTCAGAACCCTCGGATGCATTCCACCCGGTCCTGGGGACTTGTCCACAATCAGCCCCTCCAGTCTGTCGAGCACCACCTCTCTAGTAACAGTAATGTCATTAAGACCCTCCATTCCTACCACCTTTCCATCGCTAACACCCGGCAAATTATTCACGTCCTCCTCCGTGAAGACAGAAACAAAAAAGTTATTCAAGACCTTAGCCATATCCCCATCCCCTACCACTAGCTCCCCTTTCTCATCCTCTAAAGGACCAACGTTTACCCTAGCCAGCCTCTTCCTTTTTATATATTTATAAAAACTCTTGCAATCCTTTTTTATATTAAGTGCTAGCCCAGCCTCATAGCTTCTCCTACCCTCCTTTATCAATTTCTTTGTCAATCTTTGTTGACATTTAAACCTTTCCCAATCCTCTTCTCGCCCACTGCTCTTAGCTACTCTAAACTCCTCCGCTTTTAATTTAACACTTTCCTTCACCTCCTTCTTTATCCACGGCTTATTACCTCTCCTCCTACTGTCCTTTTTAACCATCGGAATAAATTTCTGCTGAGCACCAAGAAAGATCTCCTTAAAGATCCTCCACTGCTCCTCAGCAGACCTACCTTCCAACGCGCTCCCCCAGTCCACATTCGCCAATTCTTCTCTCATCCTACCATACTCCCCTCTATTCAAACAAAGGACGCGTGTCTGGGAGCCCACTTTCTCCTCCTCCATACAATGATCACTCTCTCCAAGAGGATCCTTCACCGCAAGGTCCCTAATTCTACCCACCTCATTACATAGCACCAGATCCAAGATAGCTCGCTCCCTCGTCGGCTCCAACACACACTGTTCAAGGAAATTATCCCGGCAGCATTCCAAGAACTCCTCCTCGAGCCCACCTCGTCCAACATGGGTCGACCAATCAATATGCAGATTGAAATCTCCCATAACTACTGCCGTCCCATTCCTGCACGCTGCACTTATTTGCGCGTTAACAGCCCGCCCCACCTCCAGATCATTATTCGGGGGCCTATAGACGACATCCACTAGCGTTTTCCTCCCTTTTCTGTTCCTAATCTCCACCCACAACGATTCCACTTTCTGCTCCTTGGCTCCGATATCATCCCTTGCTACCACCTTGATACTATCCTTAATCAGCAGAGCTACACCACCCCCTCTTTCCTCCTGCCTATCCTTCCTAAACACTTGATAACCCTGTACATTCATCTCCCAGTCCCTGTCACCTTGCAGCCACGTCTCTGTAATGGCCACCAGATCGTATCCATTTGTGTTGATCTGCGCCATCAGCTCATCCACTTTATTCCGAATGCTTCGTGCATTCAGATAAAGCGCTTTCATCCCAGCCTTCACCTGGACCCTACTTGCCGTAACGCCACCAATTGGGACATCCTTGGCCTCTTCCCTTACCTGTACCCTATCCTTAACTTTAGACCTCATAGCGTCACCTACCCTCGCACCCTCCCCCCCCCCTAATTAGTTTAAAGCCCTGTCTACAGTCCTCTTTACTCGATTCGCCAGCACTCTGGTCCCAGCATGATTCAGACCAACCCCATCCTGCCCGAACAGGTCCCACCTACCCCAATACTGGTGCCAATGCCCCATAAATTCGAACCCATTCCTCCCACACCAATCTCTGAGCCACCCATTTACTTCCTTTATCCTATCAACCCTACGCCAGTCTGCCCTCGGTTCAGGCAGTAGCCCAGAGATAACCACCTTGTCGGTTCTACTTTTTAATTCCATTCCCAGCTTCTCATACTCCCTTCCCAGATTCTCAGTCCGCATTTTGCCTACGTCGCCGGCACCCACATGTACTACAACAAACGGGTTCTCACCCTCCCACTCCAGATTCCTCTGCAGCCCAGCTGCGACATCCTGTACCCGAGCACCAGGCAGACAACACACCCTTCTGTGCACTTTGTCATTGTGACAAAGGACAGTGTCAATACCCTTCACCCCACTATCCCCAATCACTACTACGTTCCTTTTCCCTTCTCTTTGCCTATGTCCTGCTGCATCACTGTACCGTGTGCAGTTTGCTCACCAACCTCTCTTGCCTCGTCCTCTTCCAGACTGGAAGCAAGAACCTCAAACCTGTTATGCAGGTTAAGAGGCTGAGGCCTCTGCTCCTCACCCCCCTTCCTCCTCCCAGCAGCCCCCTTTTGTCCCTGACCCTTAGATTTAGCCAGTCTAGGGGCACCCTCTCTCCCCCTGATGAGCCTCAGTGTCTGTAGCTCAGAGGCCAGCTCATCCACCTTGAGCTGGAGCTCCTCCAGCAACCTGCACTTACTGCAGACATGGTCACTGGGAAGGACCCTGGGGTCCACCAGTTCCCACATCATACAGAAACCACACATCACATGCCCCTCCATTATTCACTGTAATTTTTTATGGGAAAAAATTTTTTCCTTGTTTCTTGCTGTAGTAGTATTGAAAAAAAAAAAATTTTTTTTTTTCTTTCCCTGTTTTTTTCAAACGAACTCACCTGTCCTTTTTTCCCTCAAGCCCTTTTTGATATTAAGCCCTATTAGCTCACTCTGCTTCCCTCTCACTCCGCTGCCCGCTCAGACGGTGCCCGCTGTCTACACCAGGCCTCCTTTTAAACCTGGCGCTGATTTGAAGCAGGCTCGTCCACAACTCTGTTCTAAACTAGCAGTAAATACAATAAAATAAATGCTTTAAACAGTTCTACAAAGAACAAAGTGCTTTAAACTTATTTTAAACAGGTTTTTAACAGGTAAATTCTTAGCTCTCTCTCTGCTCCAGCAAACAGTGAAAGGCTTCACCGTGTGGCCCTGATAATTAATTAAATTAAAGCAGCCTCGTCCACAACTCTGTTCTAAACTAGCAGTAAATACAATAAAATAAATGCTTTAAACAGTTCTTCAAAGAACAAAGTGCTTTAAACTTATTTTAAACAGCCAAGACTGTGACCCACAGAGCCAAGACTGTGACCCACAGAGATCTCAGCAAATCCTACATTATGGCGTCACACTGACATTTAAACAGAGATCACCTCACCACAGCCTGATACCACCATCCCAACAGCATTAAGCGATGGGCCTTGCCAGAGATTTAAATTAATAAAGATCATACCCCCCGTGCAGATGGGTCGGAGAAGAACTTTGATTCCTGCCCCTTGGATATGGTGCTGGGGCCTGGCTTTTCCTGCAGTTCCACTGAGGTCACATGGCCAAATTCTGTAAATAACCTGCACAAGCACTCCTAAATACAGAGCAAACAGGGAAAAAAAGATACAGATTTAACATAGCCCAACTAACATAAAAAGGGAGATAAAAGCAAATTACTGCAGATTCTGGAATCTGAAACAGAAACAGAAAAATGTTGGAAAAATTACAGCAGGTCTGACAGCATCTGTGCAGAGAGAATACCAAGTTTTTGAGTCTGGATCAGCTTCCATCGGAGCTCTGACTCGAAAGGTCTACTCTCTCCCGATGTGAAGATGCCAGCATTGGACAGCACTGCTCCTTTGTCAGTGCAGAAATTGTGTAGAAACGCACAATCTTGGAGATCCTCTCTACTTGGAGCCGGCAGTTTGCGGTGTCGATAGTCATCATGGTGTGGAGATGCTGACGAAGGAGCAGCGCTCCAAAAGCTAGTGGATTTTGCTTCTAAATAAACCTGTTGGACTTTAACCTGGTGTTGTGAGACTTCTTACTGCATCTACTCTCTCTCCACAGACGCAACAGAAAGATGACTAACTTGCAGCTTCAGAAACATCCCCTTTGCAGGGCTGTGGTGGTGGCCGGGCACTTCCTCACATGGCTGATCAGCCTGGGTCACTCAGCACCACTCCTTCCAACCCTCAATGAATCTCCTCTCTGCATCCCACAAGTACCCGCAGCTTGATGATAATCATCAACAACTGGATCAGACTAAACCATGATCCGCAACCCCCTCCCAAGCCATGACCTTTCACCCCTCAGTACCGTTTCCAGATCCCCACCCTCACCCAGCTGGGTCCAGGTGGCATGGTGGTTAGCACTGCTGCCTCACAGTGCCAGGGTTCAATTCCCAGCTTGGGGCACAGGAGTGTGTACGTTCTCCCCATATCTGTGTGGGTTTCCTCTGGGTGCTCCAGTTTCATCCACAGTCCGAAAGGTTAGGGTGCATTGGCCGTGCTACATTCTCCCTCAGTGTACCCGAACAGGCGCCGGAGTGTGGCGACTAGGGGGATTTTCACAGTAACTTCATTGCAGCGTTAATGTAAGTCTTACCAATGGCACTAATAGTTAACCTTTAGACAGTTACCTCGCCGACGTACGGGGGCAGGTTCAGCACTAACAGGGTCCGGTTCTGAGGTCGCTTCTTATCGGCGGCCTCGCGAACCCGGTGAGGCTTCACAAGGAGATGCCAGACGGCTCGGCTCCGGGTGGAGAACCGGACCGGGATCACTGAGAGAGGGAGAGAGAAAGACAGGGAGTGAGTCCGAGAGAGACGGCAGGGCGGCGGCTCCCCTTCCCCCCGGGTTCCCCCACGCTTTACCGGTGAATTCTCCGGCGGTTCGTGTTTCGACCGTGGCTGGCTCCATCTTGGACTCCCGGAAATACGTAATGACAGAAGTGCGGCCCACTAACCAATCGAAATCTACATCGTACGCAGGCGCAATACAAGCAGGATGCGCGCTCAGCGCTGGTGCTGTGCTACGAACTCGCGTCAGCAACCCCTGCGCCATCTTTGATCCTGGCGCCTGACATTGTGATTAATTGATCTGACCCAAGCTTGAATATCTTCAGTGGCAGAGTCTCCACTGTTCTCCATGGGGAAAAGAATTCCAATAAAGATTAACAACCCTCAGAGCAGAAATCCCTCCTCATCCCCGTCTTCTCTGGGAGCAGAGTTTAAGTTTAATTATTTGTGTCGCAAGTAAGCTTACATTACTAACACTGCAATGAAGTTACTGTGACAATTCCCTATTTGCTGTTTTTCCTACAATTTGACCTCTCACTCAGTCTCACACAGCACTTGTTCCTCTCCTATCTGCCCCCACTCCCAACCAGCTCTAGTAGCTAGGGTTTGGAATACTGAAAATTGATAACTATGGAGGCCCTTCAGCCCAGTGTGTCCGCGACAGCCTAATCGCAGCTCTGTAGTTGACAGCACTTCAAGTGCACATTTTGTAAATGCATTCGTGGATTCTGCCCCTACCATCCTTTCAGGCTGTGAGTTCCATAGAACTGTAGGATCCTTAAAGTGCAGAAGGACGCTATTCAGCCCATCGAGTTTGCACCTCCTCTCTGAAAGAGCATCCTACCCAGGACCACTCCTACACCCAAACCCCATGCATTTCCTATGGCCAAATTGCCTAACCTGCACATCTTTGGCACTAAGGGGCAATTTAGCACGATCAATCAATGTAATCTACGTATCTTTGGACACCAAGAGGGAATTTAGCATGGCCAATCCACATAATATACACATCTTTGGACACTAAGGGACAAATCAGCATGACCAATCCATCCACCACATGCCCCTACCATCTTCTGCGTGAAAAAACTCTCCACAGATTCTCTAATCCAACTATCGTAATATATGTTCCATGTTTATTGAACACTCTGCCGAGGGAAATAGGCGCTTCCTATCCACTCTATACAGGAGCCTCATAATACTAATTTTAATTCAATCACCCCTCAGCTTCCTTTATTCCAAATGAAACAACCCCAATCTTTCCTTAGGGCTAAAATCCTCCAATCCTGGGAATGTGCAGGTAAATTGAAAACAAAAGCACATTACTGCGGATGTTGGAATCTGAAACAAAAAGAGAAAATGCTGGAAAATCTCAGCAGGCCTGACAGCGTCTGTGCAGAGAGAATAGGGCCAATGTTTCAAATCAGGAGGCCTCATCTGGAAGACTAGTTTTGGTCTCCTTACTTAAGAAAGGTTATAGTAACATTGGAGGCAGTTCGAAGGAGATTCACCAGGGATGAGAGAATTGTCCTATGATGAGAGATAAAATAGTCAGGATCTGTATTCCTTGGAGTTTAAAAGGGTGAGGAATGATCTTATTGGAACATATAAGATCCTAAGGGACTTGACAGGGTAGATGGTGAGATGTTTTCACCAGTGGGAGAGTTTGGAACAAGGGGACAAAGCTACAAGATAGATGGCCAGTTATTTAAAACTGAGGTGCATAGAAATTTCTTCTCGCAGAGAGTGATGAATCTCTGCCCCAAAGGGTGCTGGAGGTTGGATCATTAGAAGGATTTAAAGTGGAGGTGGATAAATGTTTGATAATTGAGGAATAGAGAGGAGGGCGATGGGGAAACGGCACAGAAAAGGAGCTGAGGTCAGCATAAATCAGCCATGGTCACATTGAATGACTGGGTGGGCTTGAAGGGCTGGAGGCCCCTCCTTGCTTCTATTTCTTGTGTTCAGAGACATTCAGAGGATCCAGATAAGAGAGCCCCTTTCCTCTATAAGGGGGCATACTCGTTCTTGGGGGGTGGCACAGTGGTTAGCACTACTGTCTCACGGTATCAGGGACCCATATTCGATTTCACCCTGTGTGGAATTTGTACATTCTCCCCGTATCTGCATCATTTTCCTCCCACACTTCAAAGATGTTTGGGTTTAATGGATGGGTCATGGTAAATGTGCAGGGTTATGGTGATAGGGCGGTGGGGGTGTTGGGTTGTGGTAAAGCACTGTTGGAGGGTTGGTGCAGACTTGATGGGCTGAATGGTCACCTTCTGCACTGTAAGGATTCTATGATTCCAACTCCTGCCTGAATACCACGAATGATCTGACACTATTTCTCCTCAAATAATTGTTTCCAGTTTACCTCTGCTCAGTAAAATTGGTCTTTTCCAAATTTGAAATGTGGTCTATCTCTGTCCTTTTCCAGAATGATGCTGAATAGAATTGAATTGGGCTGTGCCTAAGATTGCAATTCACAGTTTAATACAGGAGATAGGGTATATTCTGGAGCAGCTTGCAGTGAGTGTGAAGACTAGCTGACTCTGAATCTGACTGTCCCCAGTAATATTACACTGGGAGCCACTTAAATTGATCCAGGGTGGGACTTGCATTCTAACTGGGGAGGAAACCCTGTCCTCTTGAGCTGTTGCCCAGTAGATTGGAGTAGGCAGGGGGTTGGGGGGGGAAACGTTGTTGGGGCTACAGCCAATCCATAAGGAAGAAGAGTCAATAATCTCAGGCTCAAAGGTAAGTCTGGGACAAGGCTGGCTGGGACACTGAGAGTTGCTGAGCAGAGGCTGATAGCCAAGTTCTGCACACATGAGAATGGCCTCAACCAGGATCTTGGGGGTTCATGTCACACTGTCACCCCCACGACTTGCCTGAGCTTGCAAAATCTCACTAAATGCCCTGGCTGGAGACAATACACATCTCTTTAATCTATGCTTAACCCTTCCTCCACTCACATTGTCTGTACCTTTAAGACTTGATTACCTGTAAAGACTCACATTCCAACCATTATTTTGTAAATTGAGGCTGTGTCTTCATATGCCCTGTTTGTGAATAGAAATCCCACTCATCTGATGAAGGGGCAGTGCTCCGAAAGCTAGCGGCTTGTGCTACAAAATAAACCTGTTGGACTTTAACCTGAGACTTCTTACTGGGGCACTCCAGACAAAGAGGTGAGGGGAGTCGTGTTGAGAGAGGCTGGAGTGGGAAGAATTCAGGTTTTGTTGAGGGAGGGAGGGAAAGAGGTGCCTCTGATGGGTTAGGGGTGATGGAGGAGTCAGGCATCTCTCTTGCTTAATAGCAAGATAGTCCTTCCTTTGCCATGGGTAAATTGGCCATTAATTGGCCACTTTAAGGGATTCAGTCAGTCTATGGAACGGGGGAATCTTTGACCCCAACCCTCCCCATCAAATATGAAAGACAGATAGAAGGTTGGTGTGCTGTCCATAGTTGAGAGTCAACCATATTGCAATGGATCTGGAGTCACATTTTATGTGGCACAGTGGTTAGCACTGTTGTCTCACATGCCAGGAATCTGGGTTCAATTCTGGCCCCAGGTGACTGTACAGAGCCCGTGTTCTCCCTGTGTCTGGCTGTTCTTCCAGGTGCTCTGGTTCAGTACATTGGCTGTGCTAAATTCAGTGTACCCAAACAGTTGCTGGAGTGTGGTGACTAGGGGATTTTCACTGCAACTTTGTTGCAGTGTTAATGTAAGCCTACTTGTGACACTAATAAACTTAAAAATGTAGGCCAGACTGGGTAAGGATGGCAGATTTCCTTCCCTAAAGGGCATTAGTGAACTAGATGGATTTTTCCAACAATGGTTTCATGGGTCATCAGATGGCCCTTAATTCCGGATTTTTTTTATTGATTCCAATGCCACCGTCTGCCGTGGCAGGATTTGAACCCGGGTCTCCGGAACATACGCTGAGTTTCTGGATTGATAGTCCTGTGATAATACCACTAGACCATCACCTTCCCTGAAGTTTGATTCCTGACTTGGGTCACTGCCCGCACATTCTCCCAGTATCTGCATGGGTTTCCTTCCACAGTCTGAAAGATGTGCTGGTTCGGTGCTAATTTCTCCCTCAGTGTACCTGAACAGGTGCCAGAGTATGGCGACTAGGGGATTTTCACAGTAACTTCATTGCAGTGTTAATGTAAGCCTACTTGTCACAATAATAAATATATTTCAAAACCTATTTGAGTTACTACTGTGGAAGTGAAGTGTTTGAGCAGGGTGAATGGAACGTATTATCAGATTCTTTTACTGTTGAGATGTGGAAATTTCCATTTACTGAATCTTTTAAGAAAAAGACAGAGACAACCGTTTATTTTTCTGTACAATGTCTATTTAGGCCGTATTGCAAATGAGAAACAGAATCCATTGTATAAGAGAAACCTATTTACACATCCTGTCCGATCACAGTCCACATCTGCTGGTGCACAGAGCACCTGATTTAAAATGGTCAAATCCCCAAACCGGAACAGCCTGCTCAAAATGGTCACCTTCCAGACACAGCGCGGTTCCATGAAGCACAGGCAGCACAACTGCGGTTACTGGATAATCAACTCTTCCAGTATGTATCCGCCAGGCTCCCATTACTCTGTGTCCGGTCTGTATCAGACTACTTGGAGCCTGCCTCAGGTTATAATCCAGTTATCCGCACCCCCCCCCCCCCAACATGAAACCAGAGATACAACCCCAGCCCTGGCCCAACACACATTCAGAAGTAGTTCACCTTAACACAGATTACAGTCTGCCTGTGCTGCTCAGATATAGGAAGGTAACGCAGGAGGGGGAGGACAGCACATTGAATAAGCTCTCCAGCTTCCCTCTGATGCCTGGGTTCACTGCCTAAGGCTGTTACAATATCCACCACGCAGCTACAGCAAACCAAGTTACTCCTGCAGGTTTATTTCGTGAAAAAATAAGTTCATTTAAAACTAATTTCATCCCTCAAATGGGACGTCCCGGCGGTTACAGGAAATCCCAGGAAATAGTTGGGAGTGGGATTGCGCCCACCAGTGGAAACCTCACCCTCCCCGTCCTAACTTAATATGGTGTCCCACAAAGGAAGAACTTGGATTTATATAGAGCCGTCCACAATCTCAGGACAGCCCAAAGCACTTTACAGCCAGTGAAGTACTTTTTGACGTGTTGTCAGTGGCAAATCAGTTGCCAACTTTAAACGCAGCCAATCTCCCATAAACAGCGACATGTTAATTATGGTGTGGACTCAATACTGACTGCGACACGAGGGAGAAACTGCTCTGCTGTTAAAAACAGTAAGAAGTCTCACAACACCAGAAACAGTGCCAGCAGATTATTCGCACCCACCCGAGGACAGACAGGCCTTGGTATAACGTTTTATTAAGCAGTGCGGCACTGCCTCAGCGTCGGTCTGCAGTGTCAGCCTGAGATATCAGCTGAAGTCTTTGGAGTAAGGGCGAATCCTCACTCAGCGAGCCAAGGCTCACTGACTCCAGCCGGTACTATCAGTAAGTGTGTGCACTGAGATGGCAATGACGTTGCTGCAGTCGTGGGGTAAAAATCACTTGTTCCTAAAACCCAAAGCTTCTCAGCAACACATTGTGGACATTCTGTGATAATACCACTAGACCATCACCTTCCCTGAAGTTTGATTCCTGGCTTGGGTCACTGCCCGCACATTCTCCCAGTATCTGCATGGGTTTCCTCCGGATTCCTTCCACAGTCTGAAAGATGTCAAGGTGGATTGTGGACATTCCCACTGTGAGCAGTGAGCTGTTAACAGTGACCAGCAGCTGACTATCCAGCATGTTCCAGGCTAGAATCATAGAATCCCTACGGTGCAAAAGGAGGCCATTCAGCCCATCAAGCCTGCACTGACATCAATCCCACCCAGGCCCTATCCCTGTAATCCCATGCATTTATCCTGCTAATCTCCCGTTAACACTACGAAGCAGTTTAGCATGGCCAATCCACCTAACCTGTACAGCTTTGGACTGTGGGAGGAAACCCACGCATGGGGAGAATGTAGGGACTCCACACAGCGACCTGAGCTGGGAATCAAACTCAGGTCTCTGGCGCTGTGAGGCAGCAGTGCTAACCACTGTTCCACCCTGGAGTCTGACAGTGTTGGGTGTGGGATAACATATCCCTTTGTCCCATGCAGCGACTGGTCCTTGGACCTTGGCCTCACCAGCAAGTTCATACATTGCGACCCAGCCTCCAATGGGTATGAGCTTGCTGGTGAGGCCATGCCCAGCTGTGATTGTACTGAGTGGTGGAGCAGGCTCAGAGGGCTCTGAGCTCCACTCCTGCTCCTGCGGCTCCTCTGGCCTCAGCACTTGGACCTCTACTCCCAATGACAACTGCTGAGATAGCATCATCACTGGGGAGGTATATTCTCCCATACATTGTACCGCCTCCCCCCACCTTATTATTTCATTTAAGTCCCCCCCCTACATTTAATTTTCAAATCAAGGTTAAGTTGATGGATGAATGTTCTGGTAAAAATCAGTGGTAAATCAGAGGAATATTTGTAACCAACTTTTGGAGATTGTATCCTCCTGCTAATCCAGACACCACGGGCCTGTCTCTCACTGCTTTACCAGGTAACTTACCATTTTATACATCAGACATTATCTCAGTACGTCACTACTGCTATCGATCACACGATAAGGTAAAACACACTGTCTCGGTTCACTGTGTGGTTATCAATGAGCTCTCTCCGAGGCACTGCATGAGCTTCTGCCCTCCCTCACCATGGCTCCCGCTCTGCTACAGAGCACTCTGGAGGCTGTATCAGGCTTTGGGACCCTGCTTCCAGCCTGGGCTGCATTAATCTGGCACAACCTACCCAATTCAAACCTCACTCTAACTCACTAACACATGCACACAGCAAAAATACACCCTTTTTTGACTCTTAAAAAAAGAACATTGCTGTTTAAAGCTCAACTCTACTGCAACTCTCTAACTGGTCACCTCATTGCCATTGATGTGACTCTTACAGCTGCAAACATTCAGAAGCCACTCAGCCTCCAATGGGTATGAGGTTACTAGTGAGGCCATGCCCAGCTGTGATTGAACTGAGTGGTGGAGCAGGTTCACGGGGCTTTGAGTTCCACTCCTACTCCTGTTCCTTAGGCTCCTCTGGCCTCAGCAGCCTCAAGATCTGGGCTCACATGAGCCGGATGTCCTCTGACAAGAGGCAGGAACCAACATCCTGGACAGCAAAGAGTAAAGGTTAGAGCCCTCACACTGCAATCACTGATCGATTCCAATTTGATTTGCAAAGAGAGCAAGCCCATCACCTGGCGGCAGAGGGATTCACACCAGACTGTGCCATTTACTGATCCACCCAAAGGGATCCTCCAGAGAGAACTACACAATCTATGTACAATTTGCCTTTTGCTATAAGACACAATAGCGTAACAAAACATTTTTCTATCGTGGAACCTTTTCCTCTCCATTTCCTCCTCTCTGAGATCAGGGTTCAATCCAGGAAGTCAGAGAGTGGTTCAAGAAGCCAACAATTAGCAAATGTCTTATCCACAGTCAGCCGGTGCAGGAAGCCTTCACCAGAGCCGCAGTTTGAGTAATGAGGTCCAGTCGTCTCAAGGTCAGAGCTGGGAAGTGGACAGTTTATTCCTCATCTGTCCTGGCACCTCAGGGTGCAACTCAAACATGAAATTGGAGTGAGGCAAAATAAAACAGCGCATTCAGCCTCCCCGCTCTGGAGGTATGGAACGTGATTAATATCCATGGCTTCCCCATTGTGGTAAAAAGTCTGACAACACCAGGTTTTAGTCCAACCGAATATTATTTGATAATATTCTCACAAGCAAGCAAGCTTTCGAGGTTACCCTCAGGGTAACCTCGAAAGCTTGCTTGCTTGTGAGAATATTATCAAATAAATCGGTTGGACTAAAACCTGGTGTTGTCAGACTTTTTACTGTGTTTACGCCAGTCCAACGCCGGCATACCCACATCATGTTCCCCATTGTGGAACATGGACACACCAACGTTCCTGGGATTGTCCTCTGCAGTGCAGCAACTCACTACACCCAATAGGTGGTGGGACTGGAATATCCCTACCCACTTTTAGAGGGGGGGGAGGGGGAGAGGGAACTGATGGAACATTCCACTGAACCCATTATCTTGGGGGGAGGTGGAATAGCCCACTGGATCCACTACCTTGGGGAAGACTAGAATAGCCCACTGCACCCACTATTGGGAGGAGACTAGAATAGCCCACTGCACCCACTATTGGGAGAAGACTGGAACAACCCACTGCACCCACTACCTTGAGGAAGACTAGAATAGCTCACTGAACCCACTATTGGGAGGGCGTGGAACAGCCCACTGCACCCACCATCTTGGGGGAGGTTGGAACAGCCCACTGCACTCTTTTTTTTTGCAATGGAAGTGATTGGAACATTTCTCTGAGTCTTTTTTTGTGGTGGGGGTGATGGAACAGGCCCAGTATCTGGAGGGTGGGGATAAAGAACACCCCCAGAATCAAATCTTTAATGAAACTCTGGACTTGCCCTTTGTGCCTGAAGGTCTCCAGAAGGCTGAGAGGTGGGTACGTGGGAGGTGATTTCTGAGCCCAAGGCCATTTCATGATGCAGAGAGGTGAATTACACTACATCACACAAACAATCTCAGCCTGGCAATAAACACTTAATTGTCAGAAACCACAACCTAGGAAACACCAGGAAAACACAGCCTGTCCGCCAGGAATACAAACCGGGAATGTGGTTTATTGCTGAAAGACCAGCTGCGTTTACCCAACATTTCCCAATTGCCTTCTCTCCCCCTGGTCACCTAGTTTAAGGCAGTTCGAGGAAAGTATGAGACACAAAGGCGAGCAGCTGAAACAGACTGAGGCGATTGTCCTGGTAGATACAAACTTCCCAACGCGCATCACTTGTTTGAGGGTTGGGGGGGGAAGAACAGGGCAGGGGGTGGAGAGGGGGCAGGAGCTTACTATACTGCGTGTCTGTCACAAAACAACCCCCCCTCCCCAACAGGACTTGGCCACAGAGCGAGGGGAGACGGAAGCAGTACCCTCAGTGTCAGCGTCTTTCCCTCAGTCAGTGGATGATAACAACCTGTTTCGCCAGTGGTTCAGGAACGCACTTTATGGACCAGGCAGATTAGAAGGCGAGTATGCTGCCACCAAGCCACTGGCCAATCATATCAGAATACCGGGAGCATGGGGGTGGGGTTATTTTTCTGTCCAACGTGAATCACCGGCTTTAGAAAAGCATCAGCCAGAAGTGACTAAACACAAATGGGTCGGGAAGTTTTTTTTTACAGAACTGTGCTAAAGAAAAGAGTTGAGTTGTCACATAGAGAGACCGAGCTGTGGCTGGGGGCTGAGGTGGCCATTGCTGGACCAGGTTAGAGTTTGATCTTGAAAGCAGTGGGCTGGGCTGATGTCGAGGGGCCTGAGGATTTGAAAAGCGCCTTCAGGACCGTTTCCGGGTCAACCTCTGCCGGTGGCTGATTGGACGGGCGAGGCTTGGCCCTGGGGATCTCAGACTTCTTCACCACTGGAGTATCACTCAGCCTCCTGCAAGGAAAGTCAGAGGCGATCAGCGATTAACACCCCCACACAGTCCCCCAGAGCAGGTACTCCCACCAATCCGGATCCCCGGAGCAGGTACTCCCCCCAATCCGGTCCCCTGGAGCAGGTATTCCCCCCAATCCGGTCCCCCGGATCAGGAACTCCCCCCCCAATCCGGACCCCCGGAGCAGGTACTCCCCCCAATCCAGCCCCCCGGAGCAGGAACTCCCCCCAATCCGGTCCCCTGGAGCAGGTATTCCCCCCAATCCGGTCCCCCGGATCAGGAACTCCCCCCCCAATCCGGACCCCCGGAGCAGGTACTCCCCCCAATCCGGTCCCCCGGAGCAGGTACTCCCCCCAATCCGGTCCCCCGGATCAGGAACTCCCCCCAATCCGGACCCCGGGAGCAGGTACTCCCCCCAATCCGGTCCCCCGGAACAGGTACTCCTCCCAATCCGGTCCCCCGGAGCAGGTACTCCCCCCAATCCGGTCCCCCGGAGCAGGCACTCCCCCCAATCCGGTCCCCCGGAGCAGGTACCCCCCCAACCCAGACCCCAGAGCAGGTACTCCCCCCAACCCAGCCCTCCAGAGCAGGTATTCCCCCCAATCCAGGCCCCCAGAGCAGGTACTCCCCCAAACCCAGCCCCCCCAGAGTAGGTACTACCCCCAACTCATCCCCCCAGAGCAGGTACTCCCCCCAGTCCAGGGCCCAGAGCAGGTAATCTCCCCAACCCAGCCCCCCAGAGCAGGCACTCCCCCTAACCCGGTCCCCAGAGTGGGTACTCCCTCTAATCTCCCAGCCCCCCAGAGCAGGTACTCCCCCCAACCCAGGCCCCCGGAGCAGGAACTCCCCACAACCCAGGCCCCCAGAGCAGGTACTCCCCCCAACCCAGTTCCCCAGAGCAGGGACTCCCCCCAATCCAGTCCCCCAGAGCAGGTACCCCCCCCCCAACCCAATCCTCCAGAGCAGATACTCCCCCCACCCAATCCCCCAGAGCAGGTACTCCCCCCAACCCAATCCCCCAGAGCAGGTACTCCCCCCAATCCAGTCCCCGGAACAGGTACTATCCTCCAGGAGGCATGGCCCCCCCCCCCCACCTTAACCCTGTCCACTGGAACAGGTATTCCCCCCAAACCTGCTCCCCAGAACACATACTATTCCCCCCAACCCCCCCAGTCCCCTGGAGCAGCACTCTCTCCAAACTTCAAGAGGCATAGTACCCCCCCAACCTCGCTGGAGTAGGTACATCCCCCCACACTCTGTCCCACTGAACAGGTTTTCTTCCTACATTGTTCCCTTCAGCAGGCAAACTTTGGACTCTACAGTCTCAGTAGGGATGGTGCAGGGTTGTGCTGGTCTGTACAGCCTCAGTGGGGATGGTGCAGGGTTGTGCTGGTCTGTACAGTCTCAGTGGGGATGGTGCAGGGTTCTGCTGGTCTGTACAGTCTCAGTGGGGATGGTGCAGGGTTGTGCTGGTATTTACAGTCTCAGTGGGGATGGTGCAGGATTCTGCTAGTCTGTACAGTTTCAGTGGGGATGGTGCAGGGTTGTGCTGGTAGTTACAGTCTCAGTGGGGATGGTGCAGGGTTCTGTTGGTCTGTACAGTTTCAGTGGGGATGGTGCAGGGTTGTGCTGGTAGTTACAGTCTCAGTGGGGATGGTGCAGTGTTCTGCTGATCTGTACAGTCTCAGTGGGGATGGTGCAGTGTTCTGCTGGTCTGTACAGTCTCAGTGGGGATGATGCAGTGTTCTGGTCTGTACAGTCTCAGTGGGGATGGTGCAGTGTTCTGCTGGTCTGTACAGTCTCAGTGGGGATGGTGCAGTGTTCTACTGGTCTGTACAGTCTCAGTGGGGCTGGTGCAGTGTTCTGCTGGTCTGGGTAAAGGTTCAGTGGCAAAGTAAAATTAGATTTTTGCTGTAACTTACAATAGGATTGGTTGCTCTGAAGTGATGACATTTCCATTTACGTGAAGGTTACATTTCATTGGCTGACCTGTGGAGAGAAAGGAAAAGGATCCTAGCTGTGAGCTTTCAGAACTGCCGGTCCTCACCTGATGTAGAGATGCCGGCGTTGGACTGGGGTAAACACAGTCTCACAAGAAGTCTCACAACACCGGGTTAGAGTTCAACCAGTTTATTTGACGATAATCCCACAAGCTTTCGGAAACGGTGTTCCTTCACAACCTGTTGTGAAACTTTGTCCTCACCTGCCCAGGGAATCAGTACCGACCCTGAATCCCCTCCCCCTATCACTATGTAACATCAATACTATTCCTGAATCCCCTCCCCCTATCACTATGTAACATCAATACTATCCCTGAATCCCCTCCCCCGCTCAGTGTAACATCAATACTATCCCTGAATCCCTCCCCCGCTCACTGTGTAACACATCAGTACTGTCCTTGAACCCCTTTCCCCGCTCACTGTGTAACATCAATACTATCCCTGAATCCCCTCCCCCGCTCACTGTGCAACATCAATACTATCCCTGAATCCCTCCCCCGCTCAGTGTAACATCAGTACTGTCCCTGAACCCCTTCCCCCGCTCACTGTGTAACATCAGTACTGTCCCTGAACCCCTTCCCCCGCTCACTGTGTAACATCAATACTATCCCTGAATCCCCTCCCCCACCCATTCATGCTGCTACATTGACATTCGCTCCCAATCTTCAATTGTGCTGTCACCAGATATCGTTCTTTTCAAATAGTGTTCTTAAACACTAACAGCACACAATAACAGGTTCATTCACTGCATATAAATAAAACATTTTTTAAAAGCTTCAGGGACTGATCTCTCTCAGGCTGCTCCTCAGAGGCAGTAAGCTTGTGTTGATATTCCCTCAGAGACAGATAAGATGGGCAAAGGTTGGCTTGTTCAGCATTCCATTAAGGAAAGGTCTGGGAGACACCAGGCAGCATACAGATACTTCAGAGAGCTAAGGTCTGAGTTACACCAGACAGTGTACAGGTATCTCGCTGACAGAGAGAGAGAGAGAGTTTGTTAGACATCAGTTAGTGTACAGATATCTCCCAGAGAGAGACAGAGAGAGAGGGACTGAGAGACACCAGTCAGTGTACAGATATCTCCCTGAGGTTGGGTGGGTGCGGTGTTGTCAGTGGACCCCACAGCAGCAGGATGTGTTTTTGAAAACTGACTTACCATCTAAACATCTGTTGTTGTACTTTTTATAAGCAGTGATGGCGTCTTCCTTTCGAACAAAGACGACTTCCGCGACTCCCGGATGTACGAGACGGGCTCGCTTCAGAGCGCCACAGACACAGAACAACTCCTAAACATGGGAACAGACAGTCACCCAGTAGCTCACATTCAGAAACCACAACTCCATCTGGCTCACTCATTTAAAGTAATCTCTGACTGTCCCCCATTCACCCACCCATCCATCCATCACGACATTCAGACTCTGTGAAGAGAGGGGAGCATCTGATCACGAACACAAGGTTTCGGTGGAGAGGTGGGTGTGTGACATTTAATGACTTTAATGTGTCTCACAATTAATTTCCACACAAGTCCCACAACAGTGGTTAACACTGCTGCCTCACAGCGCCAGGGACCTGGGATCAATTCCCAGCTTGATATCTCTGAGAGAGAGACTGTCTGTGTGGAGTCTGCATGTTCTCCCCCATGTCTGCGTGGATTTCCTCCGGGTGCTCCGGTTTCTTCCCACAGTCCGAAAGACGTGCTGGTTAGGTGCATCGGCTGTGCTAAATTCTCTCTCCTGAACAGGTGCTGGAGTGTGGTCATTCAGGGATTTTCACAGTACTTCATTGCAGTGTTAATATAAGCTTACTTGCGACACTAATAAAAATATACTTTAATTCCACAAAATTACCCCCCCCCCCACCTCTCGGGAACAGAGATAGAGCCACACTCACAGCAATAACCTCCCCTGCACACACACTGGACTCGAAAACTATCACGTCGTTAATTATTGCTAATAAACTCCTCTTAACTTCTGACACCAAAACTATTGTCTTCTAACTTGTGTCTTGACAGGAACCTTAACAAAGATTCAAGTAATTTGTAGAACTGTAGAAAGGGGTGACGCAGATGGAACAGGGTAGCCCACACTCACTGCAATTATCTCCCTCCCCCGGGAGCAGCTGAATCTGACTCACCACAATGTCCTCCTCAGTCACTCGAGGGTGAAGATTATTTACGGTCATTTTTGTTCCTTCTAATGGACTGAGATTCAGCTGTGCAGGAGATCAATGAGAAACACGTTACACCTTCATTAATGCCAGCATGAATAAACAGCTCTGGTTATCAGCCACTCTGTGCTGGTCACACAGGGTACACGCAGAAACCTCCCAATCGATTCGGTGATGTGAATGTAGGCTCCGCCAATCTCAGTGTGAGTCCCAGGGATTGGCAGCATCCTCATCAGCAAACCCCAGGGCCACAGGGTGACCAGCCCCCTCCCCATCACCCTCTTTTGACCTTGGTATGATGTGCCGTAAAATTAAATCTGAGTTCGGTGGGAACTGCCCAGAGTGAGTTAGTGTTTCGGGGGTGAGGGAATGAAGGGGAAATTGGGAAAAACCACTCAGCTCTGAATAGTTTAGAATCTAAAAGCATCACCTGATGTCAAACAGCCCAGCCCTTCACCGGGCAGGGCAATGCTCTACAGGGCAAGGTGGGGCAGCCAAACAGCGATGCAGTGCTGGGCAGGGCGGGGCGAGAAACCCATGAGTTTACAGCTACTTCTGGTCAGGTATGAATGGGATACAAAAACACTGTGAGCTGCAAACTATATTTCACAGTTAACAGTTTGAGGGGTCTAAACTAGAAGCTGCAATTCAGAGGGGCTCAGGAATGCTGAGGGAGGTGTAGAGTGACTGCTGGGTACCTCCAGAGGCAACACATCCTCAGCTGGGTCCTGCTCTGCTGCTAGTGCCGCCGTTCGCGATAGGTTTGCTGGTGGTCTGGAGCGTGTGAGGGTGAGAGGTGCGGGCGGAGGAGCTGTGTACGAGTCGTTCTGGACTACTTTTGTCAGAGGAACGGCCTTTCCCAGAGAGAGCTTCGAGGCAGTGAAACCAGGCTGGACAGAAAGAGCAGAGGAAACAAAAAGAAGACATTGAGTTTACTCTGGAATCAAATCCGCAGAATCAATTCACACCCAATCATAGGCAGTTTTTGAATCCCTCTGGATTATTTTCTGGACAATCACATTTCTTTAAAATTGAATGTTCAAGAGTTTCAAACTATACTGACCTTGAAACATAAGTCTATAACATAAAGTTAGAAGGTTATTTATTAGTGTCACAAGTAAAGCTTACATTAATATTGCAATGAAGTTACTGAAAGATTCCCCTAGTCATCACACTTGGGCACCTGCGCGGCTCAATGCACCTAACCAGCACATCTTTCAGACCGTGGGAGGAAACCCACGCAGACACGGGGAGAACATGCAAACTCCACACAGACAATGACCCAAGCTGGAAACCGAACCAGGTCTCACCTGGTGCGGTGAGGCAGCAGTGCTAACCACTGTGCCGCCCCGTAACGTGCACTGGATGTGGCTCTGGCTTGAAACACAATCCTCTTCTAATAAAATCTGTGTCGCTAAATCTCGAACAGTAAGCTCTTTAGTGTCGGACTGGTTCTGTCCACTCTGCATTCCCTGTTTTATAATTCACATTTCTGGTTTAATTCGTTCTATTTTACCAGTTTCATGAATACAGTTACTTCATGTCATCTCTCCTCCCACCTGCTCCTGGTCTGTTGCTGCTGAGAACATCAGCCTAATTCTATTAATCAGCATCAGCAATGTCAGAATCTAACACCAACTGGAATGGGCCAGGGATGGTGGGTTCCCACATAGGGCAGGAGTTTTATATTTTCACCAAGTTCTCTCCAGTTGCTCAGAAATTGTTGGAAAGTCAGAGAAGGATATCATAGAATCCATACAGGAGGCCATTTGGCCCTTTGAGACTGCACTGACAATCCCACCCAAGCTCTACCCCGTAACTCTATGCATTTACCCTACCAGTCTCCCAACACTAAGGGACAAATTAGCATGGCCAATCAATCTAATCCACACGTTTGAACTGTGGGAGGAAACTGGAGCATCCAGAGGAAAGCCACGCAGACATGAAGAGAACATGCAAACTCTGCACGGACAGTGACCCAAGGCCAGAATTGAACTTGGATCCCTGGTGCTGTGAGGCAGCAGAGCTAACCACTGTGCCACCATGTCACAGTCATAGAAGCTCTGCAGTGATGAAGGAAGCCAATCAGCCCATTGAATTTGCAGCGATATCAGTCCGACCCAGGCCCTATCCTTGTAACCCCACTTATTTACCCTGCTAATCTCCTTGACGCTAAAGGGCAATTGAGCATGGTCACTCAACCTAATCCGCACATCTCTGGACTGTGACCCCAAGGAATTGGTCAATCAGAAATATCAGGAAGGGATCAAAACACCTGTTCAGGACTATTGTGAGCTGAGGAAACACTTTCCATTGCAGGCAGCCTGTATCAGCTGTAAAAGCACTAAGCTTGTCCTGATGAGATACCGTACAGGGGAGGGCGATACAAAGGAGAGCTCGGTGCTTAGAAAAGGAGCCTAAAGACCAAATATTTAGACTCTGGACCCAGGGTGACCCAGGCCTGTTGTCTGGAAATGCATTATAAGTGCAGGTTCAGGTGTGAAGGTGCTACCATCACAGGCAAGTTAGTGACTGGAACAGTTTTAAAGGCTGGTTTAATTGGGGCAGGGGGAGGGGCAGGAGCAGGGTGAACAGAATGGGGAAGGAGGACGTTAAAGACTCCTTTCCCATGTCCCACTGAACTGAAATTGGGTAGCAGTACAAGAGACCCTAAGATAAACTGGGCCAGAAAGATCCCACTGGGCCTGACTGGAGTGTGAAGCTTCCAGAAGCTCACACAACTATTACTGCTTTGCCATGAGATCTATCGCCACCCCTACGGAGTACAGCACCCCTCTCACCCCCCCCAACTCGACAGGTTTTCTGGCCGCGATCGCCCCAAGGCTGGAAATTCCATCGAGGTCGATGGACCTTTGCACGGTCTGCCAAACTTTCTGCCTTGCCCACTACAACTCACGTGGAATTCCGCCCACTGTGTTTTCAGAAAAATCAGTTTGCCAATGACCTCAAATCATTACCCACTGGTTAGATATCTTCCTGGCACCAGGAACAGTTTCCCCTTAATCACAGCGGTGAAGGATGCCATTCAGCCCATCGTGCCTGTACCAACTCTATCAAAATCCTTTATGATTCTGGAAGGCCTCTATTAATCCGCATGTGCCTAAAAGCATGCACCTCCTCACACTGTACCAATAGCCCCAGGATGTCACTGTATTTTCCTGGAACAAGTTACTTAGTCACACACGACAGCTCCGACTGTGTTTGGTTCTCTGAATAAGAGCAAAAGACTCACCCTCTTCTGAGTCAGGTGGTTTATCACATTGCCGATTTTTAGCTGTTTGTTTGTCACTGGTATTGAACGTAGGATTTCCTCATCCTCCTCTTCCATATCCTCTTCCTCAAGAACCTGGGGCAAAGGTACAAAACTGAGACCACAACAAACCTTCATAAACTTCACAGGTTCATCCAAGATGAGACTGAACCCGACCACAATCAACCAGACTGAACCCGACCACAATCAACCAGACTGAACCCGACCACAATCAACCAGACTGAACCCGACCACAATCAACCAGACTGAACCCGACCACAATCAACCAGACTGAACCCGACCACAACCAGACTGAACCCGACCACAATCAACCAGACTGAACCCGACCACAACTAGACGGAACCCGACCACAATCAACCAGACTGAACCCGACCACAATCAACCAGACTGAACCCGACCACAATCAACCAGACTGAACCCAACCACAACTAGACGGAACCCAACCACAATCAACCAGACTGAACCCAACCACAATCAACCAGACTGAACCCGACCACAATCAACCAGACTGAACCCAACCACAACTAGACGGAACCCAACCACAACTAGACAGAACCCAACCACAATCAACCAGACTGAACCCGACCACAATCAACCAGACTGAACCCGACCACAATCAACCAGACTGAACCCAACCACAACTAGACGGAACCCAACCACAATCAACCAGACTGAACCCAACCACAATCAACCAGACTGAACCCGACCACAATCAACCAGACTGAACCCAATCACAACTAGACGGAACCCAACCACAATCAACCAGACTGAACCCAACCACAATCAACCAGACTGAACCCGACCACAATCAACCAGACTGAACCCGACCACAATCAACCAGACTGAACCCGACCACAATCAACCAGACTGAACCCGACCACAATCAACCAGACTGAACCCAACCACAATCAACCAGACTGAACCCGACCACAATCAACCAGACTGAACCCAACCACAATCAACCAGACTGAACCCAACCACAACTAGACTGAACCCAACCACAACTAGACGGAACCCAACCACAATCAACCAGACTGAACCCGACCACAATCAACCAGACTGAACCCAACCACAATCAACCAGACTGAACCCAACCACAATCAACCAGACTGAACCCGACCACAATCAACCAGACTGAACCCGACCACAACCAGACTGAACCCGACCACAATCAACCAGACTGAACCCAACCACAATCAACCAGACTGAACCCAACCACAATCAACCAGACTGAACCCGACCACAATCAACCAGACTGAACCCGACCACAATCAACCAGACTGAACCCAACCACAATCAACCAGACTGAACCCGACCACAATCAACCAGACTGAACCCAACCACAATCAACCAGACTGAACCCAACCACAACTAGACTGAACCCAACCACAACTAGACGGAACCCAACCACAATCAACCAGACTGAACCCAACCACAATCAGGCAGCTTCACAAGAGATATTCTGAATTCAGATTAGTTGGCCAGATCAGATTGCTCTTTAGACAGCCCATCACACAGTGATAGTTATTCAGTTGGAGCAGTTTATTCCAATCTCATTCCCTGTGATAAGGTCTTGCACGTTGTCTGTGGGAATGTCTCTGCCTATTACACAGAGAGTCGTGGGGGTATGGAACGCGCTACCGAGTAGGGTGGTGGAGGCAGGAACGTTGGACTCGTTTAAGGTTCAGTTAGATAGACACGAGTGAAACGAGGATGGAGGGTTATGGTAGGGGCTACTAAATAAGGTTAGACCCTCAGGAGACACCGGAAAAGCATTAACGTTTTTGTCTTTTTATTCCGCAGGTGGAGGTCCACCTCGTGTCAAACAAGGGGCATGCACACAGTGGGTCATGCGTGGGCTGCTCTTGGAAGTTTCGGGAGTGGCCTAGTACTTCGTGCTTGATCCTGGACCGGTAGATGGGTGCTGCAACAGCTCGGTGACTAGCACTGCTAGCTGTGCAGATACATGGATTTGGGCCTGTGTCTGTGGGAGTTTGCGCATTCTCCTGTGGTTGCGTGGGTTTCCTCCGGGCGCTCCAGTTTCCTCCCACACCCCAAAGATGTGCTCTTAGGCTGATTGGTTTTACCAAATTGACACTATTCTCCCCTGAATCTGGCTAAGTTAGGGGTTCCATTCGTAGACATGCAGGGTAGAATAGGTGTAGGGTGATGCAGCGGCGCGGGCTCGTTGGGCCGAAGGGCCTGTTTCCCGTGCTGGGTTGTTCTTTGTTGAAACTCACATGGACACGGGACAAACATGACTCCACACAGACCGGTGGGGACAGATCCTCACTGTAACAGTCATCCAAGCCGGGAATCAAATCCACATAGCTGGAACCATACAGGTGAGGAAGAGGTTCCATCTGACTGCTATAAGCACCGACACTGACAAGGATAGGGCCAACCTGGCTGTTTGCTACTTCACAGCGCCAAGAGTCACACCTAAAAAGTGGCCATTTAGAGAAGATATTGCAGAAAGCTGCCGTCCCGATAACTCAGCAACCAGGGACTGTATCCCATTAAACTGGCATTGTAATCCAGCAGGGCTGCACCCAGCAGTACTCTACCTCAATGTTATAGTAATGGATCTGTCCCCACCAGTACACAAGGGATAATTACTCCTAGTACTGTATCACAGTGCTACAGCGAGAGATCTGTATTCACCAGTACTGTATCACAATGTTACAGTGATGGATCTGTCCCCACCAATATTGTATCACAGAGCTATGCAGTGAGGGGATCCACACTCACCTGCTTAAAACATTACCACAAACTTCTAAGAAAACCAAAAACAGTTTGCAAGTGACTGCAACTCAGACACACACATTCCACGCACTCCATGGATGCAAACTAAAGCTACCCAGGTGCAGTTTATAGATGTTCAACTTTGTGATTTTCATGTTTCCTAGTTTTACACATATGAAATCTTTTTGGACAGAGTGGAGGAACATGGTTAATGGCTCTCTCATTCCAGTTTTGCCTGCAGTGTAGTAATGTCAGCGAATTCTCACCTGGCCAGGACTCTGGTCATTCACCACATTGATTCGCATGCCCAGGGGTTGAGTCAACGCAGGAGTAACAGGTTTTTTCTGTGGATGCAAAGTGAAAACATTTCCAGTTATTACAAGAAGCACGACGGCAGCTCTGTGTGGCACAGGCTGAGAAAACCAAAGACTGGCATTTAAACAGCAATATTCAAACCATCACACAAACCAACCGCTCATCCATTGACTTTGTCTACACTTCCCACTACCTTGGAAAAGCAGCCAGCATAATCAAGGACCCCATGCCCCCCGGACATTCTCTCTTCCATCTTTCTCCGTTGGGAAAAAGATACAAAAGTCTGAGAACACATATCCACTGACTCACAAATAGTTTCTTCCCTGCTGCCATCAGACTTTTTAATGGGCCTACCTCGCATTAAGCTGACCTTTCTCTACACTCTAACTGCAACACTATATTCTGCACCCTCACCTTTCCTTCTCCCCTATGTACTCAATTAATGGTGTGCTTTATCTGTGTAGCACAGGAGACAATACTTTTCACTGTATCCCAATACATGTGACAATAACAAATCAAATCAAAACCTTCAGGCAGCCATAAGTGCATTATTGCAAAAAATGCTTTTGAATTGTAGTTGCTCTTGTAATGTGGGAGGTGTCACAGTCAAATTACTCAGTAAAATCCCACAATGAGTTAATGATAATCTAATGTTGGGATAAATGGTACCACGACACCTGGGAGAACTGAAATGGCACCATGGGATCTTTAACATCCACTGGAGAGGGTAGATGGGGTGTTGTCTTGTCTCATTTGAAAGATAGCATCCCTGACAATGCAACATTTCCCCAGTATTGCACAAAAAAGTGGTCAACTGGATTTGAGCTCCGGTATCTGGGGTGGGATTTGAACCCACAATCTTCTGATTCAAGGGGCAAGAGAGCTAGCTATTCCACCACAGCTGATGCGCACACTGACTGCTTCACAGTGATGTCCAGCACCACACATTCATCAGATTGAAAACTTCACTTTCTATAAAGTTGACACAAATATCACTTACAGAATCGTGAATACAGAGTTGGAATAATGCTGTAAACTGTTTCGAAGCGGAATGTCCCTCCCCTCAGTGCTGTGATTACTTACTCTCCAACCCCAAAAGCCCCCATGCCAGTGGCAGTTTCCCCACTAAAACTCTATCCACAGACTGACACCGGAAGCTCACAATCACCTGGGAGCCTGAGGGAGACAAAGGCCACTCAAGGAGCAGCTTCTCCAAGTCCCTCCTTTCCTAAAGCTCTTGGGCCAAGCTGGGGTACAGTTCCCTTAGTGTTACTGACCCTCCGAGTCCACCCCATGTGATTTGGATTGGGAGTAGGCCAGATAGTCTTGAGCCCATTCTGTCATTCAATGAGATCAAGGCTGGTTTGGGACCTAACTCTGTATACCCTCACATCAGTTAATCTGTTCAATTAACAAAAATCTATCAGCCTCAAAGAGTTGAAATTAACAATTGACCCAGCATCAAACATTGTTTAAAGTTGAATATGAAAGTGTCATGGAGTAAAGAACAAAGAAGAGTACAGCACAGAAACAGGCCCTTCGGCCTCCAAGCCTGTGACTATCTTGAAGCCCTAGCTAAACTAAAAAAAACTTCTGTCCTTACTCGGTCCGTATCCCTCTATTTCTTCCCTATTCATCCAAATGCCTCTTAAATGTTGCTAATGTGCCTGCTTCCACCACCTCCTCTGGCAGTATGTTCCAGGCACTCACCACACTCTGTGTGAAAAACCTCTCCACACATCTCTTTAAACTTTTCCCCTCTCACCTTGAACCTGTGCCTCCTTGTAATTGGCACTTCCATCCTGAGAAAAAGCCTCTGACTTCCACCCTGTCTATGTCTCTCTTAATTTTGTAGACCTCTATCAGGTCTCCCCTCAGCCTCTGTCTTTCCAGTGAAAACAATCCTAGTTTATTCAACCTCTTCTCATAGCTAACACCCTAGAACCCAGGCAACATTCTGGTTTGTACTCTCTGCACAGCTTCCACATCCTTCTGGTAGTGTGGCAGCCAGAACTGCATGCAATGCCCCAAATGCAGTCTAACCAAAGTTCAATATAGCTGCAGCATGATTCGTCAACTCTTGTACTCAATGCCCGGTACGTGTCCTCTGACTTCCATATCTTTTTCCCAATGGAAGAAGGTGAAAGAGAGAATGTTAGGGGTGGGTGGGAATCTTCATTATGCTGACTGCTTTGCCAAGGTAGCGGGAAATGTAGACAGAGTCAATGGGTTTGAGTGATGGACTGGGCTTTGTTCACAATCCTTTGTAGTTTCTCGCAGTCTGGGGCAGAGCAGGAGCCATACTAAGCTGTGATAGAGCCAGAAAGAATGCTTTCTACGGTGCATCTGTAAAAGTTGGAGAGAGTGGAAGCGGACGTGCCAAATTTCCTTAGTTTCCTGTGAAAGTAGAGGCGTTGGTGGGCTTTCTTAACTATAATGTCAGCATGGGGAGACCAGAACAGGTTGTTGGTGATCTGGACACTTAAAAACTTGAACATTTCTACTTCACTCCTTTGATGTAGACTACACTTGCACTACATTTCCTGAAGCCGATGACAATCTGCTTTGTTTTGTTGACATTCAGGGAGAGATTATTGTTGCCACACCAGTTCACCAGATTCTCTATCTCATTCCTGTACTCTGTCTGATCAATATTTGAGATCTGATCCACAACAGTGGTGTCATCAGCAAACATGAAAATTGAGTTGGACAGGAATTTGGCCATACATTCAGCAGTGTATAAGTATAATAAGGGAGTAAGGTGTAGTAGATTCTTCTACAGTTGCTTAGCATTTCCAGCCTGTTGTTTTTATTTCAGATTTCCAACATCTTACACAATTTTGCTTTTATTTTAGCTTCAATTGCCACTTGTAAGTGAAATTTCGAAATCCTACCACTCTTTGCGCAAGGCAATGTTTCCTAATTTCAATCCCCAAAGTCCTTACTCACGTTTTTAGACGATGCCCTCTAGTTCTAGTGTTCCCAACCAATAGAGATGGCAACCGTAATTCTCTCTTCACGATCCGCAACTTTTCTGGCGGGTTGAAGTGAGAGATGTGCGTCACTGGCCTTGTTCCAGGATTTGCGCATGTGCTGGGAATGCATGTGTATCTCTCAGAGCCGGCAAACACTTGCCGGTCAGATCACGCTGGAAACCGGCAGCAAGGCAGCTAAGTAATTTAAATCGGTTTTAAATCTATTTTAATTGTCTTTTGAATGTAATTATTGGGAACTTACTGGTCCCAATTGAATCTCCCATCCCGCCAGGAGTACTTCACTCTGGAGGGGTTTAGAGTAACTTCCCACGTTCAGGGAACTAGCAGAAGACCCTGTCGGAATGAAGAGGAGGGCAATCAGGGCCCCCCATGGGGATCGGGCAGCAAAACAGTCGGGATCTAGAAGTTTTCTTGCCAATTCAGCGCTTTTGGAAGAATCGCAGCCAGTTTCTCTCTACATTCCCTGATCAGCTTTCCTTAAAATCTTGAAAACTCTGATCAAAATCACCGCCTAAACTTCTAAATTGCAGGGAGTACAACAACCATTAGAGCTTATTTATTAGTGTCACAAGTAGCCCTACATTAATAAAGTTACTGTGAAAACCCCTAGTCACCACACTCTGACACCAATGCATCAAAGTAGCGCATCTATGGACTGTGGGAGGAAGCCGGAGCACCTGGAGGAGATCCACACAGACATGGGGAAAACATGCAGACTCTGCACACACAGTCATACAAGCAGGGAATAGAACCTGGGTCCTTGGCGCTGTGAGACAGCGGTGCTAACCACTGCTGTGTAATTTAATCCTTGCATGCAAATAAATCTATGTTCAACTCCCTCAAAGATCGATATGTCTGTCAGACACCGTGGCGACCAGAACTCAACACAACCTGGAAGTGTAATCTAACCAGGGTCTTGTACAGCTACAGTATGATTGCTCACCAACCCCCCCACCCCCCGTATTCTAGCTTCAAGATATCAAGCTCTGTTCCATTCAAGGCTTTGATGATTTTACCTGGTCATGACATTTTAATGATCTACATACATGGGCTCCCAAGTCTCCTCACCATTGAAAAACCCTGTTCTCAAATTTATTGTTACAAAGATCTCACACACGCCTAGAAATGAAACTCATTTCCTACAGCTTTGTTCGTTCACTTAATCCAGGGTTCCCAAACTGTGGTCCACACACCTCCAAAGGATTTGCAAAGGATCTCAGGGGCAACTGTGAAGGGTCTGCGAAGTTAGTGCCTGCTAAGTGACCGGCAATTGCCAGTTTGAACATGCAAAGGTTAAAAATAGTACGAGAAATCCAATATGCATTTTAGAGCAAGGCTTCTTGGAGTCCCGGCTGCTGATAGACCTGACTAGTCTGGACAAGACCTCTGGGAGTCCATGCTCTGATTAGCCCATTTGATCTATTCTATCTCATTGCTGCTATGCAGAAACGTCTCTGGCCAAAAGCGCAAATTAAAGAGATGGCAGCCGGCAGGGGCATGTCAGACTCCGTGAAGAGTCGGTGAGATGCAGGAGAGGTGACAACAGTAAGAAGAGGGTGTGGCAAGGCCTCAGGAAAGGAATGGGCAGGAGGTTAAGACCTCAAAGAGTTTTGTGTGTGTGTGTGGACAAGTGTGAGTGTGCATGTAAGGATGGGGTGTTTGTGTGTTGAGAGAGATAGGGTGGGTGTATGCGAGGGGTGGGGGGAGGTAGTGAGTGAGAGAACTATGTGTGCGCAACAGAGAAAGATATAAGTATGATGAGTACATCTAATATGAGAATCAGCTTTCCAGCATCATTCATCCCATTAAAATGACAAAGAGTAAGATTTAAGTTTATTTTTTAATAAGAGGTTTTAATTATTACCAGACTACTCACTCTTAAAGGGGTATCACTTCCAGGGGTTAATGTTAAGGGGCCAGGGATTAATGTGAGGGGGGCACGTAGCCGGTGAATGTATTTTGTGACTGTGCGCCTCTTCTTACCTCTTAATATATGCATAGGTCTAGCTAGAAAAGACCTGTTTACATTTGATTCTGTGTTCGCTCCTATTCCGCAATTTAATGAGATTGCTTGGGGTTCATTGATGCTGTTGGATCAGGTCCCTTGGGGTTCCACAAGTTAGAGAAACCCTAACTCAATCTATTAATATATATTTATAATCATGTTGTTTAATTTCCAATCCCTAGAAATAGAATCACAGAATCCCTCCAGAGCAGGAGATGGTCATTCGGCCCATCGGATATGCACTGGTAACAATCTCACCCAGCCCCTATCCCCACACCCCATGTTTTTACCATGCTAGCCTCCTGACAATAAGGAGCAATTTAGCAAGGCCAATCCACCTAACCTGTACGTCTTTTGGACTGAGAGAGGAAATCAGAGCATCCGGAAGAAACCCATACAGACATGGGGAGAACTCTACACAGACAAATAGTTTCTGAATCGAGAGAACTTTGGAAGATTATTGTTAGGCGTCTGCAATATTCTCACCCTCCTTAAACCCTAGAATAGAAACCCCTGGATCAAAATTTCTGAAACTCCTTAGTGCTATTATTTTCTTCATTTCTGTCAATTTTCTGATATTAATTTTGGTAAGTCACCATCCCAGATTCAATTAGTAGTTCCCTTAGAATAAAAACAGAAAATACTGGAAAAACTCAGCACATGTGGCAGCATCTGTGGAGAGAGAAACCGAGTTAATGTTTTGCGTCCAATGAGGGTGGCACGGTGGTTAGCATTGCACCTCATAGCGCCAAGTGATGAAGTGGGGAAGGCAACATGCTTTCTCTGCCCACAGTATGTATCCTTTTCCCCTGCTTCCCAGTCCACATCCCAGCTTCCTCTGGGAACAGGGTGTGTTAACTTTCGCACTGTGTTTCTGGGTTTCCCTGTTAACTGGTTTAGTTCAAATTCCTGGTTCTGGATTTCCTTGACAAGTGAGTCATTGCCCCAATTCTACCTTATCAAATTCCATCACTACCAGTTCTCAATCTAATTATTGTTAGACAGACTAACCCAAGGTCAACTAGTCTCCTCCATTTAATTAATCAATGTTTGGGTGCTAATTTTTTCTCTCCATCCTGACTGACTCCACCCTCCCCCCCAGCTTAGATGACTCTATGGTGAATTCCAAATCATTTCAACATAGAGCTTCAGGACTACAGGGGGAACAGACTGACGAGGGTGTGAGTTGTGTTGGGAAATGTCCGGGGGAATGACAATCTCAGTGGACTGCGTACTCGAGTGCACTGGGAGATCAGGGGGCATGCACAATAGCGCTCTCCACCAGTCAGCTTTCTGGCATGAATAGACTCCACCTACTCCCCCTACAAGTGAGAATCACACTTTGCCTCATTTCTTTTCTAAGTGCCATAAGATTTGATTTCTTTTCCTCTTGCCAAAGAAACAGATCTGAAATTCTCCAGTTTCACATTCATTTGGCACTTAGACATTTTTTTGTTAAGATCATCCGTATCAATTCCTAAATTTCAAAAGTTTCAAGTTTCTGGTTACTTGGTTTGTCCTTTTCACCTTATTCAATAGAGGGGAATGTTGGTTCCAGTCTAAATACTATCCTCCTACCCCCCCCGCTCAAACATTACTTCAAAATCAGATGCTCATTGGATGATTCTAAGGCCTGAAGTTCCAGTCTTAAGAGACGTACCTTGTTCTGAATATTATTTGATTGCCTGCTCTGCGTAGGCAGTGGGGTTGACATGCCAGTAGCACTGCACTGACACTTTACTTTGATGATATTAAACCTCCCCCACCAAACCCCACATCTAGAAGAAACGGATGGGGGTTTCCGATAAAAATTAAATCCAGTGGTCAGCAGAGAGAGGAGGGCAGCCATGATGTGCACCCTGGATTATTCTATCCTGGGACCCAGAAAGGAACAAGCACCGGGCACAGATGCTGCCTCTCCAGCGATGCCAGCGACACTGTCACCAGCCTCCACGGCCACAGCACCGTCTCTGTCCTCTCTTGTAAGGGGCAGCAACACCGACACTCATGTAAGGAATGCACTGCAGGGTAAGGGATGGTTTGACACAGTAAGTATATCTGTACCACATATACCGAGGTTGCAGGTTAAAAATTTCCACCTGTGGGACTTGGAATGTTTTAGTTATCCTGCCTCCTGTGTTGACGGTTGCTTCTGTTGGAGCAGTGGACGCAGCCGGAACACTTCTCCTGGCACTCAGTCGCTCCCGTGCATCCAATACTTTTTTCGCTGCCAGCACTTTCTCGTTTCCTTCTTGACCTTTCCTCGAGTTGATCATTTCACGTGCGTCGAGAACCTTCAAGGTGCTCCCCGTTATTTTTGAGCGCATGTCCTTCTGTCCCAGGCGTTCCCGAGCGTCCCTCATTGTTAGCCGCTGCCGAGCATCCGTGATGCCAATCTTCTGCCGTGCATCAAAAGTCCGTTGAAAGCCGGTGACGGGCCAGCTGGTGCCCAAGTTTACAAACTGATCCCCAATCCTTGACTTGATGCCACCAACAACTGGCCTGGCACTCGGTGCTGGTCTGCAAAATAAAACAAGCAGCACAAATAAACTATTCAGCAACGTAAAAGCCCCAGCCCTAATGGGTGCTTCACTGACTCTCTGGATAGTGACAGTACAGATTACTAAAGTCAACACTGCACTCACTGGGAAGGTGGACAATGTTTTCACACTGTAGCAACAATCATAATCCTAGGTACAATACTGGTGTGGACAGGTCTGTCACTGTATAACACTGGGGTACAGTACTGGTGGGGATGGGTCTGTCTCTGTATAACATTGGGGTACAGTACTGGTGGGGATGGGTCTGTTGTTGTGTAACACTGGGGTACAGTACTGGTGGGGATGGGTCTGTCACTGTACAACACTGGGATACAGTATTGCGGGGTACGGGTCTGTCACCGTATGACTCTGGGGTACAATAATGGTGGGGACAGGTCTGTCACTATATAACACTGGGGTACAGTACAAGTGGGGACAGGACTGTCACTGTACAACACCTGAGTACAGAACTGTTGGGGACGGATCTGTCACAATAACACGGGTACAGTATTAGTGAGGACGGGTCTGTCACTGTTATACATTGTGATATCGTATTGGTGGGGACAGGTCTGTCACTGTATAACACTGGGGTACAGTACTGGTGGGGATGGGTCTGTCACTGTATAACACTGGGGTACAGTACTGATGGGGATGGATCTGTCTGTCACTGTATAAAATTGAGGTACAGTCCTGGTGGGGGCAGGTGTGTCACTGTAGAACACTTGGGTACAGTACTGGTGGGGACGGATCTGTCACTGTAACACCGGTACAGTATTAGTGAGGACGGATCTGTCACTAACATTGGGATATCGTATTGGTGGGGACAGGTCTGTCGCTGTAGAACACTAGGGTACAATACAGTTGGGGATGGGTCTGTCTCTGTATAGCACTGTGGTACAGTACTGCTGGGGACAGATCTATCAATTTATAACATTTAGGTACAGTATAGGGGAATAGGTCTATCACTGGAAAATTATAATAGTGGAGATTGTGTAATAGAATGTAGCATACAGGTTTCTGGGTATGCAGCCATTGTAGCAACAGTCCAGAGTAGTGGTGTTAGAGTAGGTTAATGTGCTATGCAGAGTACAGGACACAGGGAACAGTACAGTATTAAGGTATATGACCTGGAGGTAGTACAATACAGGGCCCAAAGGGAGTACAATATATAGGGTGCAGAGTACAGAGGGAATTCAATATACAGGATACAGAGAACAGGAGGAGTTCAATATACAGGATACAACTGGAGTTCAAAATAGAGGATACAGAGTATGGGGAGTTCAATAGACACTAAGGTGGGACAGGTGGTTAACAGTGAAGCGGAGTGTGATGGAATTTAACGCTGAAAAGTGTGAGGTATATATATAAAAAAAGTGACAAGAAAGTAGTCAATGAATGGTAGGACACGAGGAAGTTCTGTGAAACAAAGGAACCTTGGCATGTTTGTCCACAGATCAGAAGGATAAGTTGTAGGATGGTGTAAAAGGCATATGGGACACTTGCCTTTATCAATCATGGCACAGATTACAAATGACATGGAGATGCTGGTGTTGGACTGGGGTAAACACAGTATGAAGTCTCACAACACCAGGTTAAAGTCCAACAGGTTTATTTGGCAGCACAAGCCACTAGCTTTCAGAGCGCTGCCCCTTCATCAGGTGAGTGGAAGTTCTATTCACAAACAGGGGTGCAGAGGAGATTCACCAGGATGCTGCCTGGGATGGAACACTTAAGTTATAAAGAGAAGTTGGGTGGGCTTGGGTTGCTTTTGTTGAAAGTCCAACAGGTTTATTTGGTAGCAAAAGCCACTAGCTTTCGGAGCACTGCTCCTTTGTCAGGTGAGTGACCTGACGAAGGACCTTTTGGAGTGCTACCCCTTCATCAGACTCACCCGATGAAGGGGCAGTGCTCTGAAAGCTTGTGGGTTGTGTTATCAAACAAACCTGTTGGACTTTAACCTGGTTCTTATTGTGACTCTACAGGATACAGGGCCCAGAGCGAGTTCAATATACAGGGTTGAGGGTACAGGAGGAGTTTAATATACAGGGTGCAGGGCCACGGGGAGTACAATATAGAGTTCAGGGCTGATGGATGTGCAATATGCAAATACAAGACCTGGGGGAATGCAATGTACAGGGTCCAGGGTTGAATCATGACAAACCTGTTCCTGGTTTTCTGACACCCTCTGTAGGCGCTGGCAGCCAATTACTAGTGGTCTCCGGGAACTGACAGCTGAGAAACCAGGAGCAAGGTGACACCTTCATGTAAATTCCAGGGTTTAGAATAGATCCTGGGGCCTCAGAAAAATCCCAGGAATTGGGACACATATCCCAGAGTTTTGGGGTAAATATGATAAAAGAACAAATTAATTAGAAGCATCAGTGGGCCATTTGGCCCCTCAAGCTTGTTCCATCATTTGATAAAATCGTAGTTGATCTGACTGGGGCATCAACTCCACTTTCCTGTTTGCCCTCAGTACTCTGTGGTCCCCTTGTCAATCAAAAATCTAACTCAGCCTTAAAAATATACAATGATCCAGCGTCCACAGCCATCCAAAGAGGATTCCACAGACTAACGACCCTCAGACAAAAGAAAAATCTCATTGCCATCAAACGTTTAAACTGTGTCCTTAATTCTAGTGTCTCCTACATGGGGAAACATTTTCAGCATTTACCCTATTGAGTCCCCTCAGGATCTTATATGTTCCAATAAGATCACCTCTCAATATTTTAAACTCCAATGAGGATAGTATCAGCCATTTCAAACTTTCTTCATAAGACAATGCTCTATTCCAGGAATCAGTCAAGTGAACATTCTCTGTACTGCTTTTAATGCAATTATATCTCCTCTGAAGCAAGGAGACCAAATGTGATCTCGCCAACATCTTGTATGACTGTAGCATGACAATAAGTAACAATGTTCCATTTTCTTTTCTAATCACCTGCAATCTAACTTGTGAGTTATGTAGGACAATCAGATCCCTCTATACTGCAATCTCTTTCCATTTAAATAAAATGTTGCTTTTCTATTCTTCCTGCCAAAATGGACATCCCACATTTTTCCACATTATACTCCCTCCACCAAATGTTTTGTCCACACACCGAACCTGTCTACATCCTTTGCAGACTCTTTATATCCTCTTCAGAACTTACTCTCCTACCCACCTTTGTGTCATCAGCAAATTTAGCTACCATATATCTGGTCCCTCCGTCCAACTCATTGATATAAATGTAAATAGTTGAGATCCAAGCACTGATCACTGTGGCACTTCACTGGTTATATCTTGTCAACATGAAAGTGACTTATTTATCCCTACTATCTGCTTCCTATTACTCAAGGAATCCTCTATCCATGCCAATGACTTTTGAATGGACCTACCTTGCACTGAGTTGATCTTTCTCTACAACCTAGATATGACTGTAATAGTACACCTGCACCCTCTCATATCCTTCCTTTGAACGGTATGCTTTGTCCGTATAGCACGCAAGAAACAATACTTTTCATTGCACACTAATACATCTGACAATAATAAATCAAATCAAATAATGTTACTCCTTATATCATAAGGTCTTATTTTGTGCAGTAACCTTTGATGTGGCAGCTTATCAAATGCCTTTTGGAAATCCATCTACAGGATCCTCTTTGTTGCATGGTATTTCCTCAAAAGATTCTAATAAATTAGTCAAATGAGATTTTCCTTTCACAAAGCCACATTGACTCTGCCTTACACTAAGATTTTCTAAATGTTCGGTGTAACCCCCCCTTAACAATAAAGTCTAACAGTTCCTCTACGACAGATCCTGGGCTAACCGTGAGGTAACTTGCTGCTTTCTGTCTCCTTCCTATCACGGCGGCACAGAGGTTAGCTTCAGACTCACAGCGCCACGAACCCAGGTTCCATTCCTGGCTTGGGTCACTGTCTGTGAGGAGTCTGCACGTTCTCCCTGTGTCTGTGTGGGTTTCCTCCAGTTGTTCCAGTTTCCTCCCACACTCCAAAAAAATGTGCTGGTTAGGTGCATTGGCCATGCTAAATTCTCCCTCAGCGTACCCAAATAGGCATTGGAGTGTGGCGACGGGGAGATTTTCACAGTAACTTCATTGCAGTGTTAATGTAAGCCTACTTGTGACATGAATAAATAAATAGAGAAGTTACATTTGTTATCTTCCAATCTGATGGGGTCTTTCCAGAATCTGGACCAAGGCACATGTCGGCTTTTAGTTCAAATAATTTTCTCAGTACCCTTTCTCCGATGATAATTCTTTTAAGTTTCTCTCTGTCTTGTTCTTCTGCCATGAAGACAGACACAGAAGAAAGATTCTGACTATCAACCCTTCTACGCCTCTCATAATTTTATAGACTTCTATCAGGTCCCGCCCCAGAGAAAACAACCCTAGTTTGTCCTTATTGCTTATACCCCCTAATCCAGATAGCATCTTGGTAAACCTCTTCTACACCCTCTCCAAAGCTTCCACGTCCTTTCTGTAATGTAGTGACCAGAATTGAATACAATATTCTTAAGTGCAACCTAACCCAAGTTTTACAAAGAGGGGGAATTTTCCAGTCACTCACGTCAGTGGAATTTTCTGGTCTTGCGCAGTGAACAGAGGTTTAGCTGAGCACCAAATTCTCTGTCCTCGCTTACAGCATCATGTGAACAACTAGTAAGATCGTGTCCAAAATGTCTGTTCAATGCATCTGCCATTTCTTCGCTTCCCAACAATTACGAAGGCTCTATCTTCTCGACCTTGATCCTTGCTTGAGATGTGGGGATCCTCAGGTTAAATCACTACCACTCAGCTCTCCCTTCAAAAGGGAGAATAGCCTACGGCCATCGGGACTATGGTGACTCTACTTACTTCCCAATATTAATTCCCCAAGCTGTATTTCTCTCTCTCTCTCTCTACTCACTTTGGTGACTTTTTTCATTTTTAAATATTGATATTTCTGGATAGCCTTCCCTCATACTCCTATTCCTTCCTCATTTTTTTAGTCTTGCTTATTTTATATTCTGACCTGCAATATATCTTCACAGAATTATACACTTTTTCTTTCACTTTGATACTACCTTAGCCACAAATGATGCACCCTTCTCTCTAGGACTTTCTCATTGTAATGTACCTTTGCTGAGTGTTGTGAAATACAACATTAAAAGGTCTGGCACTGTCTCTAGTGACTTACCCCTTAATTTCATAGTACACTCTAACCTGCTGTCTTCAACCCCCTGCAATTGTCTTTATTTAAATTTCAAGCGTAGTGGGTCCTAGGCCCACCATCGCCCTCAAACTGAAAGCAAAGTTCTATATGTTATGATCACTGCTACTGAGGGGCTCCTTTACTATTAGGTCATCTCATTACGCATTACAGCCTGCTCGAGAATGTGCTACTAACTGTTAAGAAAACACACTATGATCTCAATTTCAGGACTACCTTTGCCAATCTGATTAATCCATCTACATTAAAGTCACTCACAATTATTGTTATAACTTTCTCACAAGTCTCCATTATTTCTTCCAGAATACCCCTTCCTATTGTGTAGTTAGTTCGTGGTTCCCAACCCTTTGTGTCATGCCACACCTCTATACCATATAAAGATCTTGAGACACACCTCCTATATTCTGTCTCCTTCCCTTTCTGAGAACTTCAGTTTTTAACTTCTCCTGGTCCTCTAACTTGTTTTTTTTAATCTCTCCGTCTGTTTCACTTCACCCAGGGCTTTTGTGTCCTTTTTGAGATATTGCTTTTTGTGGAGGCAGAAGGAACCAGATCCAAATCCTGTTGGTTATACACATGAGCCTAACGAACATTAAAAAAAAATCTAAACTGTGTGTGTGCAACTTTCCCAGCTGGTGCATGCGCGAGAGGCCCAAGATTCAGCAGGTCTTTCAGACAACAACTACAGAGCTGAGGATGATAGTTTTATTTTAATTACAGAATTTTGAATCATAGAATAATACAGCACAGGAACAGACCTTTCAGCCCATGATGTTGTGCCAAACATGACACCAAATTAAACTAATCCCTTCTGCCTGCTCTTGGTCCATATCCCTCTATTCCTTGCAAGTGCTTATCTAAAAGCCCTTAAATGCCCCTATCGCATCTGCCTCCACTACCATCCCTAGCAGCACATTCCAGAAACCTACCGCTCTCTGTGTAAAAACACTTGCCCCTCATATCTCCTTTCAGCTTCCCCCCTCTCGCCTTAGGTGCGTGCCCCCAACTCTGGGAAAAAGATTCTGACTATCAATCCTTCTACGCCTCTCATAATTTTATAGACTTCTATCAGGTCCCGCCCCAGAGAAAACAACCCTAGTTTGTCCAGCGTCTCCTTATTGCTCATACCCCCTAATCCAGATAGCATCTTGGTAAACCTCTTCTACACCCTCTCCAAAGCTTCCACATCCTTTCTGTAATGTAGCGACCAGAATTGAATACAATATTCTTAAGTGCAACCTAACCAAAGTTTTACAAAGCTGCAAAATCATATCCTTCTACTCAGTGCTCTGATCAGTAAAGGCAAGCATGCCATATGCATTCTTTATCACTCTATCTACTGGTATGGACATTTTGAGGGAGCTATGGACTTGAGTCCCAAGATCCTTCTGTACATCAATGCTGCTAACGATCCTGCCATTAACTGTATATTGACTCTTAACATTTAATCTCCCAAAGTGCAGCATCTCACACTTGCCCAGATTAAACTCCATCTGTCATTTCTCCACCATATCTGGTCTATATCCCACTGTATCCTTTGACAATATTCCACACTATATGCAACTTATACTATCTTTGCGTCATCTGCAAATTATTAACCTAACCATCTATGTTTTCATCCAAGTCATTTATACATATATATATCACAAACACCAGAAGCCCCAGTAAGGATCCCTGCAAACATCACGAGTCACAGACCTCCAACCATCAAAATACCCTTTTCACCACAACTCTGATTTCTAAGGGCAAGTGGCCAAGTCACTGTGGATCCCATGCATTGTAATCTTCTGGATGAGTTTACCATCCAAAACAAAGGGCAGCATGGACAAGATGGGCCGAAAGGCCTGTTTCCCTGCTGTAAACTTCTATGACTCTATGAGGGATGGACCTTGTTGAAACCCTGATTAAAATAATTTTGAATCTTTTCTTATGACATACTTAGAGGTTCGCTGCAGCACACTGGTTGGAAACCACTGAGTTAGGAGACTCATAAACTACTTACAGAGGTGACTTCTTACCATTTTGTATCACTACCTAAACTGAGTTGTAAAGATCAGTAAAACATGGCTATCTCTAACTATTGTACTGTCATTCTGAATTAACAGAGCTACCCCTCCACCACTTCCCAGCTTCCTGTGCTCGTAAATGTCATGTCCCCCTGGATTTTCAGCATCCAGCTTTGCTCACCCTGCAGCCACATCTCTGTAATAGCTATCAGGTCATCATCCATGCTTCATCTGTTTTGTTAAGAATGTTACTTGCATTTACATACAGAGCCTTTCATTCTGCCTTTTAACAATCCCTGCAACATCAGGTCTTGACTCATTCACTCTTAAGCTTGTATGGTCTGTCCCTTTTTGCCACAATCTGAATATCATCACTCTTAATGATAGTGTGCTCTCTTGCCTTACCCTTTACTTTATTACATCTTCCCTCACATGATCCCTCAGGGAATATCATGAAATTTAGAGTAATCCCAGATTTTGGGGGGTAAATCCCAAAAGTCTGGGGGAGGGGTCATAAATCTTGGGTGGAGGGGGTTATAAATCTGAGGAATAGGGGCATGGGAAGACAAAATCGTGGGTGGGTAGGGGCAGGGGTATGAATCCAATGTGTGATAAATCAAGTAGTGTGGGGAATAAATCCAGGAGATTGCAGAGGGTAGAGGAGGGAGGATTCCACTGAGACTCAGGGTGGGGAGTGGACAAATCCAGGGGGTCTGGGAGAGATCAAATCCTCGTGTTAAGTTGAACTTTCTCTACATCCTAGCTATGACTGTAACACTACATTCTGCACTCTTTTGTTTCCTTCTCTATGAACAGTGTGCTTATCTGTATAGCGTGCAAGAAACAATATTTTTCATTGATCATTTTACATGAATTAGTATACAATCAAACCAGGGGGGTATGTGGGGATCAAATCCAGGCAGGTATGGAGGGGGAAATCAAATCCAGGAAGTTCTCGGAGGGGGAGGGGGGGGGGGGGGGGAGGGGGAGGGGGGGGAGGGGAGGGGAGGGGGGGGAGGGGAGGGGGAGGGGGGGGAGGGGAGGGGGGGGGGGAGGGGAGGGGAGGGGGGGGGGGGGGGAGGGGGAGGGGAGGGGAGGGGAGGGGAGGGGGGGGGAGGGAGGGGAGGGGAGGGGAGGGGAGGGGAGGGGGAGGGGGGGGGAGGGGAGGGGGGAGGGGAGGGGGGGGGGAGGGGGGGAAGAAGGGGGGGGAAGGGGGGGGGAAGGGGGGGGGAAGGGGGGGGAAGGGGGGGGGAAGGGGGGGGGGGAAGGGGGGGGGGGAAGGGGGGGGAGGGAAAGGGGGGGGAAGGGGGGGAAGGGAAAGGGGGGAGGGGGGGGAAGGGGGGAAGGGGGGGAAGGGAAAGGGGGGAGGGGGGGGAAGGGGGGAAGGGGGGGGGGAAGGGGGGAAGGGGGGGGAGGAAGGGGGGAAGGGGGGGGGAGGAAGGGGGGAAGGGGGGGGAAGGGGGGGGGAAGGGGGGGAAGGGGGGGGGGGAAAGGGGGGGGGAAGGGGGGGGGAAGGGGGGGGGGAAGGAAGGGGGGGGGAAGGGGGGGGGGAAGGGGGGGAGAAAGGGGGGGGAGAAGGGGGGGGGAAAGGGGGGGGAGAAGGGGGGGGGAAAGGGGGGGGGGAAAGGGGGGGGGGAAAGGGGGGGGGGAAAGGGGGGGGGGAAAGGGGGGGGAGAAGGGGGGGGGGGGAAAGGGGGGGGAGAAGGGGGGGGGGGAAAGGGGGGGAGAAGGGGGGGGGGGAAAGGGGGGGGAGAAGGGGGGGGGAGAAGGGGGGGGGAAGGGGGGGAGAAGGGGGGGGGAAGGGGGGGGTGGGGGAAGGGGGGGGGTGGGGGAAGGGGGGGGTGGGGGGAAGGGGGGGGGTGGGGGGAAGGGGGGGTGGGGGGAAGGGGGGGTGGGGGGAAGGGGGGGGTGGGGGAAGGGGGGGGGTGGGGGGAAGGGGGGGGGGTGGGGGGGAAGGGGGGGGGGTGGGGGGAAGGGGGGGGGTGGGGGGAAGGGGGGGGTGGGGGGAAGGGGGGGGTGGGGGGAAGGGGGGGGTGGGGGGAAGGGGGGGGGTGGGGGAAGGGGGGGGGAGGAAGGGGGGGGGGAGGAAGGGGGGGGGAGGAGGAGGGGGGGGGAGGAAGGGGGGGGGGAGGAAGGGGGGGTGGGAGGAAGGGGGGGTGGGAGGAGGGGGGAGGGGGAGATCACATCAGTGGTTTCTGGGGGAGGGATCAAAGTAAAAAAGTCTGACAACACCAGGTTTTAGTCCAACCGATTTATTTGATAATAGACTCACAAGCTTTTGGGTTAGCCCCTTCGTGAGGTGAATGGAGAGCTCTCCATTCCAGAACTCTCCATTCACCTCACGAAGGGGCTAACCCCGAAAGCTTGTGAGTCTATTATCAAATAAATCGGTTGGACTAAAACCTGGTGTTGCCAGACTTTTTACTATGTTTACGCCAGTCCAACGCCAGCATACCCACATCATGACTACTATCGAGGGATCAAAAACCAGGGGAAGGGCATGCAGGAATGTCAAATCCAAGGGGTCTGGAGATCAAATCCAGGGAAGCTAAGGGAGATGTAAAATTGGGGAGGGGGCATCAACTTCAAGGGGGGGGTATATCTCAAAGAAGTAAATGCAGAATCTGAAGGGATACTCCAGGAGATTTGAAGGATTAAATCCTGGAGATCCATGGTGGGGTGGAAATAATTATTTAAGATTAAGGGGATAAAGTACTGAAGTTGGGGGGAATCCATGTAATGGGAGGGGTTAATGGCAAATCCTTGTGTTTGGCGAGTAAATCCACTGTGTTTGGGGTAAACCCCTGTTTTGGGGGTAAATCCTTATATTTGAAGGGTAAACTGTGTTTAGGGGTACATCCTTATGTTTGAGGGGTAAACTCCTGTGTTTGGGGGGGATAAACCCCGGGCCGCTTCACTCTCCCCATCAACCATACTTGCTGGCGAACATGATTGACAGCGGTACCGACCAATCATGAAGGAGCACACGCTTCGGATGGCCAATCACCAACCGAAAAGGGGGTAGGAGGCGGGGTTTATGTGGCAGCAGGTTTGGGTGCGTGGCGCCGGTTGGGGGTCCAAGAGCCGCGGCCGGAGGCCCCGCCGCGGGGCGAAAGCGGTCCGGGGGGGTGGGAGGAAGGAGCGGGAACCATCCGGGGAAGTGACTTGGGAGGGTGAGCGGGGGGGGTCCGGTCCAGCCATCCCGGCCTCCCTCCCCCGCTTCTTACCGGCCCTTCAGGCGGAGGCCGCGTCTCCGGATGATGTCGTCCAGTGAGGAATCCGCCATGACGGTTGAGCTCGAGCGGGAGGAGCGGGCGGGGGAGGGGCCGGGTGGGGAAGGAAGGACGGCGGCTCCAGTGGGACATGAAGCTGCGGCGGGGCAAAGGAAAGCGCAACGGCAACGAGGAATTCGAAATCCCTCACAAACTGAGTGAGTTAGTGTCAGTCACTGAGCCTGAGATCCATAAATAGAACTTCACTTTTTTTTACTGTATCTCAATACAGATGACAGTAATAAATCAAATTAATGAATGTTTACAACACAGAAGGAGACCATTCGGCCCATTGTCTCAATCCCAGCCAACAAAAATCTGATCTCATGAACTCCTTTTTCCAGCACCTGCCCCTGAAGATTACAGTCTCACAACACCAGGTTAAAGTCCAACCTGGTAACACGGTAGCACAGTGGTTAGCACAGCTGCTTTATAGCTTCAGGGACCTTGGTTCGATTCCCGGCTTGGGTCACTGTCTATGTGGAGTTTGCACATTGTCCCCCTGTCTGTGCAGGTTTCCGCCGGGTGCTCCGGTTTCCTTCCACAGTCCAAAAATAAGCAGGTTTGGTTGATTGGCCATGTTAAATTGTCCCTTAGTGTCCTGGGATGAGTAGGTTAGAGGGAACAGTGGGTAAATGTGTGGGGGTGGGGCCTGGGTGGGATTGTGGTCGGTGCAGACTTCATGGGCTGAATGGCCACTTCTGTACAGTGGGGTTTCTATGTCTATCTGGAATCACAAATGTTTGGAGTACTCCCTCTTCTGGGTGGCATGGTGGCACAGTGGTTAGCACTGTTGCCTCACAGCTCCAAGGACCTGGGTTCAACGGCTGGGCTTAGGTCACTGTCTGTGTGAATTTTGCACATTCTCCCCATGTCTGTGTGGGTTTCCCCCCACAATCCAAAGATATGTGGATTAGGTTGATTGGCCATGCTAAATTGCCTCATTGCCTCTTCGTGTCCTGGGATGTGTAGGTTAGAGGAATTAATGGGGTAAATAAGTGGGATTGTTGTCGATGCAGACTCGATGGGCCAAATGGCCTCCTTCTTCACTGTAGGGATTCTATGATTCATCAAGTGAGGAAGAAGAAACAGTGCTCTGAATCTCTACAGTGCATAAAATAGAATCTCCACAATGCAGAAGGAGGCCATTCGGCCCTTCAAGTATAAACCGACAACAATCCCACCCAAGGTCTTATCCCTGTAACCCCACATATTTACCCCCTAATCTCTCTAACCTATGCATCCCGGAATACTAAGGGGCAATTCAGCACAGTCAATCAACCTACGCACATTTTTGGAGTGTGGGAGGAAACCAGAGCACTCGGAGGAAACCCACGCAGACACGGGGAAAATGTGCAAACTCCACACACACAATGACCCAAGCCGGGAATTAAACCCAGGTCCCTGGGTCTGTGGGACAGCAGTGCTGACCATTGTGTCACCGTGCCACCCCAAATTGTGATTCCAAATAAACCTGTTTGACTTTAACCTGGTGTTGTGAGTTTTCTTACGGTGCCCACCCCAGTCCAATGCTGGCATCTCCACCTCCTGGAGGTTATGGCAGCGCAAGTGAATATCTAAATGTTTCTTACATGTTATCAGATTTTTGTTTTATTAACCAAAAATATACTTTATTCATAAAAAAACTCTATGAATCTATTTCAAATATACAGGGCTTTGAGCAGCAAACACAACGTGGAATCAAAACACTTTTACAGATCCATACAAACTACAATGACTACATTTCAAAACTTAAAAAACTTATCCATGCCTCAATATTTACAGATTTGTTCTGATTACAATGATTACATTTCAATACCTAAACCTTTCTACATTCCTCAATTAATTACTGTGTGCCGTTAGTGCTCAGATTGGCACACAGCTCCGCAGGTCGAGGGTATTCTGCAGTTCCCGGGCCCTCGGTCTGCCTCCGTTAAAAGGCCTTACAGTGTGGCCTTTCCCCACTGTGCCTTTGCGGCAGCTGCCCCCAAGCTTCAACGCGTCCCTCAGCACGTAGTCCTGGACCTTGGAATGTGCCAGTCTGCAACACTCGGTCGAGGACAGTTCTTTCAGCTGGAAGGTCAGCAAGATTCGGGCGGACCAAAGTGCGTCCTTCACCGAGTTGATGACCTTCCAGCAGCAGTTGATATTTGTCTCGGTATGCGTCCCCGGAAACAACCCGTAGAGCACAGAGTCCTTATCAGATGTTTCTGACTCATCCACCCTTTTGGTAATTATTATTGCCACTCTCTGGATGAAAGAGTTTCTCTTCAACTTCCCCTCGCCCCATTTTTATTTTAGCCTTCCATCTTATCTTAAATCTCTGCCCACTGATTATTGACCCCTCAGCTAATGGAAAGCGTTCCTTCCTCCCTAGGGTGGCACTGTGACACAGTGGTTAGCATTGCAGCCTCACGGGACCTGCATTCGATTCCCAGCTTGGGTCACTATCTGTGTGAAGTCTGCATGTTCTCCCCGTGTCTGTATGGGTTTTCTGCGGGTGCTCTGGTTTCCTCCCACAGTCTGAAAGAAGTGCTGATTAGGTACATTGGCCATGTTAAATTCTCCCACAGTGTACCCGAACAGGCACCGGAGTGTGGCGCCAAAGGGATTTTTACAATAACTTAATTGCAGTGGTAATGTAAAACTACTTGTGACACTAATAAATCAACTTAAAACATTCCCACCATAAGCTTATACACCTCAGGCTTTTCTGTTCTAAAGAAAACAATCCAAGCCATTTTCCCCTTATAGATCAAACCACTTGGCTAATGGAAAATATTCCTTCCTATCCACCCTATCTATGCCTCTCATAATATTATTCACCCAGTTAGGTCCTCTCTCCATCTTCACCTCTCCAAGGAAAACAGCCCGCAGCCTATCCAATCTCTCCAGGTCGTTTAGAGCCTTCAGCCCAAGCAGCATCCTGGTGAATCTCCTCTGCACCCTCTCCAGTGCAATCACTGTCTTCCTTCCCTCCAACCCTGACAAATCCTAACAGTGAACTTGGAAGTGGGGCTGACAGAAGCTGCAAGTCGCAGTGAAGGGGAATGGGATGTCACATAGAAACCATGGCAAAAGGCCCTTCAGCCCCTCAAGCACTGTTCTACCTTCAACTAAATTATAAAGCGCTGGAGAAGGCTCAGCAGGTCAGGCAGCATCTTTTTAAAGGTTCGTTGCAGGTTTTGGGTGTTGCGAAGCCAGCATGTGTTGCCTATCCCTAATTGCCCCTCGAGCAGGTGGCTCGAACTTTTGCAGTCCGTAGAGACTCCAGGGTAATCCTGGAGGGTTGGCAACCCTACTCCTCATACTCCCATTTAGTTGCTCTCCGTACAGCTGCGTGGTGGTGAGGGTTGTTGAGGGTGCAACATCAAGTGTAGGTCAGCCCCCTGTGTACTGTGGGCCTCTCCCACAGAGACCCAGAGAGTGGACCAGTTGTTTCAGCACACCACTGGCCTGCTGTTTTGTGTGGGAGCATGGCTTTTTTGGTATGCCTGTCAGGCATGTGCGCCATGGGAGCCATCAGTAAAGTGGTCAGTTGTCCAACAGCCGCCCTTTGTCTTTGCCAGGGTACAGCTGGTACAGAGCCAAGAAATGCCAGAAAATTGGGCATTGTCCTGTGTGACTCACTACAAGTCATAGAATCCACACAATGCAGAAGGAGACCATTTGGCCCATTGAGTCTGTGTCAACCTATACCCAGCCTTACCCCCTAACCCCATGTATTTATGTTGCTAATCCCCTAACCTATATATCTTAGGACACTAAGGGGCAACTTTGCATGGCCTATCCACCTAACCTGCACAACTTTGGCGTGTACTACCGGAAGGATGTAGAGATCCTGGAGAGAGTGCAGAGGAGATTTACCAGGATGTTGCCTGGTAAGGAAGGGCTGTCTTACGAGGAAAGATTGAACGCACTTGGGCAATTTTCCCTTGAGAGACGTAGGCTGAGGGGGGATCTAATAGAGGTTTATAAGATTATGAAGGGGACAGATAGAGTAGATGGTGATAAGCTTTTTCCGCTATTAGAAATGGATAGAACGAGGGGTCCACGGGCTTAGGGTGAGGGGGGCTAGATATAAGACTAATATTAGAGGGCAGTTTTTCACACAAAGGGTAGTGGGGATGTGGAATGCACTGCCGAGTAAGGTGGTGGAAGCAGGCACGCTAGGGTTGTTCAAGAGTCACTTGGACAGCCACATGAGCTGTCTACATATAGGGGGATATAGCAGGCCTTACTAAGCATTGTAGGCTTGGGGTCAGTTTTAGCCTCAGGGATATAGAGTCTTTTAATAATGAAATTTTTATCCACAGGCATTTAAGTCCAGCAAGGGGCATGCGGGCGGCAGGTTGTGGTGGGCTGCTCTTGGATATTGCTTCGGGAGTTGCCTACTGCTTCATGTCGTTGGTGTGCGTAAACTGGACCATCTCGAGGGCATCATGACAGCTCAGAGGCTATCTCTGTTGCTGTGCGGACACATGGATTTGGGCCTGTGTCCGTGGGAGTTTGCGCGTTCTCCCCGTAGTTGCGTGGGTTTCCTCTGGGTGCTCCGGTTTCCTCCCACATCCCAAAAATGTGCTTTTAGGCTGATTGATTGGGTAACAAATTGTCCCTATATTGGACCTCCCTGATCCTCATACATTAGGCATAGACTAAAATCATGAAAAGGTCACTGACCATGGGACGGCGGCGCGGGCTCGTTGGGCTGAAGGGCCTGTTTCCCGTGCTGTGTTGTTCTTTGAAACCCACGCAGACATGGGGAGAATGTGCAGACTCCACACTGGCAGTCAGCCAAGGCTGGAATTGAACCCAGGTTCTGGCACTATGAGGCAGCAGTGCTACACCAGCCAGATATTGAGAGAATAGAATCTCTTTTGGTTCCAGTCCGGGGCAGAATTAACAAGTGGTGTCTGCAAAGTGAGGTGAGTGTAGTCAGTATCCTCCTGCACCATAGGTGCTCACTCTGTCTGTTTCTCTGTGACCAGAGCGAATGAAATGGCATTAACTCTCGATCAGCACCAGACACCTGTAGAATTAGAATAACAACCAGAAGAAACCAACTAGCGATGAACTGTAAGTTCTTTAGGTAGAGCTAATGGGGGATGCTTCCTGCAGCTGAACATGCATTGAAATCGGTGTGCGGTTAAGAGAGGGTGTTAGCTGGAGAATGGAACTCCCAAATACTTCCAGTGGCCTCCGATCAGCAATGAAGACTTATTGACATCAGGATCTGCACACTTCCAATGGATGTCAGCAGTGGGTGACATAGTGATAGACTGGTTAGCACTTTCGATTCTGGTCTTGGGTAACCGTCCAAGTGCATGTTTTCCCCATGTTTGTGTGGGTTTCTTCCGGGTGCTCCAGCTTCCTCCCACACTCCAGAGATGTGCGAGTTAGATTGATTGACTATGCTAAATTGCCCTTAACGTCCCAAAGTGTGTAGATTAGTGGGGTTAGGCTTACAGGGATAGGGCCTGGATAGGATGATGTGTTGGAGAGTCGGTGCAGACCTGATGGACCGAACAGCCACGTTCTACACAATAGGGATTCTGTTATTCTGTGCAACGTTGAGAGTGATTCATCCTTAAGTATACACTTGTACATAAGACACCAGTATGGAGCTCTGTGTGTGTGAGAGAGTGGGGAGTTGGATGGTGTGGGTGTGTAGGGATGAGTGTGTGTGTGTGCGCGTGTGTGTAGCAGTGTAGGGATGTGGTTTGTGGGTGCATATATAGATCTGTATAGGTGTGTGTGTGTAGGCGGGGTGAGTTTGTGTAGGGCAGTGAGTGATGTGGCATGCGTAAGTGCATGTAGGAGGTGGGTGCAAGTAGGGTGTGTGTGTAAGGGTCTGTGCACATGTATAGGGGTTTGGATGTATGCAGGGCATGTATGTGTGCAGGGTCATATGTGTAAGGATGTGTAGGTGTGTTGGAGTTTTTTTTCAGAGACTAAGCATTAAGCTGGCTTTCTCAGCTAACACAAAGGGCATCATGACAGCTCAGAGGCTATCTCTGTTGCTGTGCGGACACATGGATTTGGGCCTGTGTCCGTGGGAGTTTGCGCATTCTCCCCATGGTTGCGTGGGTTTCCTCCGGGTACTCCGGTTTCCTCCCACATCCCAAAAATGTGCTTTTAGGCTGATTGATTGGGTAACAAATTGTCCCTATATTGGACCTCCCTGATCCTCACACATTAGGCATAGACTAAAATCATGAATAGGTCACTGACCATGGGATGGCGGCGCGGGCTCGTTGGGCTGAAGGGCCTGTTTCCCGTGCTGTGTTGTTCTTTGTTCTTTTGTTCTTTGTTCTTTTTTTTGACAAAGACTCATGGAAACAGTATTCTGGTTAAAAATGTTCCTTTATTTCCCAGGTCTGGTTCAACACAGCGAGGGAGAGTAATTTAGAGTGATCCAAAATCACCCTAAAAGTACATCGCTCTCAGTATTACAATTATATAACTCTCAAATGCCGCTTGCACGCATCTACTCACCTCTCAATCTCAAAGGCATACACACACACACACTTACCTCTCTCAGTCCTCAAGGCCTCAGCCTTTCTCAGCCTCTGGTCCCTCTCTCACCCCACCCCGCCTTACCCCTTCCGTCTCTCCTACTCCTCTCTCTGTCCCTCCTCTCTCTCACCCCCCTCACCCTCCCCCCTCCTCTCTCTCCCCCTCCTTTCTCTCTCTCCCCCCCTCCTTTCTCTCTCTCTCTCCTTCATCTCTCTCGCCCTACTCTCTCTCCCTCTCTTTCCCCTCTTTCTCCCCCTCCCACACTCTCCCACTTCCCTCTCACTCCCCACTGTCTCTCACATCCCACTCTCTTCCCTCTTCCTTCTCTTTCCCCTTTCCTCTTGTCCCTCTTCCCTCCCCCCTCCCTAAACCTCCCCCCACCCTTTATCACTGATGGACCTGGATAGTCAGTACAGTGGGGAACTGCCCCCTGATAGGCCAAGAAAGAGGCTGCACAATCACACCACAATGAGATCACATCTCAGCCACTCCATTTGGTTTAACCGTTTCAGAGTTATTTTTTGCAAGAATACATTTTATTCATAAAACATCTGAAAGAAACATTATAAAACATTTTAAAATGACCATAATTGTGCCATAATACTCAAGCTTTCCACAGAATCTTCAACCCTGACAGAGATTTTAAAAAGAAATTTATTTTTTTCTCAGAGTTACAAAGCCGGTGTGCAGAGTAGGCAGGGCAAGGCCTGAATCCATCTCCCTGCTTGCTCCACAAACCAATTCAAATTCAAATTGAAACCAATTCACGGTCTCCATGAAAGGAACTGGCATTGCACCCGATCCTGGGTGCAACATTTGATCCTTGATCCTACATTTGATCTTCACCAAAACAGAGATGCCTGTGTAGAAATTACATTTTACAATCATACAGTGTGGCCAAGGGGCCAACAGCCTGAGCAACTAGGCCCGACGCTGAATTGAACAATCTAACTTAAACAGCACTCAACAGCCTCCACAGTCAGGCCTGATGGGCCAAGGTTAGAGGTAAGCAAGGGCAAGCCTGGACTTATCCTGGAGGCTGGAACCAGAGGTGCTCAGCCCTGACCAAATAAGGACAGTACTTGTGTATTCCCCACATTTGATCCGTCTCTCTGGCACCTCAGATTCCCACAGTAGGAAGTCTCACAACACCAGGTTAAAGTCCAAGCAATTTATTTGATAGTAAACCCACAATCACTATCAAATAAACTGGTTGGACTTTAACCTGGTGTTGTGAGACTTCTTACTGTGTTGACCCCAGTCCAACGCCGGCATCTCCATATCATGACCTCGGATTCCATTATCTTATATGGACCCCATGCACCCATGGATATGACACTGAGGGGACTCTGCCATGCTCCGTATATGAAACTGCTAACTCTATTGGGACCCCTGCCTGGTGACCTCATTGGCTGAAAGTCAGAGAATCTTCCAGAAGGGTGTGAAGAAATATCTAGGGATGGAGAAAGATCAACTTAGTGCGAGATAGGTCCATTCAAAAATCTGATGGCAGCAGGAAAGAAGCTGTTCTTGAGTAGGTTGGTGCGTGACCTCAGACTTTTGTATCTTTTTCCCACACTTGGAATATAGTGTTCAATTCTGATCGCCACACTACCAAACGGATATGGAGGCTTTGGAGAGGGTACAGAAAAGATTTAGCAGGATGTTGCCTGGTATGGGGGCATTAACAATGAGGAGAGGTTGGAGAAACTTGGTTTGTTCTCACTGGAATGACGGAAGTTGAGGGGAGACCCAATAGAAGTCTACAAGATTATGAGACTATCCACAGAGTGGATAGTCAGAAGCTTTTTCCCAGGGTGGAAGAGTCAATTACTAGGAAGCATCGGTGTATAAGATGATGAATGGGATGGATAGGATAGAGGTGGAGAGACTCTTCCCGCTCAAAAAAGACAGTAGGACTAGGGGGCACAGCCTCAAGATAAAGGGGGGGCGGTTTAGAACAGAGTTGAGGAGGAACTTCTTCACTCAAAGGGTGGTGAATCTCTGGAATTCTCTGCCCGTTGAAGTGGTGGAGGCTGCCTCGCTAAATATTTTTAAGAAACGGGTTGATGGGTTTTTGATAAGAGAAGGGATTAAGGGTTATGGGGAGAGGGCGGGAAGGTGGAGCTGAGTCACGACAGATCAGCCATGATCTTATTGAATGGCGGGGCAGGCTCGAAGGGCCAGATGGCCTACTCCTGCTCCTATTTCTTATGTTCTTATGTTCTTATGTTCAAGGGGCAAGGAAATGTATGAGACAAGCTTTTTACACAGAGTGGTGGGTGTCTGGAATTCGCTGCCAGGGGAGGTAGTGGAAGCAGATATGATAGTGACTTTTAAGGGGCGTTTTGACAAATACATGAATAGGATGGGAATAGAGGGATATGGTCCCCAGAAAGGCAGGGGGTTTTAGTTCAGTTGAGCAGCATGGTCAGTGCAGGTTTGGAGAGCCAAAAGGGTCTGTTCCTGTGCTGTAATTTTCTTTTTTGTTCTTTGTAGCGGGGAATAAGAAGACACACTTGGAGATGACCTCCAGCGAAGACTCATAGAGTCAGAGAGGTTTACAGCATGGAAACAGGTCCTTTGGCTCAACTTGTCCATGCTGCCCTTTTTTATTTAACACCAAGCTAGTCCTAATTGCCTGTGTTTGCTCCATATCCCTCTGTATCCATCTTACCCATGTAACTTGATTTCGATTTTATTTATTATTGCCACATTGATTAGTGTACAGTGAGAAGTATTGTTTCTTGTGCGCTAAACAGATAAAGCATACCATTCATAGAGAAGGAAAGGAGAGAGTGCAGAATGTAGTGTTACAGTCCTAGCTAGGGTGTAAAGAAAGATCAACTTAGTGTGAGGTAGGTCCATTCAAAAGTCTGACAGCAGCAGGGAAGAAGCTGTTCTTGATTCGGTTAGTTCATGACCTCAGACTTTTGTGTAATTTTCCCGACGGAAGAATGTGGAAGAGAGAATGTCCGGGGAGTGTGGGGGTCCTTGATTATGCTGGCTGCTTTGCAAGATGGGGGAAGTGTAAGTGGAGTCAGTGGATAAGAGGCTGGTTTGCGTGTTGGACTGGGCTACATTCACGATCCTTTGTACTCTAAATGCTTTGTGGCCTAAAAACTGTCTAAAGGCTTTCTAAAAGACAGTTTAAAAGAGTTGACCCGACAAAAACCCAACCTATAGCAAAGATGAGGCACAAACCCAGTGGCGATGGAAGAGAAAGTGCTTAAAGTAAAGCTAAAGTTTATTTATTTGTTACAAATAAGCCTTACATTAATGCTGCAATGAAGCTACTGTGAAAATCCCATAGTCACCGTACCCCGGTGCCTGTTTGGGTCAATGCACCTAACCAGCGCATCTTTCACACTGTGGGAGGAAACCAGAGCACCCAGAGGAAACCCATGCAGACAAGGGGAGAACATGCAGACTCCACACAGACAGTGACACAAGGCGGGAATAGACAAGATAGAAGCAGGGAAGTTGTTTCCATTGGCAGGTGAAACTAGAACTAGGGGGCATGGCCTCAAAATAAGGGGGAGCAGACTTAGGACTGAATTGAAGAGGAACTTCTTCATGCAAAGAGTTGTGAATCTGTGGAATCTGTGGTAGTAGTTGAGGCTACCTCATTAAATGTTTTTAAGGCAAAGATAGATAAATATTTGAACAGTAAAGGAATTAAGAATGATGGTGAGTGGGCAGGCAACTGGAGCTGAGTCCATGAAAAAAATCAGCCATGATCTTATTGAATGACGGAGCAGGATCGAGGGGCCAGATGGCCCACTCCTGCTCCAAGTTCTTTTGTCCTTATGTAAGCAGGAATGGAGACAGACTGTGCCAGTTCGGGTGACAGGTCTGAGCTGGATTAACCAATCTTGGTGAGGATCAGGAAGTGCGAGTGACATGGCCACAGAGGAGAAATGGACTGCCCTTGAGGGAGGACAATGCAGGGCTGTGCAGCCCCCACTGGTCGAATTGTCTCACTATGCTAATGCACAAAGTGTGATCATTAGTCATTGGAGCAACGATTAGCACTGCTGCCTCCCAGCACCAGGGACCCGGGTTCAATTCCGGCCTTGGGTTACTATCTCTATGGAGTTTGCATGTTCCCCCTGTATCTGCATGAGTTTCCTCTGGGTGCTCTGGTTTCCTCCCACATGATGTGGGTATGCCGGCGTTGGACTGGCGTAAACACAATAAAAAGTCTGACAACACCAGGTTTTAGTCCAACCGATTTATTTGATAATATTCTCACAAGCTTTCGAGGGGGCTGCCTCTTTGTCAAGTGAATGGAGAGTTCTCTCCATTCACTTGACAAAGAGGCAGCCCCCTCGAAAGCTTGTGAGAATATTATCAAATAAATCGGTTGGACTAAAACCTGGTGTTGTCAGACTTTTTCCTCCCACATTCCAGAGATGTGCAGGTTAGGTGGATTGACCATGGCAAATATGTGAGGTTGTGGGGAGAGGATGGTGAGGGCCTGAGTGGGATACTCTTTTGGAGAGTTGGTGCAGGCTCGATGGGCCAAATGGCCTCCTTCTGCACTGTAGGGATTCTATGATTCAAACTGACAGCAGCTGCTATTGGTTTGGGAGGTCAGCAGGTGGCAGTGGTGTGTAGCTGAGGGATTCACTGTTAGGTCTAATAGAAAAAGAAGTCTCACAACTCTCGGTTAAAGTACCTGGAGCTGTGAGACTTCTTACTTTTTTTTTCCAAAAATATACTTTATTCATAAAAAAAACTCAACTAATCCATTTCAAATGTACAGGGCTTCGAATAGCAAAGCAAAACATTTTTACAGATCTGTCCAAATTACAGTGTCAACATTTCAATACTTAAAAAACTATATCCATGTCTCAATATTACAATTACTAATTACAAGAATTACATTTCAGTTCTTAAAAATATATACATGCCTCAATAGATTACTGTGTGCCGTTAGTGGTCAGGTTGGCACACAGTTACGCAGGTCGAGGGTATTTTGCAGTTCCCGGGCCCTCGGTCTGCCTCTGTTAAAGGCCTTACAGTGTGGCCTTTCCCCATTGTACCTTTGTGGCGGCTGCCCCAAGCTTCAGCCCGTCCCTTAGCACGTAGTCCTGGACCTTGGAATGTGCCAGTCTGCAACACTCGGTCGAGGACAGTTCTTTCAGCTGGAAGGTCAGCAAGATTCGGGCGGACCAAAGTGCGTCCTTCACCGAGTTGATGACCTTCCAGCAGCAGTTGATATTTGTCTCGGTGTGCGTTCCCGGAAACAGCCCATAGAGCACAGAGTCCTGCGTCACCGAGCTGCTCGGGACGAACCTCGACAAATACCACTGCATCTCGCTCCAGACCTTCTTTGCAAAGGCACATTCCAGAAGGAGGTGTGCGACCGTCTCGTCAGCCCCGCACTTACTGTGTTTACCCCAGTCCAACGCCGGCATCTACAGACCAGGGTCTAATAGAGCCAGACTGAGTCACTGGGATGTAGAACACATTACAGTCTGCCTGGTGTCTACACAGAGGGTCTGACACAGCCCCGTCACTCACAGACCAGGGCTGAGACACCGCACATTGCCTCATTGCAATATACCCCCTTACCAACCACTACATGAGAACATAAGGATTAGCAACAGGCGTAAGCCATATGGCCCCTTGAACCTACTCCATCTTTTATTCAGAGCTTGGCCGATGTTTTATTTCGACATGGCCATGGGTGAGCACTCAATCTGAGGGAGAGATACTCACTCTGAGGGAGAGATACGCGGTCTGAGGGAGCAGTGCGCAGTTTGGGGGAGAGGTAGGCAATCTGAGGGAAGTGGTCTGGGGCAGTGGTACGGATGGTGTTGGGTGATATTTCTATATATTTCTGCTGCAGCATGAACTCAGCAACAGAGACTGCACTCCAGAAAATAATTCATTTGAAGCAATTCAACATTTTTCAGAGAAATTAGTGGGAAGCATTTGAATGTAGCTTCATCTGTCTGTCAGCCCCCCTCATCTGTCTGTTTATCAGCCCCCCATCTCTCTGTCTATCAGAGGCCCCTGTCTATCTGTCTGTCAGCTCCCCCCACCCCATACGTCAATCTATCAGCCCCCCTGTATGTCTGTCTGTCTGTCAGCCTCACTGTCTGTCTGAAGTCAGCCCCACTGTCAGCCTCCCTGTCCGTCTGTCTGTCAGCCCCTCTGTCCACCTGTCCATCTATCTGTCAACCCCATTGTCTGTATGAAGTCAGCCCTCTTGTCTGTCTGTCTGGGAGCCCCCTGTCGATCTGTCTGTCAGCCCCCCTATCCGTTTGTTTGTCCCCCAGTCCGTCTGACAGTCAGAGCCCCCTGTCTGCCTATCTCTGCACCTCTGAACACCAGTCAGTAGTGAGGGAACAGTTACATGGGAACAGGGTGTCAGTGTTTCTGTTCACTGTGGAAAGGTTATGTGGTGAGACCATGGGAACAGTCAGGGCCTTGCCCTGACATCTGCAGCAGAGAAAGCCTCGAGAGTCTTCAGCAAGGGTCAGCGTTCCCAAACACGAGGGAGGAAACTGTGCAGATCAGAGACTGTAGATTGATGCTGAGCCCAGGGCTGACGTTCTGTGGGGAGTGAAGCTGTCCAGTCACAGACTGTTGGCTCTCCTGACTGCTGCTTCATAGCTCGACTTTCAAAGCGTTTTTGTTTAAAGTGAATACTCGTGGGATTGTCAAGGAAACTGGAAATTGAGATGATGAGAAACAGACTTTGGTTATTAATGCTCCTTGCAGCCTGACAGCTGGGCTGAATAGATTCCTAAAGGACTGGGCCCAGGACCTCTGCTCCTCACAGAGCTTCCTAACCTTGATGGTGGCACTGTCCCTTGGACACTTGTGCCTGAGAATGACGTCAAGTTGTGTGGGAAAGAATGAAACTAGCTGGAATTAAGGATCTACTAATGACCACTGTAGATGGTCAGAAAAACCCATCAGGGAAGGAAATCTGACGTCCCTTACCTGGTCTGGCCTACATGTGACTCCAGAGCCACAGCAACGTGGTTATCTCTCAACTGCCCTCTAAACAAGAGCAACTAGGGATGGGCAATAAATGCTGGCCAGCCAGCGACGCCCATGTACCAGGAATGAATTAACATAAAAGGTGAGGGACATAGTTCAAACTGGACTCAGGTACTCTGGATCAAAAACAACACTGGGAAGAAAAGGGAGCAGAAAATAACGTCCTCAGCACAACACAAACAAGATGGTCCAGGCTTCTCTCATCTCCTTCTGACTTTTGCCGGGGTCCTGGTAAATCCTCTGGTATCTCAAACTAGTGACAACATTTAAAAGGCTCCACCCCTCACAGGCTAATTGGTTGTACATTGGGAGCCAATATCATTTTGATCTCAGAAAGGCTCAGAATGGATGGAGTTATTTGTCAACCTTTGCCAAACCTGCTTGAAATGAATGTTGCTGCCGTGCCCCTGGCGGTCTCTTGGTTTGGGTCAAGCCAGCATCAGCCTCCCAATCCTCCAGGTGGCTGCTGGGTGATGGTTGCTAGGTGATGGGGTGGCAATGGTTGCTGGGTGATAGTTGTTAGGTAAAGGGTTGGCAGTGTTTGCTGGGTGATGGTTGCTAGGCGATGGGGTGGCAATGGTTGCTGGGTGTTGGTTGACAGGTGAAAGATTGGCATTGGTTGCTGGGTGATGATTGTTAGGTGATGGTGTGGTAATGGTTGCTGGGTGATAGTTGTTAGGTAAAGGGTTGGCAATGTTTGCTGGGTGATGGTTGCAAGGTGAAGAGTTAGCAATGGTTGCTAGGTCTTGGGTTGGCAGTGGTTGTGGGTGAAAGTTGCTGGGTGATGGTAGCTAATTAACGAGCCTGTAACGTTAGTATCGAGGTGGAGGGTTGTGTGGAATCAAGTACCTCCTTTAATTCCTCGTGAGTCTGAACTCCTGACAGCACATCCTCATGATAAGAGATAGGATCCCCTGAGGAAATTCCTGGAACAAATGTATTGAAATTGCAGAATACAGCACTGAGGTCAGTGCTAGTGCAATGTTTGAAAAAAACTAGAGGGATCTTTCTCTGCATCTGCCTGACATCACACAGCATCCAAGGATGAGGGTTAAAGGTTATTTGGAATTGTTTCCTGTTTATCTATAGTTACTGACTGTCACAGCAGAGAATCAATCCACACATAGAGTCTCTATTCACTCTCAGGCTCCTCTCCTCTTGTACTAAATAAAGGGATGGGTCAGGCTGTGTGGTAGCAATAAATGCTGGGAGATCCCTATAGTGACGAAGCAGGCCATTCAGCCCATTGAGTCTGCATCAACTCTGGAGCATTCCGCCTGAGCCCTATCCACATAGCCCCATATATTTACCTAGCTAATTCCCTCTAACCTATACATCTTGGGACACTAAGAATTCACTGAAGAAAATTGGCAGTTAATCGCCATGGAAACATTAGGATCAGGCAGATTTCCAGCTTGTGTGGGCAGTAATTAGCAAACTCCCTCAGTGTGAGCAAAGCTGGGGTCATTCCTACACCCAGCAACCATCACCCAGCAACCATCACCCAGCAACCACTGCCAAACCATCCAAAAATTGTTGGATGATGATTGCTGGATGCTGGTCACTTGGTGATGGTTGCTAGGTGACATGTTGGCAGTGGTTGCTGGGTGATGGTTGCGGGGGTGAAGATTGGCAGTGGTTGCTGGGTGATGGTTGCTGAGTGATGGTTGCTCGGTAATGGTTGCTGGGTGATGGTTAATTGTGATGGTTGTTAGGTGATGGTTGCTAGATGATGGTGATAGTTATGAGGTGATGAGTTGGCAGTGGTTGCTGGATGATGGTTGTTAGGTGATGGTTGCTGGGTGATGGTTGCTACATTATGGTGATGGTTTCAGGATGATGGTTGGCAGTGGTTGCTGGGTGATGGTTGCAGGATGATGGGTTGGTGATGGTTGCTGGGTGATGGTTGCTGGGTGAAGGAATGACCCCAGCTCTGGCTCACACTGAGGGAGTTTGCTAATTACTGCCCACATGAGCTGAAAACCCGCCTGGTCCTAATGTTTCCATGGCGATTAACAGCCAATCTCCTTCAGTCTGCTCACTGTGTGCAATGAATCACATTCTTTCACTTAACCCTTTGGATTCTGCAGAGAGGCACAGTTTAATAATAAGAACATAAGAACATAAGAAATAGGAGCAGGAGTAGGCCATCTGGCCCTTCGAGCCTGCCCCGCCATTCAATAAGATCATGGCTGATCTGTCGTGGCTCAGCTCCACCTTCCCGCCCTCTCCCCATAACCCTTAATCCCTTCTCTTATCAAAAACCCATCAACCCGTTTCTTAAAAATATTTAGCGAGGCAGCCTCCACCACTTCAACGGGCATAGAATTCCAGAGATTCACCACCCTTTGAAGTTCCTCCTCAACTCTGTTCTAAACCGCCTCCCCTTTATCTTGAGGCTGTGCCCCCTAGTCCTACTGTCTTTTTTGAGCGGGAAGAGTCTCTCCACCTCTATCCTATCCATCCCATTCATCATCTTATACGTCTCTATGAGATCTCCCCTCATTCTTCTAAACTCTAACGAGTACAAGCCTAATTTATTCAGCCTCTCCTCATAGCTCAATCCCCTCAACTCCGGTATCAGCCTAGTAAACCTCCTCTGCACTCCCTCCAGGGCCAAAATATCCTTGCGCAGGTGCGGCGCCCAAAACTGCACACAGTACTCCAGCTGCGGCCTCACCAATGCCCTATACAGCTGCAGCAAGACCTCCCTACTTTTATATTCAATCCCCCTCGCTATGAAGGCCAGCATCCCTGACCACCTGCTGCACCTGCAAGCTGGGTTTTTGCGACTCATGCACAAGGACCCCGAGGTCCCTCTGCACCGTCGCCTGCTGCAGTTTTTCGCCCCGTAAGTAATATTCCTTCCTACCATTCTTCCTACCAAAGTGGACCACCTCACACTTGCCAACATTAAATTCCATTTGCCATTTCCTGGCCCATTCGCCCAGCCTATCTAGATCCTTCTGCAGACTCTCCATACCCTCCGCACAATTTGCCTTTCCCCCAATCTTGGTGTCATCAGCAAATTTCGACACAGACTCTTCATTCACCCAAGACAGTTGGTCCCCTTCCCAAATCCAACTGACCAGGGTGTCACCTTCCTGACAAACCATCAAATTCCTGAATTTAACCTTAGTCTCAGCCAAGGCAGTGTGGGAACTCCTAGCCAGGAAGCGTTGCTGGGTGGTCCAGTAGCCTGGATGTACTGGTTTACCTGATTGACTATAATACACTGGAGTGACATTCTAGTTTGCCTCAGTTCCTTCAAGACTGATAGCAGGAAAACAGGGGCAGGAAAATATGATGTTTATGGGGGGAGGTGGGGACAGTGATGGGTTTGGATCCCAGGGGCACAGGATTCCCCACACCTAGGAAGTCTAGTGGTATTATTGCTGGACTCTTTATCCAGAAACTCAGCCAACGTTCTGGGGATCCACATTCAAACCCTGCCACGGCAGTTGGTGGAAACTGAATTCAATAAAAAATATCTGAAATTAAGAATCTACCGATGACCATGAAACCATTGTCGGAAAAACCCATCTGGTTCACTAATGTCCTTTAGGGAAGGAAATCTGCCATCCTTATCTGGGATGGCGTGTATGTGACTCCAGAGCCACAGCAATGTGGTTGACTCTTAATTGCCCTCCAAGGGCAACTGAGGATGGGCAGTAAATGCTGGCCCAGCCGTAGACTCCCGTGTCCCACAAGTGTCTAAAAAACGAGAACCAGAGGCAACTGCAGACCTTTGAGGAAGAGTGGGGCAAGTTGTGGGGGGAGGGAGGAGGAGAGAATCCTTGGCGGGGGGGTTGGGTTCGGTGGACCTCATAACCTAAGATCCATACCTGAAAGTCTGATACTCGTGAATGTACCCAGTCCTGTAAGAGAGAAAAACGCAAAGCTCTCGATGGTTTCTCTTGATGTGGGGTTGCAGCTGGCAACATCAGTCAACACACAGCTGCAGGCATTGAATATATCAATTAGCACTTCAAACCTATGGCCTTGATTAAAGCAAAGATCACACTCCAGAACAGGCACTGAACAGTCCTTAGCGCATCATGTCAGGCACTTTGTATTTAAGCACAACATAGACTGGCTCGTATATTTCTCTGCAAGCTAACTGGGTGTTAATGATGCACACCGCTACTAATGCGCAAATGGGCCAGAAACTTGGGCTGAGGGGGAGATTAGACGAGAGTTGCAAATTGCCATATGCTGCTGCTAATGTGTGGTGCTCAACCACTAACCTCACAGGTTGCGCCTCTGCGTGACTCTCCCAAAGACATTTTTCCCTGCAAAGTAGTTTATTTATTACTACCACAAGTAGGTTTACATTAACGGTGCACTGTGCCGTCCTACTTTTAATCAGAAACTGCCACTTCAAATTAGGACCAGTCATGGTCCCCACACGAGGGACAAACCAGATCCAGGCTGACAAGACAAGACTTCAGCATCCCAGCTCGACCAAAACAAGATCCAAGCTAACAGGATGAGGCATTGCACTCCCTCCCGGGGCTTAATCTGACACTTCATCTCAGCTAAAAGGCTGAGATGGGTTTTGAAAAATTGCATCTGGTAAAGCCTCGGTTTAATCTCATTGGCTACCCTGATCCTTTACTCTACCCTAGCTTGGGTAAACCACCATTGTAGCATCAGCCCAGTGCAATGGGCTAGCCTCATCCCCAGCCTGAGCGTTGACTCTACCCCGCCAGGTACTTGCTTTGCCTGTTAAACCCACCAGGGAAGGTGAAGCGGAGTCATTATCAGTGTGAGTATCCGTCTCTCGATGTGAGAGTTTGTTAATGATGGCAAGTTGGCCTCTCCGGTTTGGAGAATCGACAAGTATACGTATGAAGTCTCATCCCCCAGCAGTGCTGCTTTTTTTTGGGGGGGTGGGCGATGGCCCGACACATCCACCTAATGTTTGAAAATGGAATCTGAGATTTGCACACATATTTCCAACGGGGAATAGGGCGGCACGGTGACACAGTGGTTAGCACTGCCGTCTTGCTGCACCAGGAACTAGGTTCGATTCCAGCCCTGGGTAGCTGTGTGGATCCTGCACATTCCCTCTGTGTAGGTTTCCTCTGGGTGCTCCGGTTTCCTTCCAAAGATGTACAAGTTAGGTTGATTGGCCATGCTAAATTGCCCTTTTGTATTGGGCGATTAACAGGGTAAATGCATGGGGTTAAGGGGATAGGGTCTGGGTGGGATTGTTGTCAGTGCAGGCTCCATTGGCCAAATAGCCTCCTTCTGCACTGTAGGGATTTTATTCTATGAAATATACCAGGCACCATCTTGTTAGAGGGGGCGGGCAAGCACATCTAGTGACTGTTGCAAAAGACAAATTACACCATCAGGGCACCAGCACAGCCGTTTTCAAACAGTCAATGTCCCGTCTTAACCCGTCTCACAGCTAAACATCATGTTAAAGTGAATGAATGTTGCCCCCTGCCCACACCAGTGCTTCTTAAGGGGATAATGAGTTACTTACAGATTCATTGCTGGACTTGTTCTCCCCGTGTCTGCGTGGGTTTCCTCTGGGTGCTCTGGTTTCCTCCCACACTCCAAAGATGTGCGGGTTAGGTGGATTAGCCATGCTAAATTGCCCCTTAATGTCAGGGGGATCAGCTGGATAAATGTGTGGAGTTACAGGGATAGGGCCTGGGTGGGATTGTTGTCAGTGCAAGCTCGATGGGCCGAATGGCTTCTGCATGTGACTCCAATGACACAGCAATGCTGTTGACTCTTAACTGCCCTCCAAGGGCAACTAGGGATGGGCAATAAATGCTGGCCAGCCAGCGACGCCCATGCCCCACAAATGAATTTTAAAAAAAGAGAACCGGAGGCAACTGCAGATTTTTGAGAAAGAACGGGGCAAGTTATGAGGGGTGGGAGGAGGCGTGGGGAGAGAATCCTTGGGGAGGCAGTTGGCACTGATTCAATTCTATGATTCTTACTGCTTACTGATCAAAGTAGTTTTGAGTTGTCCTATACTTGCTTAAAGTTTGAATTATCTATAGGGAGTGGCCTGGCTAGTGCAGAAGTCATTTCAGTTCATTTGAGAGTTTGTATTGAAACAAGCTGTTTGTAGACGTGGGTAATCTGGGTAAAGCATCCTCTGGGCGTTAAACCTGACTGGGGAAATGAAGAGAGGTCTCACAGAGCAGGAGAGCTGCTAGAAGAGGGAGGTGGGGGATAAAGGTTCTCAGCAAGAGGAAATCGTGTTTTCTCGACTTCAGTGAGGGCCCGTGCGTGAAATGTCTGCATTGAAATTTAAATTGTCACTGAAATCTGTCACAACTCCAATCTCGGAGCAGGGCGAGCCCTGCATTGCCACTAGCTGTCAAGTTTAAAGTTTATTTATTGGTATCACAAATTGGCTTACATTAACACTGCAATGAAGTTTCTGTGAAAATCCACTAGTTGCCACACTCCAGCACCTGTTCAGGCACACTGAGGGAGAATTTAGCACGGCTAATCCACCTAAGCAGCACATCTTTCAGACCATAGAAGGAAACTGGAGCACCCGAAGGAAACCCACAGACACGGGGAGAAGGTGCAGACTTTGCACAGACCCAAGCCAGGAATCGAACCCAGGTCCATGGCGCTAGGAGGCAACAGTGCTAACCACTGTGCCACCCCATGGTGACGGTGGCTCTGAATTCCGACGTATCCTGGCTCTTTCCAGCTGCAGCTCCCTGTGCACAGCTGTGTAGGGGAGGTCACTGAGGCTCTTTGCACACAGAGAAAGAGAGAGGAGGGGGGAGACAGCTCCATCACGATCCAGCAGAGTGAGCCTGAAGGTTTGCTTGGATTGAAGGATGTTATTGAGTGCACGCACGTCATTTGTGTGAACTTCATGTCAACTCTGCCGTATTTCCTGAACCAATAAGGTTGGTGCTATTTCAGAGTGCAGCAGTGTGTGAGCAAACCAGTATCTGGCAGCAGTCAGGATAACCAGTTATAGAATTCCTAAGTGCAGAAGGAGGCCATTCGGCCCATTGAGTCTGCACCCTGACCCCATCCCCAGAACCCCATGCTAGTCTTCCTGACACCAAGGGGCAATTTAGCATGGGCTCTGGGAGGAAACTGGAGCACACAGAGGAAACCCACACACACATGGGGAGAACATGCAGACTCCACACAGACAGTGAACCAAGCTGGGAATTGAACCCGGGTCCCTGATGCTGTGAGGCAGCAGTGCTAACCACTGTGCTACCGTGCTTCTTTCTGTGAAGCATGATTTCTTTCCTCTGTTATCCAGCCATCTTGAGATAAAATCCAATATTCCATTCGACTTTTTGGTTACTTCTTGCACCTGTCTACTTGCATTTAATGAATTATATAAATATGAACATACGAATGAGGAACAGGAGTAGGCCATTCAGCCCCTTGAGCCTGCTCTGCCATTCAATAAGGTCATGGCCAATCTGATTGTAACCTCAACCCCACTTTCCTGACTACACTCAATAACCTTTCACCCCCTTAACCATAGAACACTACGGCACAGAAACAGGCCTCTTGGCCCTTCTTGGCTGTGCTGAACCATTTTTCTGCCCACTGACATGCACTTGGACCATATCCCCCCCCCCCCCCCCCCCCCCCACCCCTCTCATCCATGAATCTGTCCAAGTTTTTCTTAAATATTAAAAGTGAGCCCACATTCACCACTCCATCTGGCAGCTCATTCCACACTCTCACCACTCTGTGTGTGAAGAAGACCCCCCCCCCCGACCTTGTTAACCTAGAATCTATCTCACTTTGCCTTAAAAATATTCAAGACTTTGCCCGCACTGCCTTTTGAGAAAGAGTTCCAAAGACTCATCACCCTCTGAGAGAAAATAATTTTTCCCCATCTCCGTGTTCAATGAGCGACACTTTATTTTTAAACTGTGACCTCTTATAGATCCACCCACAAGCGGAAACACCCTTTCCACAGCCACCCTGTCAATACCCCTCAGGATCTTAAGGATCAAGTCGCCTCTCTATAGAACATAGAACATTACAGCGCAGAACAGGCCCTTCGGCCCACGATGTTGCGCCGACCAGTTACAAAACAATGACTCACTAACCTAAACCAATCCCTTTTCGTCCATAAACCTATCCACGGATCTCTTAAATGCCCCCAAATTAGGTGCATTTACAACTCTTCCAAACTCTAGTGGCTACAAACCTAATTTCCCCAACCTTTCCTTGTAGGGCAGCACGGTGGCAGAGTGGTTAGCACTACAACTTCACAGTGCCAGGGACCAGGGTTCAATTCCCAGCTCGGGTCACTGTCTATGCAGAATCTCCCCGTGTCTGCGTGGGTTTCCTCCAGGTGCTCCGGTTTCCTCACACACTGCGAAAGGCGTGCTGCTTAGGTCGATTGGCCGTGCTAAATTCTCCCTCAGTGTACCCGAACAGGCTCCGGAGTGTGGCTGTTGTGATGTCACGTCAGTGGGGATTTTCATTGCAGTGTTAATGTAAGCCTACTTGTGACACTAACAAAAATAAACTTCAAACTTGCTGGAATTAATCTAGTAAACCTTCTCTGAACTGCGAATAATGAACTGATATTCTTAAATAAGGAGATCAATACTGTACACAGTGTGGGGTGGTATTTTATTGATATTTGTCAGAGTGTCAGGTTCTGACTAAAAGCTGGTGTTATCTTTTCACTCAGGATCCTCTGACACTCTACGCACAGAAAGCCCTGGGCACGATTTGCTGACGGAATGGTAGACTGGTGAGGCCAGCTCCACAGAGATCAGGGCGGTGTCCTTAAAAGGTACCCCAATCAGTGCTGAAAATTAGCTCTTCCCCCACAGCCCCCCACCAATCCCCCGCCTCATTACCCCTCCTAAGACACAGAGGACCCCCCTCTCCCACAAGCATCAGAGTAAACCTACACCACGGAAATATTGGGGGCTCTCTTCCCCACCTCACCACTGCCAAGGGACAGTGCTAGGGCAATGCCCAGGGAGGGGGACCATCCTCACCTTGGTGCCCAGGCGGGTTCCCCTGGTCTGATTCCTGTTCTTATATAAAGCTGTTGTGACGTCACGTCAGTAAGCTATAGATATTTAGTGAGGAGCGATCGTGTGACTGGAAAGCCCTTTAATTATGTGGAAATTTATTGAAATATATGAAAATGAGGGCAGGAACCTGGTTGCATCGCTGGCGAGGGGTGGGGAAAATCAGGAATCTCATTGGTGAGAATCTCGTTTCCTGATGCTTGAGGGATTTTGTGTCCAAGTCGCTCTTTGGGCTGACAGTGAACAGTGCAAAACCCCCCCCTTCCCCCCACAGCCATGTACAACTAAAGCATAAGCTCCCAACTTTGTAATGTAGCCCTAAAGCCTTCCTCTCATCTACCTGACCAATCTATTGATTCCCTCATGCTGTTCACAGCTGTTTTCTTCAACTAGACAACCAATCTGCAAACTTCTTAATTATGGTTCCTACATTTAAGTATAAATCATTGATATGTACCATGAAGAGTAAAGGATCCAGTACTGAGTCCGTGGATCTCCCATGCTGTTGGCACTAAGCTGATCCACATCTTACGATTCCAGTTAATGTTATTGCTGGATGGGAAGTTCTCAGAATGGAAGCCTGGCTCAAAATGACTGTAACTTTTGCATCTTTTTTTTAGAAAACGTGGATGAACAGCATTTCTGCCCTTCCCACCTATGGAATTTTCTACTCCCACTATTGGTGACCCCCTTCCACGGATTCCCCTGAGTTGGAGGGTGTGAGCAATGTTAAAAAAAACCATTGACACCAACAAGACTGGTGACACCAAAAAAAATTTATTAAACATGTAAAGTTTCTCTATAATACGATACATCTCCCATCTTCACAAATGTACACAGATTTTAAGGATAGCACAGGGTACAAGATAGATTTAATGATGTAATCTTTCTCAGTAAATACACAGTCCCTGTAAACCAACAGGCTAACTGTGGTCAGACACATCCCACTCTGAAACTAAGTGGCAGATGTCATCCATTTAAACTTCTGTGGATTTTTCCTCACTTGCCTCCCTTCCCCCAGGTAATTATTGTATCATGAGCTGACTGATCTCACTAGACTCTGGCTTCTACATGAATATTTCCAAACTCCACTCTCTAAAAGGCACTCTTAGAGTCTTCTTTCAAACAGTGCTATCCCTTTACTGTTTGCAGCAAGGATCCACTTCCAGAATTTCTAACTCTCCTTTCTTTCTTCCTTTGTCTTGAATATCCATGTGCATTCAAGCTTCCACACAATCTCTCAGGTATCCAGTCACCAATTACTTTGCAATGGCTTCAATTACTGCTTCACAGGTTGTAGTAAAGTCACCAACCTTAGAATTGCTTCAGATATCTGGCTTCTGTCCACCAACTGCACCAGGTCTGCACTGTTCAGCCCTGTCCTTAACTTCAATGAACAGTACCCTTGTTCAGCTTCCTTTGTGCCTTTAACTTCAGTTTTCCTGAGACTTCTCTTTGCATTCCTTGGTTTCTAGAACTATGTGGGCTTACTTTCTTGCCTGTTGTTCTACCTCTAAGAGAGCTGTTTTTTCTCTCTAACTGCTAGCTCCGAATGCTATGCTCCAGTTAAAACTAAACTCAAAATTCTCTTTAACTTAAAAGGTGGCCTCTGGTTGCTAAGCAACAGCTCAATCCTTATCCAACTCTTGTCTACTTTTCATGTTGTAAACTCTGTTATCACGATAGACACACAGTTTGAAATGAAACCAAAACCCCCCCATACATGCAAACGCCTTTGTTTAACACAAATGTAATTAGAGTTTTACCTTTTCTTACACAGAAACACTAAATTAAACTCATTTAATTTCTAATATCCAACAATAGAAATATAGATCACTTAAGACTATGGGTACAATCTTACTGTTTGTTCACGCCACACTCCTGCTGCTACGAGATCAGAGAATTTGGCGCCCAACCAAATCTCCTTTCACTGCAGTGGGATGGGAAAATCCCGTCGGCGTGAACATTCCGGCCTACCATTCGCACTGTTGCTTCACAGCTCCAGGGACCTGGGTTCGATTCCCAGCTTGGGTCATTGTCTGTGTGGAGTTTGCATGTTCTCCTCGTGTCTGTGTGGGGTTTTCCCTGGGTGCTCCGGTTTCCTCCCACAGTCCAAAGATGTAGAGGTTTGGTTGATTGGCCATGGTAAAATTGCCCCTTAGTGTCCGGAGATGCATAGGTTAGAGGGGTTAGTGGGTAAACATGTAGGGATATGGGGGTAGGGCCTGGGTGGGATTGTGGTTAGTGCAGACTCGATGGGCTGAATGGCCTCTTTCTGCCCAGTAGGGTTTCTATGATTTCTATAATTGTACCTCTCCTTCCTGACACACACCAGCAGTCGAACCAACCGTTCCCCCGAGGAGTTAGAGTTCCTATGGCAATGTCCACTTTCCACGCGTATTGTCACCGGGAGCTATGTTGGAGGCTCTAATTCCTTTCCATCACTCTTACCTGCCGTTGGCGTGTATTAGAAGTTGATGCTCAGCCAGTCTGACCGTGTTAGGAATGCCCCTTTCATTAACCATCACATCCTGGAGTGGGACTCGAACCAGGAGCTTCTGGTCCAGATGAATACCTGTATATCTGGTATACCCACTGCGCCACCAGACTACTTTCAGCTTTGGCCCCGAAAATTACATTCAGAAAGCCCCTTCCCCTGTCAGGTTTGCAATCTATGAACTAAAAAAAAGTTCTCCTGAATACATTTTTAAAACTGTGTGTCTTCTGAATAATTTTGCAATGAATTTATCCCAGTTAATGTCAAGGCAGTTAAATCCTGCATTATTACTGTCATTTTGCTTCTGCAATTGTCCTGCATATTTGTTCTTCTATCGCTCTCTGACTGACTGTTTTGAGGGTCTGTCGTATACTCTCGGAAGTGTGACTGTCTTTTTTTGTGGTTTCTTCAGTTCATTTGGTCTCATTTGATTCTCCTTCTAGCCTATTGTCCCTCCTCACAGCGGTCATTATTTTTTAAAATTGGGATGAGCAGGGTAAATGTTTGGGGTTATGGGAATCGGGGCTGGGGTGGGATTGTGGATGGTACAGGCTCGATGGGCTGAATGGCCTCCCTCTATACTATAGGGATTCTGTGAGAGTGCAGGGAGACCAAGTGCTTGAATTCGGCAATTTGGTAACCGAGGGAATTTGGTGCAGTGATGGAGGAGGTACTCTTCTGGCATTTTACAAATTGGATACTCCAAGAGAATAGCAGGAACTGAGAGCTGAAGGCTAAAGGCATCAAATAAGAAAGCAGGTCAGTAATTGGTGAATTAATATATTTATAGTCTAACAAGTTAAACTCCATAATAAAACTACGGGTAATCTTTGAGTGATATTCTCAACTGGAAACCTAATAAATTAAATAAGAAAATCAAGATGGTAGGGAAGGTGTTGCAGCTGTAGCATGTGGGCACTGGTGACACCAGTGGGATCCATGGCATCTACATTTTCAGCCAATGTCTGCACCTCAAGGAGCTTTGGCTCCGAAGTGATAAACTGGAATTTCAGATAATTCAGGAAGGAAGGCAGTTATCAGGGGAATTACAGGTTGACTCTGATCGGTTGAGATCTGGAGTCATTGTCAAATTTTAATATTTATTGGTGTCGCAAGTAGGCTTACATTAACACTGCAATGAAGTTATTATGAATATCCTCTAGTTGCCACACTCCGGCGCCTGTTCGGGTACACTGAGGGAGAATTTAGCATGGCCAATGCACCCTAACCAGCACGTCTTTGGACTGTGGAAGGAAACCGAAACACCCAGAGGAAACCCATGCAGACATGGGGAGAATGTGCAGACTCCGCACAGACAATAACCCAGGCCAGGAATCAAACCCGATTCCCTGGCGCTGTGAGATAGCAGTGCTAACTACTGTGCTGCTGTGGCTAATTATATTTATTGCGTAAACAAGTTAATCTCCATAATATAACTATGGATATCTTTGAGTGATATTCTCAACTGGAAACCTAATTAAGAATTAAGAAGAAAGTCAAGATGGCAGGGCAGGTGTTGCAGCTGTAGCATATGGGTGCTGGTAGACACCAGTGGGATCCATGACAACTGCATTTGAAGCCAATGTCTGCAGCTCAAGGAGCTTTGGCTCCGAGCTGATAAACTGGAACTTTGGATACATCAGGGAAGACGGGAATTATCTGGACACTTTGTTCCAGGAGGGAATCACACCCCTTACTTTAGGTGCTTCAGACTTAGTCCGTGGTCAGGGACAGGAGCTTTAAGAGAGGCCGGTATGAGGATCCAGAAGGTAGCAATGAGGTGCTACAGCCCTTGCAATTATCCAAAAGGTTTGAGGTTCTTGCAGCCTGTGTGGATGAGATTAAGGTTCGCACAAAATAATCTCATGAGACTTGGGTACAGTACGATCATCTATTCTTCCAACATGCTGGGAGAGAACTAGATTGGGGGGACCAGTGTACAGTGTACAGAATTGCGGTATCTTTATACAGACAGTCACGGACACAGAACATTGCTTTGATTCCAATGCTGTCTGCATATAGGTTTACATTAAATAGATAAATCTGTATCCAGGTAGTACAGACCAAGGGTGGAGTTTTTCTGTCCCACCTGGAATCATAGCAGTGAGACGCGGATCATGCAAAGGTCTGTTGACCTCGGACGGGATTTTCTGGTCTTGGGGAGAGTATGGATAGAAAATCCTACCCCGGGTGTCTCATAGCTTAGGTATTATCTGCCCTCCTGTGTCTTCCTAGAGGCCACACCTAATCTCTGTCTCGATGTCTGTTCCCTCTGCAATAAACAGCCACAGTCTTGAGAGGACTACAAGGCTCATCCGGGAAACCGGATCCTGCAGATTAGTGTAAAGTTAGTCACGTGGCGAGTGGTGCCTTTCACTCCAAGTGCCTTAATATTGGTTATAATTCCTTTGAATAAATTCGTATTAGTTTAATTAGTCCATTTTAATAAATTCATACTGCTGTTTAATTTGTTTTTAATTCCTAACAGTAGTGATCGCAGAGAGGATGAACAACCTGACCACAGCACTGTGGAGCAGGGAGATATTCAAGTGTTGTGGAGTTATAAAGGAGTGCAGTTATTGTAGTAGAGGACAGTGTAGTTAGGGGGACAGATACTGTGATCTGTAGTCGTAGTCTGTGTTGCCAGCCTAGTTGGGATATTGTTGGGAATTATGAGATTCTGAGGGGGGCACGGTGGCATAATGGTTAGCACTGCTGCCTCAGACTGCCAGGGACTCCAGTTTCGATTCCCAGCTTGGGTCACTATCGGTGTGGAATCTGCATGTTCTCCCTGTGTCTGTATGGCTTTCCTCCGGGTGCTTCGATTTTCTCCCACAGTCCAAAAGACGTGCTGGTTAGGTGCATTGGCCATGCTAAAATCTCCCTTAGTGTGCCCAAACAGGCACCTGAGTGCAGTGACTAGGGGATTTTTGCAGTAACTTCATTGCGGTGTTAATGTAGGCCTACTTGTGACATTAATTAATAAATATAATCATAGAATCCCTACAGTGCAGAAGGAGGCCATTCATCACAGTGTTAATGTAAGCCTACTTGTGACACTAATAAATAAAATAATGCAGGACGGTGGTGCAGTGATTAACACTGCTGCCTCACAGCACGAGGGACCCAGGTTCGATTCTGGCCTTGGGTGACTATCCGTGTGAAATTCGCAAGTTCTTCCCGTGTCTGTGTGGGTTTCCTCCCACACTCCAAAGATGTGAGGGTTAGGTTGATTGGCTATGGTAAATTTCCCCTTAGTGTCGGGGGACTAGCTGAGTAAATATGTGGGGTTATGGGAATGGGGACTGTTGGCATTGCAGACTTGATGGGCCGAATCATAGAACCCTACAGTGCAGGAAGGGGTCCTTCGGCCCATCGAGTCTGCACCGAACTCAGTCCCTATCCCCATATCCCTACATATTATACCCACTAAACCCTGAACACTAAGGGGTAATTTCTTAGCATGGCCAATCAACCTAACCTACACATCTTTGGACTGTGGGAGGAAACCAGAGTATCCAACAAAACCCACACAGACACGATGAGAACGTGCAAACTCCACACAGTGACCTGAGCCAAGAATCGAACCCAGGACCCTGGAGCTGTGAAGCAGCAGTGCTAACCATCGTGCTACCGTGCCTCCTTCTGCACTGTAGGAATTCCATGATGAAGCATATCCTTTCTAAAATGTGGAGACGGAAACTGCACATGGTGTAGCGTGCCATATTGAATGTGGCTTTCTGACCTTCCTCTTCACTTCCCCAATCTTGCCCCTTGCACAGCACTACCGCCCATAGCACCACAGACAGGCCCCTGGCTAAAGGAATCACTAACCTACCAGTATTTGGTTAGAGAGTGAGATGTACTCCGGGGACTGCTGCACTATCTGCCTGGTCCTTCACACATGTCTGGCAGCCACCGATTCGCCTATTCTCTCTCTGCCTGCAGGCTGTCCACATCCAGAGGGGTGCTATCCAGCCTTGCTGCATGTACCTGTGTACTGTGAGTATACATCGAGGCACTGGCACACCACGCTGTGGAAGCAATGGGGCTTTCTTTGGTGTTGCAAGCTCAGATTTCAGTGTAAAGTATCTCTGACCAAACATACTTTTTCCTCTGTGCTGAATTTTTGTAACGGGTCCCAGCAGATTTGGGGTTAAAATAGAATCACAAAACAAATTCGAAAAGGAAAGCCCATTGCTTCTCTTCCTGATGAACTGATTGTAGCACTCATTATAAATTGATTTGATAAATTAAGGATGATACTGAGTTTAAATTGGCTCGGAACTGGAGCAATCACATTCAATAAGAGGGATCATTGCTATTGTTAAACGCTGGCTCCATTCCTCTCCAAGGGGTGACTCTTCCTCCCAATGAATTTCCCTGTCAACCAGACACCTGTTCCTTTAGGTTCAGGAATGCCAGTAATGGTCACATACTCACAGGTCAAAGGTTGGCCTCCATTTTGGAATAGTAACTTGAATTGTCTGATGCCCAAAGAGGGCTGGATAGCTTCATTGAGCAAGTGGAATCTGTGTGATTGATGGGCTAGAGTCCATTAGTAGGAGACACCATGATCTGAAGGCACAGCCTCAGAATAAAGGGACGACCCTACAGAACCGAGAGGGGCTGATTGTGGACAAGTCCCCAGGACCGGATGGAATGCATCCGAGGGTTCTGAAAGAAATGGCGGAGGTTATAGTGGATGCCTTGGTTGTTATTTTCCAGACATCGCTGGATTCCGGGGAAGTGCCGGACGATTGGAAAACGGCTAATGTTACGCCGTTGTTTAAGAAGGGTGCCAGGCAAAAGGCAGGGAATTATAGGCCGGTTAGTTTAACGTCTGTGGTAGGTAAAATGTTAGAATCCGTCATTAAAGAGGAAATTGCGAGGCATCTTGAAGGGAATTGCTTGATAGAGCAGACGCAGCACGGTTTCATTAAAGGGAAGTTGTGTCTGACAAACTTACTGGAGTTCTATGAGGATGTGTCTAGGGCGGTGGATAGAGGACAGCCGGTGGATGTGGTCTTTCTGGATTTTCAGAAGGCGTTTGACAAAGTACCTCATAAGAGGTTATTGCAGAAGGTCAGGGGACTTGGAGTTGGGGGTAGGGTGTTAGCGTGGATAGAGGATTGGTTGTCAAATAGGAGGCAGAGAGTGGGGGGTCAACGGGTGCTATTCGGATTGGCGGATGGTGACTAGTGGAGTGCCCCAGGGGTCGGTGCTGGGGCCTCAGCTTTTTACCATTTATATAGATGATCTGGAGGAGGGAACCGAGTGTAGGGTGTCAAAATTTGCGGATGACACCAAGATTGGGGGAACGGCAAATTGTGCGGAGGGTGTGGAGAGTCTGCAGAAGGATCTAGATAGGCTGGGCGAATGGGCCAGGAAATGGCAAATGGAATTTAATGTTGGCAAGTGTGAGGTGGTCCACTTTGGAAGGAAGAATGGTAGGAAGGACTATTACTTACGGGGCGAAAAACTGCAGCAGGCGACGGTGCAGAGGGACCTCGGGGTCCTGGTGCATGAGTCGCAAAAACCCAGCTTGCAGGTGCAGCAGGTGGTCAGGAAGGCGAATGGGATGCTGGCCTTCATAGCGAAGGGGATTGAATATAAAAGTTGGGAGGTCTTGCTGCAGCTGTATAGGGCATTGGTGAGGCCACAGCTGGAGTACTGTGTGCAGTTTTGGGCGCCGCACCTGCGCAAAGATATTTTGGCCTTGGAGGGAGTGCAGAGGAGGTTTACTAGGCTGATACCAGAGTTGACAGGGTTGAGCTATGAGGAGAGGCTGAATGAACTAGGCTTGTACTCGTTGGAGTTTAGAAGAATGAGGGGAGATCTCATTGAGACGTATAAGATGATGAATGGGATGGATAAGATAGAGGTGGAGAGACTCTTCCCGCTCAAAAAAGACAGTAGGACTAGGGGGCACAGCCTCAAGATAAAGGGGGGGCGTTTTAGAACGGAGTTGAGGAGGAACTTCTTCACTCAAAGGGTGGTGAATCTCTGGAATTCTCTGCCCGTTGAAGTGGTGGAGGCTGCCTCGCTAAATATTTTCAAGAAGCGGGTTGATGGGTTTTTGATAAGAGAAGGGATTAAGGGTTATGGGGAGAGGGCGGGAATGTGGAACTGAGCCACGACAGATCAGCCATGATCTTATTGAATGGCGGGGCAGGCTCGAAGGGCCAGATGGCCTACTCCTGCTCCTATTTCTTATGTTCTTTTGTTCTTATGTTCTTCAGGTGAATCTGTGGAATTCATTTTCACAGAGGAGGCTGGGTCATTGAGTGTATTTAAGACAGAGATAGATTGATTCTTGATTGGTAAGGGAATCAAAAGTTACAGGGAAAAGACAGGACAGTGGGGTTGAGAAACTGGTCAGCCATGATTGAATGGCGGAGCAGACTCAATGGGGTAAATGGTCTAATTCTGCTCCCATATCTTATGGAGTCCTGTGTGATTGATTGGCTATATTCCTCAGTGATTGATTGGCTGGAGATGAATATGATTGATTGGCTGGAGACGAGTGTGATTGATTGGCTGGAGACGAGTGTGATTGATTGGCTGCGGTCCTGAGTGATTGGTTGGAATCGATGTGATTGATTGGTTGTGATGAGAGGGTTCTATTTTCAGTCTTCTGTCAAGGTCACTCACAATTCAGGCAGCTATGCTGTCCATTTTCATCTTCTAGACAAGAACCTGTTGTGAAGTATGTGTCAATCTCTCTCACCTGGGAGATGAGCCAGAGTGAATTCACAGTCAGTGAATTTCTATTTGAGTTAACGTTTGGGGTGATAGTGTGTCACACTTTTGTTTTTCTGCATTAACAATGCTTCATGTTTTATTAATCGGCTCTCTGTCAATGAATTCCCTTGTTCATCCACATCCCACATCTTGATTTGGTGAGAATGTTTACCTCATCCACTGAAACAAAATGTTGCCACAATCCCATAGGCTACTCTCCCCTTTGAGGGGGAGGGCTGACTGGTAGTGATTTAACCTGAGGATCACCACACCTCAGGCGAGGGGCGAGGCTGAAAAGGTGAGGCCTTCATGAATGCCCTCAGCTGACATGAGAATTGAACCCACTGGGACATCACGGTGACACAGTGGTTAGCACTGCTGCCTCACAGAGACCCAGGTTCAACTCCCAGCTTGGGTCACTGTGCAGAGTCTGGAATGAAAGAGGCTGAGGGGCAACCAGATAGAGGTTCATAAGATTGTGAATGGCATGGACAGAGTGGATAGTCAGATTCTACGGTAGAAAAGTCAAGTACTCGGGGACATAGGTTTAAGGTGTGTGGGGAAAAGTTTAGAGGAGATGTATGAGGCAAATTTTTGACACAAAGGGTGGTGAATGTCTGGAACGCGCTGCTTTGGGAGGTGCTGGGAGAACAACATTTAAGGGACAACTAGACAAAAACATCAATAGGATGGAAATGGAAGGATATGGACTCCATAAGCGCATACGGTTTTTGTTTAGGCAGGCACCATGATCGGTGTAGGTTTGGAGGGCCGAAGGGCCTGTTCCTGTACTGTACTGTTCTTCATTCTTTTGTTCTTTGTTAGAGTTAGACACTGCTGTGTCAGTGACATAGAAACACAGAAGATAGGAGCAGGAGTCTTCTCCCCATTCATCCAACTCAATAGTTTAATCCTGTTTTCTCCCCATAACCTTTGATCCCATTCGCCCCAGGTGCTATATCCAGCTGCGTCTTGAATACATTCAGTGTTTTGGTGTCAGCTACTTCTTGTGGTATTGAATTCCATAGGTTCACCTCTTTGGGTGAAGAAATGTCTCCTTGTCTCCATCCTAAGTGGTCTACCCCAAATCCTCAGACTGTTCTGGACACCCCAACATCGGAAACATCCTTGCTACATCAACCCTGAGTAGTCTTGTTAGAATTTTATAAGGCTGTATGAGACCCCCCCCCCCATTTGTCTGAACTTCAGCAAAAACAACCCTAACCTAGTCAATCTCTCCTCATACATCCGTCCTACCATCCCCGGAATCAGCCTGGTAAACCTTCGCTGCTCTCCCTCGAGAGTGACATTCTGTTGTTGAGCAGGAGACTGGTGACAGGGATATCCAATGATAGCTGAATCCAGAAAGTCATTACAAAAAAAGACATGCTCCAATCTGACTGGGTTGTGGGAATCATTGGGTCTTCTGCTTATTCTTTTTAAAGTCAGTTGTCTCTGCAATGCCTGGCAATTTACAAACTCTCACGGACCACTGGTTTCTTTGATGGAGATTTAACCTGAGAAACTCCACATCTCAGGTGAGGGGCAAGGTTGAGAAAACGGGGCTTTCATGAATAACCTTATCCAATAGTTTTCCCTCTACAACCCTTTTTTAAAAAAATAGTAGGGTCACATTAGCTACACTCTAATCTATAGGAAGTGTTCCAGAGTCTATAAAATCTTCGATGGTGACCACCAATGCATCCACAATTTCTCAGACCACTTCCTTAAGTAATCTGGAATTTCAGACCCTGGGGATTAATTTGCCTATAATTCTGTCAACTTTTCTTATTAATACTAAAGCCTGTGCTCTCCAACATTTCTATTATTATTTGTGACCACCTTTGTGAAGGCAAATAAAAAGTATGTAATTGGATGGTCAAATCTATTACTTTATTCTCATTATAAACTGCCATGTTTCTGGCTGGAAAGAACCTTCATTTCTCCACCAATCTTTTCCTCTTCATATACCTATCGAAAATTTCACAATTTTGAATTGACTCCACTGCACAAAAAAAATCAATAAAATTTGTAATGAAAACTATTGTTGCTGATAGTGGCTCCATTCTTTAAAATAAATGTTGACCTGTCTCAGTTAATGGATCACTCAGTACTCAGTTAGCCATCTTTTTATTTAATTCATTCATGGGACATGGTCATCACTGGCTGGTCAGCATTTATTGCCCATCCCTAGTTGCCCTTGGAGGGCAGTTGAGGGTCGAACCACATTGCTGTGGCTCTGGTATCACGTGTAGGCCAGACCGGGGTAAGGATAGCAGATTTCCTTCCCTAAAAGAGCATTAGTGAACCAGATGGGTTTTTCCGATAATGATTTTATGGTCATCAGTAGATTCTTAATCCCAGATTTTTTTTTATTGAATTCAGTTTCCACCATCTGCTGTGGCGGGATTCAAACCCAGGTCCCCAGAACATTAGCTGAGTTTCTGGATTAATAGTCTCGTGGTAATACCACTAGGCCCTCTCACCCCTCTCACTATCATCAGTGAACATCCCACGTCTGAGTTTGTGTTGGAGGGAGCATCATTAATGAAGATGGTTGGGCCTAGGACACTAGCCCAAGGAAGCCCTGCAGTGATATCTTGGAGAGTGAGATGATTGATCTCCAACCACCACAACCATCTTCCTTTGTGCCAGGTATAACTCCAGCCAGTTTTCCCCAGATTCCCCATTGACTCCAGTTTGACCAAGGCTCCTTGATGCCACACGTCCAAATGCTCGATGTTAAGAGCAGCCACTCTCACCTCACTTCTTGAGTTCATCTCTTTTGTCCATGTTCGAACCAAGGCTGTAACAAGGTCAGGAATCATGTGGTCCTCGCTGAATCCTAAATGAACATTGAGCATGGGAAGTGGCCAAGTTGGATTTGCCTTGCTTTTTGTGGACCGGACGTGGAATCATACAGCACAGAAAAGGCCCTGTGGCGCTCTGAGCCTGCACCAAAAATAACCGGGTGACATGGTGGCACACTGGTTAGCACTGCTGCCTCACAGCACCAGGGACTCAGATTTGATTCCCACCTTGGCCCACTGTCCGTGTGGAGTCTGCACATTCTCCCCATGTCTATGTGGGTTTCCTCCGGATGCTCCAGTTTCCTCCACAGTCCAAAAGATATGCTGGTTAGGTGCATTGGCCGTGCTAAATTCTCCTTCAGTGTACCCAACAGGTGCTGGCGTGTGACAACTAGGGGATTGTCACAGTAACTTCATTGCAGTGTTAATGTAAGCCTACTTGTGACTAATTAATAAACTTCCACTAAAGGCACGCTAGTCCGATTATCTAGCTTTTGTCCCATATTCTTGAATGTTATGATGTTTCAAGTGCTTATTTAAATATTTTTTAAAGGCTGTAAGGTTTCTGGCCTCCACTATCTTCCCAGGCAGCGCATTCCAGATTAGCACTGCCCTCTGAGTGAAAAAACATTTTCTCAAATCCCCTCTGAATCTCCTGCTCCTCACCCTAAAAACTGCGCCTTCTTCCCCTCAACCAACAGCTACTCACCCTGTCTGTTCCCCTCATAATCTTATACACCTCAATCATATCCCCCCTCAGCCCTCTCTGCTCTAGAGAAAGCAATCCAAGCTTACCCAGTCTCTCCTTTATCTCAAATGTGCCACGTCTGGGCAATTTTCCACAAGGCTGGGTGGATGCCAGTGCTGTAGCCGTGTTGGAACAGCTTGGCTAGTGGGCGCTGCTATCATAAGTCTTCATTACTATTGCAGGGATGTTGTCAAGGCTTTCGCTGTACCGAGTGTCTTCAGCCATTGATATGACACGGAGTGAATTGAATTGGCTGAAGGCAGGCATCTGTGATAATGAGAACCTCAGGAGGAGGCCAAGATGGATCATCTAGTTTAATCTTACTATATTTTTTCTGGAATGGTTTGTGTGAAAGGGACTTGGGAGTCCTTGTTCAAAATTCTTTTAAAGTTAACGTGCAGGTGCAGTTAGGAAGGCAAATGCAATGTTGGCATTCATGTCAAGAGGGCTAGAATACAATACTTCTGAGGTTGTGTCGGGCTCTGGAGTAACGTGAGCAGTTTTGAGCCCCGTATCTAAGGAAGGATGTGTTGGCCCTGGAAATGGTCCAGAGGAGGTTTAAAGAATGATCCCTGGAACGAAGAGCTTGTTGTATGAAGAACAGTTGAGGACTCTGGGTCTGTCCGTGTTGGAGTTTCGAAGCACGATGGGGGATCTTATTGAAACTTGCAGGATACTACGAGGCCTGAGTAGAGTGGATGTGGAGGGGGGTGTTTCCACTAGTAGGAAAAACAAGAACGAGACAGCACAACCTCAGATTAAAGGGACGACCCTTTAATGTGGTGTTGCCGATATTGGACTAGGTTGAGCAGTCAGAAGTCTCAGAACACCAGGTTAAAGTCCAACAGGTTTATTTGGCAGCACAAGCTTTCAGAGCACCATCAGGTGAAGGGGCAGCACTCCAAAAGCTTGTGCTGCCAAATAAACTTGTTGGACTTTTACCTGGTGATCTGAGACTTCTTACAATTCTTTAAAACAGAGATGAGGAGGAATTTCTTCAGCCAGAGGGTGGTGAATCTGTGGAACTCTTTGCTGCAGAAGGCTGTGGAGGCCGGGTCATTGAGTGTCTTTAAGACAGAGATAGATAGGATCTTGATTAATAAGGGGATCAGGGGTTATGGGGAAAAGGCAGGAGAATAAGTATGAGAAAAATATCAGAGCAGACCCATTGAACCGAGTGGCCAAATTCTGCTCCTATGTCTTATGGTCTTATGGAGTGAGTCAACTTGTTAGACATTTTTCAGAGGGCAATCCAGAGTCTACAGTGCTGTGGATCCGGAGCTGTGTGTAGGCCAGACTGGCTCTGAATGGGAGATTTCCTCCACTTCGGGAACCAGATGGGGGTTTAATCGAGAGGTTCATGTCACCATTACCAAGACTAGTACCTACTTCAGATTTTATTAACCTGGGCTCTCGGTCTCTCAGCTGTCCCCGAGTCTCTCCCTCTCTCTCAAACACCTTTACTCACTCAATTCTCCATTGCTTAGGAGAGGCTGTCACTCTGCCCCTTATAACATGAGGCCATTGTGGGAGATAAAGTTAAGGTCGGTAGCCAATCCAAGGTCAGCAGCAGCTTTTAAATGGTTTTATTCACCTGTAAGATACAGAGTTTTGGGGAAACACATTTTGACGCCCCCCCCCCCCTTGCCCCCACTACCTCCAGTACAGACGACCACACAGAGAGAAAAAACATAGCAAGATTTACCTTTATTCCATCTCACTGCATGAACTGGCCTATCTTTGGACACAAAGGGAAGAAGCCAAGGTGAATGGAAATAACGCGCCCTTGTGTCTCTAAAGTGAGCAGCTTGGGACTGAACTGTTCACATCGGGCAGGTTTCAGGTTCCAGACCGTGAGAGAGAGCCTCAGTCCGGCTCTTCAATCTGCCTCCATCTCCCTGGGGAAGTGAGTAGAAACAAGACATCCAAGTCTTCCCACGGCTGATCTATCCAGTATCCCAATGTCTGCGTGCAGACATAGGTTAGCGTCACCAGCACTCACACTCCCTGTGGAATGAAGGTTGATGTTTCATGGCAGGGCATTGGGGGTGGGGGGGATGAGAAAATGGGCAGGTATGGAACACTGAGTGCCCCACCCCATTTATTGTTTCACTCCAATGGGCAGGGAAGGGACAGTGGGCAAAGTTGGAAGCAGGAATGGCATTGGGGCAGGAATAGTGGGCGGGGCAGGAGAGTGGGCAGTGTTGGAAGCGGGAATGGCATTGGGACAGGAGCAGAGGGTGGCGCAGGAGAATGGGACGGAGTTGGAAGCAGAGATGGCATTGGGACAGGAACAGTGGGTGGGGCAGGAGAGTGGGTGGATTAGAAAGAGGAATGGCATGGGGGCAGGAACAGTGAGCGGAGCAGGAGAGTGGGCAGTATTGGAATCAGGAATGGCATTGGGGCAGGGACAGACAATGGGGTGGAACAGTAGCTGGGGCAGGACAGTGGGTAGGGAAGGGGCAGTGGGCAGGACCAGGGCAGTGGGCAGTGTTGAAAGCAGAGATGGCATTGCAGCTATGACAGTGGGCAGAGCAGGGATAGTGGATGGGGAGTGGGCAGTGTTGGAAGCAGGAATGGCTTTGGGGCAGGAATAAATGAATGACGTTTAAAGAGTTTTCTTTACACTTCCTATTGCCATTACAGTTTTCATTGGTTCTATATGGTATATAATGGGTGAATGGGCATGGAAGTCCCAAAGTTGGCATAAAGAGCATGAGCAACCATGGGGAGTGGGTGGGGGTATAGCTTGGCATAAAGGGCATGTGGGACCATAAGGGGTGTGCATATTCTGGCAATAGGAGGCATGCCAGGGGTGAGATGGCATTGAGGATGGCATTGGCGCAGGGACAGTGAGCAGGTGGGACAGGGTAGGGACAGTGAATGGGGAGTGGGCAGTATTGGGAGCAGGAATGGCATTGGGGCAGGAACAGAGAGTGGGGTGGAACAGTAGGTGGGGCAGGACAGTGAGCTCTGGGTTGAGTGCATTGTCATGGCGACTGAGGAGCGATGTGGACAGTTAATGTAGACTCCACTGAATGGTGCTTTATAAAGTAACAGCTGACATTCCAATAAAGTACTGAAAATGATTTATATAAACCTAAAGCCCCAGCAGAGACAGCTGCCTAAAGACAAAAACAATTCTCTTGACGCTTTTATAACGAACCAAGTGTTCAGGCAGTAAACTGACGGGTAATAAATGAATCAGCCTCGCTGGCCCAGGTTTAGCCCCCACTCGACAGAAATCAGACTGAAATGGCAAGGAGATTTCCCTTGTTCTTTCACTAAGAAACAATCAGATACTTAGCAAAGGATTTACAATATTCTGCAAATTACCAATAGATGTAATTTTTTGTTTTAAACATTGAGAGGATGAATATTTTACAAGTCCGGTGTCTTCTCTCCCACGCTCCGTGTCGGAGACCTGGCAGCAGTCACTGGATGAGACATTTCTCACGCTCGCGAGCCTGCCCTTGACCCAGAACCTTCTCCTTGATGTACATCAGGTCGCTGTTGACGCTGGGCCTGCGAGCCAGGGGGGACACCATACCGAAGGCGCCCAGCTCCTTGGCGCGCCTGAGCCGGAAGGACTTGCGGTGAAGGGCCTCAGAGTACTGCACCGAGATCCTGCGGTGGAGGGCAGGGCTCATTTCGTGGGGCAGTTTGGCCATGCTGAAGAGAGCCCGGAACATCTCCTCCACGTTGGCGTTCTTCTTGGCGGAGATTTCAAAGTAGGCGCTGTTGGCGTCATCGGCGATCAGCCGTTCGGCCTCCTCGGCCTGGACCTCCCGGTGCAGCTCCACCCTGTCCGCCTTGTTGCCGCACAGGGCGATCGGGATTTCCATCGCCTCCTTGGTCTTGTCCTTGAGGCACATCTTGCACTCGATGATTTGCCTGCGGAGGCGTTGGACCTCCTCGAAGGAGCCCCGGCTGTCCAGACTGAAGACCAAGATAAAGACATCACCTGGAGAACAGAGAGCGACATGGTGTCATTCAGAATGAAGAAGAGGGTGGGTGCGGTAGAGAGGGGAATAAAACTGAGAGGGAGGTTTGCAAAGAAGGAAAATATAATGAGTAAGAATGAAGAGTTGCTTCATACTTTAAACCAGCTGATAACCTTGAGAGAACAAAGAACAAAGAACAAAGAACAAAGAACAATCCAGCACGGGAAACAGGCCCTTCGGCCCAACGAGCCCGCGCCGCCACATCACCCTGCACCTATTCTACCCTGCATGGCTACGAATGGAACCCTACTCAGTCAGATTCAGGGAAGAAATAGTGTCAATTTGGTAAAAACCGATTAGCCTGAGAGCACATTTTTGGGGTGTGGGAGGAAACCGGAGCGCCCGGAGGAAACCCACGCAACCACAGGGAGAATGCGCAAACTCCCACAGACACAGGCCCAAATCCATGTGCCTGCACAGCCAGCAGTGCTAGTCACTGAGCTGTTGCGGCGCCCATCTACCGGTCCAGGATCAAGCACACACACCGACACGAAGTTCTAGGCCACTCCTGGAACTTCCAAGAGCAGCCCAGGCACGACCCGCCGTGTGAATGCCCCTCGTTTGACAGTCATCTCTCCGGGAAACCTATTTTAATTCAGTCGACAGCTCTGACAGAAGGGTGAGGTGAGTGGGCCGATGGTGCTATTTTAACAGTACTTGCTGGACTCCCCACCCCCAAAAAGGCACAGTGGTTGGCACTGCTGCCTCACAGCGCCAGGGATCCGGGTTCAATTCCAGCCCGTCCGTGTGGAGTCATAAGAACATAAGAACATAAGAAATAGGAGCAGGAGTAGGCCATCTGGCCCTTCGAGCCTGCCCCGCCATTCAATAAGATCATGGCTGATCTGTCGTGACTCAGCTCCACCTTCCCGCCCTCTCCCCATAACCCTTAATCCCTTCTCTTATCAAAAACTCATCAACCCGTTTCACCGATCACAATCACACTCAGTCCCAGTTAAAATAGCATTGTCAGCCCACTCACTCCACCCCTCTGGCAAAGCTGTTCTCCCCGTATCTGGTCAGGCTTCCTCCGGGTGTTCTGGTTTCCTCCCACAGTCCAAAGATGTGCGGATTAGGTGAATTGGCCATGCTAAATTGACCCTGGTGTCAGGGGATTTGCAGGGTAAATAAGTGGGGTTACAGGAATAGAGACTGGATGGGATTGCAGTCAGTGAAGACTCGATGGGCTGAGTGGCTTCCTTCTGCAGTGTAAAGATTCTATAATGCTAAATCGCTCCTTAGTGTCCCAAGATATACAAGTTGGGTGGTTTAGCCATGGTAATTTGCCCCTTAGTGTCCAAAGGTGTGCACATTAGGGAGAATTAGTGGGAAAAATACATGGGATTATTGGGATAGGGCCTGGGTAACTTGTTCTGTCAGTCAATGCTGACTTGATGGGCCAAATGGCCTCCTTCTGCACTTTAGGGATTCTATTCAATGAAAAAGGAGGAAAGGATTGGGTACCATCTTCACATAGGGACCAATATATGGAGTGCAGAAAGTTTAAGGTTCAAAGGTCACTTGGGCAGTGAACTCAGTGTCAGGCAGTCACCCCCACTTGCCCATTGCCAAAGGTTGTCTGTGAATTTATAAATCTCGTGGATGCTAACCCAAGCAAGACCCAAGAGAAGAAAACATCGGAGCTTCAAAAACATAGAAAAATATTCTTCAATTTTGGCAAAATCTCTTTGAGTAACCCTCCCAATACCCTGACTCTCCCATCATAGCCCATCCCCCTCCCCACCTTTGGTGTACATGTCAGGGACAGGCTTTCCCTGGAGTCATTTAATAAGCAATTCATTGGCTTAAGGTGGGGACTTCTGCCCTTCTGTCAATAGGAAATCCTGCCTCTTGTCTCGTCCCAGTAGCACCGCTAAGAATAGTGACCACTGCTGGGACTGCAATACATCTCAGATGGAAGCATGTTGTGATGGAGCAGGACTTGAAGATTGGCCTGGGGAGGCTGGCAGACAAAGAAGGGTGGTGCGGAGTGCAAAGGGGTTGTGGGGGTGGACAGTGTATGGAAACAGAAGAAATACAGCAGGGGGATACCTCAGAGCGGGAGCTCTGATGGGCATGGGGAGAGCAGAGGGGGCGAAAAGGAGGTTTTCTCTCTTTTGCCTCGCCACGAACTCACCCAGTGAAAGGGGGTGGGTTAGACAGGCTGCTCTGACTGCAACCTGATGTGGGTACAATCCTGGCAATGGGAAGGGGATGTCCATGAATTGGCCACTTATGAGCCCTTAAAACCTCCAAACTTTCAGTGGGGATCCCTGCCTGGCATCCAATGCATGGTGTTCCCCCATCCCACCCTCTATACTGTATCATTCTGCCCCTGAGGGGTAATAAAATTCTGCTTTTCGCATACTTGACACAGTAAACATCCTGGTCATAGAGCTCAGAATGTGGTTGAATCAAGTTTCTGTACAAATTTACTTCCTTGTTCATTATGGGACGGCACAGTGGTTAGCACTGCTGCCTCTCAGCATCAGGGACCAGGTTCAATTCCGGCCTTGGGTCACTGTCTGCGTGGAGTTTGCACGTTCTTCCTGTGTCTGCATGGGTTTCCTCCGGCTGCTGTGGTTTCCTCTTGCATTCCAACATTGCGCGGTTAGGTTGATTGACCATACTAATGTCAGGAGACTGGCAGGGTAAATATGTAGGATTACAGGGATAGGGCTTGGGTGGGATTGTGGTCAGTACAGACTCGATGGGCCAAATGGCTTCCTTCTACACTTTAGGAATTCTATGATTGTATTTATTATTAAAGTTTATTTACATTAGTGTCACAAGTAGGCTTACATTAACACTGCAGTGGAGTTACTGTGAAAATCCCTTAGTCACCACAAACTGGTGCCTGTTCGGGTACACTGAGGAAGAATTTAGCATGGCCAATGTACCTAACCAGCATGTCTGTGGGACAAAACCGGAGCATCCAGAGGAAACCCATGCAAACATCAGGAGGACGTGCAGACTCCCACAGTGACCCAAACTGAACCTGGGTCCCTGACACTGTGAGACAGCAGCGCTAACCACTGTGCTACCGTGTTGCCCCCTTCAGAAGTGAACAACAATACTTTATTACTAGATGTATCTGTGGCCCCAGATCTCTCTGTTCCTCTCACTCCATTTTGACACCTATTTCCCAGGGGACATGTGGGGTCTATTTATTCTCCCTGTCAAAACGCACCAACTCAAATTCACCTATATTGAGGTTCATTTGCCAATGACACACCCATACTGCAAGTTTATTAATACCTTAACATCATCACAGTTCTTCCAACTCTCTCCAACCCCAAAATGGTGCTAACTACCAATTTTGAAACCATTTTGCCAATTCCTGAGTCCAAGTTGTTGAGGTAAATTATGAACAACAGTGCTTGTAACTCGAATCCCTCTGAAGCATCATTTTGCAGCTTTTACCAGTCTCAAGTAATTACCCCCAAATCACCCTCCCCGCCCCCTCACTGTTTCCTGGTTTGTAGCCAGTTGGCTATCCATTCTGCTACTTGTCCCAGACTTCATGCGTTCTGATATTAGTCAAAACACTTCTTTCTTTATTCATTCAGTAAGACATGTAGGTCGCTGGCTAGGCCAGCATTTATCGCCCATCCCTACTTTCCCTCGAACCGAGTGGATTACTAGCCCATTTCAGAGGGCAATTGAGAGACAACTGCATTGCTGTGGCTTTGGAGTCACCTGTAGGCCAGACCAGGTACGAAAGGCAGATTTCCTTCCCCTAAAGGACATTAGTGACCAGATGGGTTTTTCCAACAATGGTTCCATGGCTGATTCTTAATTCCAGATTTAAAAAAAATTGAATTCAAATTCCACCATCTGCCATGGTGGGATTCAAAGCCAGGTGTCCAGAACATTAGCCAAGTTTCAGGATTAATAATCTAGGCCATCACCTCCCCTTATAATACAATCTGGTACCTTATTAAAGGTCTTTTGAAGTTCCAAATATAACCCTTTGTTACTTTTTCAAAGAGTTCTCTACAATCCGAGTGTAACCTTCCCTTTGAAATTCCTGTTGACTATTTTGATATATTTTTAGTAACTAGATGTTTTCCTATTTCCATCTTTGGAGTAAGGATTCCATCATTCATTTCATCAATGTTAAACTAATTGGTCCCCAACTCCCTCGAATTGTCCTGACTCCCTTTTCAAATAGAAAAATCGCAGTAAGTGTCTGTCAGTCTTCTGGCTATTACCTAATGAGTTAATGCAATAAAGCCACTGCTGTCTCTTCTGTAACTTAGACATGGAAGCAATCGATCTATACCAGGAGTTTATCCTCTCTAATTATCTACGTGGCCTGAGACTGATAATAAACTACAAGGTCAGTGGTAGTAAACTGGAACAGTTTATAAAACACAATATTATCCCAGCACAGTCAGTGCAAGACGTAAGAACATAAGAAATAGAAGCAGGAGTAGGCCATCTAGCCCTTCGAGCCTGTCCCGCCATTCAATAAGATCATGGCTGATCTGCAGTGGATCAGTTCCACTTTCCCGCCCTCTCCCCATAACCTGTAATTCCCCTTGTCTGTCAAAAACCTATCTATCCGTGACTTAAATATATTCAGCGAGGTAGCCTCCACCACTTCAACGGGCAGAGAATTCCAGAGATTCACCACCCAAAGACTGACCAGGCAAGCTCCATGATGTAGAGATGCCGGCGTTGGACTGGGGTAAACACAGTAAGAAGTCTCACCACACCAGGTTTAAGTCCAGCCAGTTTATTTGATAGTAATCCCACGAGCTTTCGGAAACGGTGTTCCTTCCACACACCTGATGAAGGAACACCGTTTCCGAAAGCTTGTGGGGTTACTGTCAAATAAACTGGTTGGACTTAAACCTGGTGTGGTGAGACTTCTTACAGGCAAGCTCTACCCAGGGTCACCGAACCCATTCTCTTAAAGGGGCATGCCTCCAACATAAAAAACATTATCTTCCCCCTTTCTTCAATATTTCTACAGCTTTTTTACTCTCTCTTTTTAAAGCTATGGTCAGAATGTTAGTCTCCCTGATAAGTACCAACACTGCTGTCATTACCTATGAGTTTATTTTGTGTATCCTTTTAGTGGCCCCATCCCGACCCAGATGATTGTATTGTTAGTTATGTTGAATAACTAACTATTTCATCTCTTATTCCTTGATAAATTAACTTTGTAGTTTCCCCTTCCTAATTGTTCCTTTGACTTCTTTCCTAACCATAGAATCCTACAGTGCAGAAGCAGACCATTCACCCCATCGAGTCTACACTGACACTCTAATGGCACCCCACACAGACCCTATCCCCGTAACCCCACATACTTATCCTGCTAATCCCCCGAACCAACACTAAAGGGAAATTTAGCATGGCCGATCTGCCTAGCTTGCACATCTTTAGAGGAATCTGGAGCAGTCAGAGGAAACCCAGGCAGACACGAGGAGAATGTGCAAACTCCACACAGTCACCCGGAATTAAACCCGAGTCCTTGGCATTGTGAGGCAGCAGTGCTAATCACTGTGCCAATCGTTTCACAATCCCTTGTCATTCCTTGTATACGCTCTTTTTCATTTTAATTTTGTTCTTTGTTCACTGGTTAGAAAAAAATTGATGCTTCGGAGACAAGAATGGAACTGGGAAAATAAACCTGCTGTTACTCAGGTCAGGCAGTGGCCAAGTGGCATTGTTAATGGACAAGTAATCCAGGCACCAAGGGTGATGCTTTGGAGATCTGGCTTCAAATCCCACCACAGCATATGGTGATATTTGAATTCAATAAAATTAATAACAAAACTCTCATGGTGCCTATAAAGTTGTTGCTGCAAAACTTCATCTGGTTCACTAACGCTCTTTGGGGAAGGAAATCTGCCCTCCTTACCTGGTCTGGCCCTCTGAAATGGCTGAGCAAAATACTCAGTTCAAGGGCAAAAAATACCTGATGTGGAGATGCCGGCGTTGGACTGGGGTGAAAACAGAAAGAAGTCTCACAACACCAGCTTAAAGTCCAACAGGTTTATTTGTAGCAAATGCCACAAGCTTTCGTTGACAAAGGAACGGCGTGTTCCAAAAGCTTGTGGCATTTGATACAAATAAACCTGTTGGACTTTAAGCTGGTGTTGCAAAAAATACCTGGCAGTGATGCCTACGTCAAATGAATTTTTTAAAAAAAGTTTTTTCCTGGTTTTTAGTGTGATATACTTCATTTCAAATTGTATCCCACTCCTGTTCCGTTGCTTCCTCAGTAAAGTTTCTCAGTTCATTCCCGGCTGCTCCCCGCCTGCCACCCACCCCACCCCCCCTAACCAGTGCCCTTTGGCCCCTAAACCCCATCCCATTCCACCCCTTAAAAAAAATCAACTTTTCTTGAAGCTTATTACTTTGGTCATTGTATTGTTAACCTTCTTCTCCCTTTTAGCTTAAGCCTTGTATGTTGTGATTGCTATTCCATTGTTGCTCCCCTAAACTCACCTCTCTTCTCTGCCCTGATTCATTTCGCATTGCTAGATTCCTCTCACTGTTTTTTGTTATTAAACATACCCGATGAGGAAGGAGTTTTGTACACATTTAAAATATCAATACCATTTTCACCACCATTTCTTGCCAGCCTAGTTTTGAGGAGGTTAAGGTCTCCTATAATTATTCAAAGCCTTTTAGTCATTTTGCATATTTGATTCTAAGCTTCTTCCTCCCCCTCCTTTCAGCCATTAATTGGTTTGATCAAACACCATTTGTGTGATGGGCCCTTTTTATTTCAATTTATATGGATTTTGTTTTGAATCTTTGCTTATTTATGTCCCTTTTTACTTCCATTATTATGGTGAGTCTAATTATCACAGCAGTTCCCACCCTCCTCCTTTTAACTCTCCATCCTAATTATGTTCTGATCTCGCTGCCAGTCCTATTCATCATGTACAAAGGCAAAATACTGCAGATGCTGGAAATTCAGAATCAGAATGGAAAATGCCAGAAAGGCTCGGCAGGTCTGGCAGCATCTGTGGAGAGAGCAATAGAGAAAATCCTTTCTGAAGAAAGGGTGGCACAGCAGCACAGTGGTTAGCACTGCTACTTCACAGCTCCAGGGATCTGGGTTCGATTCCCAGCTCAGGTCACTGTCTGTGTGGACTTTGCACGTTTTCCCTGTGTCTGTGTGGGTTTCCTCCGGATGCTCCGGTTTCCTGCCACAGTTAAAGATGTGCGGGTTATGTTAATTGGCCATGCGAAATTGCTCCTTAGTGTCCCGGGATGCGTCGGTTAGAGGAATTAGCGGATAAAATATATAGGAATATGGGGATAGGGCCTGGGTGGGATTGTGGTCGGTGCGGACTCGATGGGCCGAATGGCCTCTTTCTGCACTGTAAGCTTTCTATGATTTCCTTGACCTGGATCATTCTGCGGCATCTTTTGGCCCAACTCGCTGGAGGGTTACCAGTGTCATCAACACCAATGGACTTCTGGTTGGCTCATCGCCTCCATTTGGCAGGGACAGTAAATCTGTAGAATCCCAACAGTACACAAGGTGGCCATTTGGCCCATCGGGTCTGCACCAGCTCTCCAAAAGAGCGTCTTAACCAGGTCCACTCCCACCACCCCCATCCTATTTCCATAACACCATGCATGGCATATCCACCTGACCTATGCATCTTTAGACACTAAACAGCAATTTAGCATGGCCAATCCATTTAACCTACACATCTTTGGATACAATGGGGCAATTTAGCATGGCCAATCCAGCTAACTTAAGGATCTTCGGACAATAAAAGGCAATTTAGCATGGCCAATCCATTTAACCTACACATCTTTGGATACGAAGGGGCAATTTAGCATGGCCAATCCAGCTAATTTAGGGATCTTCGGAAAATAAAAGGCAATTTAGCATGGCCAATCCATTTAACCTACACATCTTTGGATACGAAGGGGCAATTTAGCATGGCCAATCCAGCTAATTTAGGGATCTTCGGAAAATAAAAGGCAATTTAGCATGGCCAATCCATTTAACCTACACATCTTTGGATACGAAGGGGCAATTTAGCATAGCTAATCCAGCTAATTTAGGGATCTTCGGACAATAAAAGGCAATTTAGCATGGCCAATCCAGCTAACCTACGCACCTTTGGACACTAAGGGGCAATTTAGCAAGGCCAATCCCCCTAATCTACACACCTTTCGAACTGAGAGGAAACAGGAGCACCTGGAGGAAACCCACACAGACACAAGGAGAACATGCAGAGTCCACACAGACAGTGACCCAAGCCAGGAATCGAACTGGGGCACCTGGTGCTGTGAGGCAGCTGTGCTAACCACTGTGCCACCGTGCTGCCCTTAACTCCCAGCTATTTCCCTCCACAGATGATGACGGACATGCGGAGTCTTTCTGTTTTTTAATTCTATACCTTAAGCAGCAAACGATGAATCAGTGATTCATCCTTCGTGCCATGTGTTAATGCTCCAGTATCCTGTGCTGTGTTGAATGCTGTGCAAATTGCCGCACCAACAGTTTAAGTCACCTTTTATTATTCATTTTACATTATTTTTAACACAGCTCTTTTATACTTCTGTTTTGTAACCACATTTATTCACTGATTGCCTCTGTTGTTAACCTTGGCCTTTTCCCTTAACTCATTAACTTGATCAGATTTACGAATGTGGAGATCTAAACTGAGTCAGAGGTTTCAACGTCAATTCCACTCACTTTGACATGTCCAATCCTAAAATCTACTGTGCAATCGAGCAGCCTTTTTGCATCATTTCAAAACAAAAATTAGGTTTAAAATATATTCCTTGCTTTTTAAAATTATTTTCATGGGATGTAGGCATCGCTGGCAATGCCAGCATTTGTTGGCCAGCCCTAATTGCAAAGTCTATTTCCAAGGACGTTTACATGTAGGCCAGACCAGCTAAGGATGGCTAAATTGCCCTTTAGGGGGACTAGCAGGGTAAATACATGGGGTTACGGGGATAGGACCTGGGTGGGATTGTTGTCAATGCAGGCTTAATGGGCCGAATGGCTTCTTTCTGCACTTACAAGATAATGAAGGGGCTAGACAGGGTAGAGGCAGAGAGATTCTTTCTGCTTAGAAAGGAAACCAGAACTAGAGGGCACAGCCTCAAAATAAGGAGGGGGGGGCAATTTAGAACAGAGTTGAGGAGGAACTTCACAGGGTGGTGAATCTCTGGAATTCTCTGCCCATTGAAGTGGTGGAGGCTACCTTGTTGAATCTATTTAAGTCACGGGTAGATAGGTCTCTGATAGACAAGGGAATTAAGGGTTATGGGGAGAAAGCGGGAAAGTGGAACTGATCCACTTCAGATCAGCCATGATCTTATTGAATGGCGGGGCAGTCTCGAGGTGCTAGATGGCCTACTCCTGCTCCTATTTCTTATGTTCTAATGTTCTTACATACTGATTCTATTTTATAATTCATACTGCTTATTGATCGAAGTAGTTTGGAGCTGTGCTATATTTGCTTACAGTTTGAATAATCTCTAGGGGGTGGCCTGCCTGGTGCAGAGGTAACTTCTATTTATTTGAGAGTTTGTGTTGAACCACGCTGCTTACAGACATGGATAATCTGGTAAAGCATCCTCTGGGCATTGAATCTGATTGGGGAAGAGAGGCCTCACAGAGCAGTCTATTCCCAAGGACGTTTACATGTAGGCCAGACCAAATAATGATGGCTAAATTACCTCTTAGTGTCAGGGGGACTAGCAGGGTAAATACATGAGGTTGCGGGGATAGGGCCTGGGTGGGATTGTTGCAGGCTTGATGGGCTGAATGACCTCCTTTTGCTCTGTAAGGATTCTACGATTCATCTTCATCTTAACCCCTGGTTGGAGAAGCTATGAGGCTGGGCTAGCACTTAATATAAAAAAGGATAGCAAGAGTTTTTATAAATATATAAAAAGGAAGAGGCTGGCTAGGGTGAACGTTGGTCCTTTAGAGGATGAGAAAGGGGAGCTAGTGGTAGGGGATGGGGATATGGCTAAGGTCTTGAATAACTTTTTTGTTTCTGTCTTCACGGAGGAGGACGTGAATAATTTGCCGGGTGTTAGCGATGGAAAGGTGGTAGGAATGGAGGGTCTTAATGACATTACTGTTACTAGAGAGGTGGTGCTCGACAGACTGGAGGGGCTGATTGTGGACAAGTCCCCAGGACCGGATGGAATGCATCCGAGGGTTCTAAAAGAAATGGCGGAGGTGATAGTGGATGCCTTGGTGGTTATTTTCCAGACGTCGCTGGATTCCGGGGAAGTGCCGGAAGATTGGAAAACGGCAAATGTTACGCCGTTGTTTAAGAAGGGTGCCAGGCAAAAGGCGGGGAATTATAGGCCGGTTAGTTTAACGTCTGTGGTAGGTAAAATGTTAGAATCCGTCATTAAGGAGGAAATAGCGAGGCATCTTGAGGGGAATTGCTTGATAGGGCGGACGCAACACGGTTTCATTAAAGGGAAGTCGTGTCTGACAAATTTACTGGAGTTCTATGAGGATGTGTCTAGGGCAGTGGATGGAGGAGAGCCGTGGATGTGGTCTTTCTGGATTTTCAGAAGGCGTTTGACAAGGTACCTCACAAGAGGTTATTGCAGAAGGTCAGGGGACATGGAGTTGGGGGTAGGGTGTTAGCGTGGATAGAGGATTGGTTGTCAAATAGGAGGCAGAGAGTGGGGGTCAATGGATGCTATTCGAATTGGCGGTTGGTGACTAGTGGGGTGCCCCAGGGATCGGTGCTGGGGCCTCAGCTATTTACCATTTATATAGATGATCTGGAGGAGGGAACCGAGTGCAGGGTGTTGAAATTTGCTGATGACACCAAGATTGGGGGAACGGCAAATTGTGCGGAGGGTGTGGAGAGTCTGCAGAAGGATCTAGATAGGCTGGGCGAATGGGCCAGGAAATGGCAAATGGAATTTAATGTTGGCAAGTGTGAGGTGGTCCACTTTGGTAGGAGGAATGGTAGGAAGGACTATTACTTACGGGGCGAAAAACTGCAGCAGGCTACGGTGCAAAGGGACCTCGGGGTCCTTGTGCATGAGTCGCAAAAACCCAGCTTGCAGATGCAGCAGGTGGTCAGGAAGGCGAATGGGATGCTGGCCTTCATAGCGAGGGGGATTGAATATAAAAGTAGGGAGGTCTTGCTACAGCTGTATAGGGCATTGGTGAGGCCGCAGCTGGAGTACTGTGTGCAGTTTTGGGCGCCGCACCTGCGCAAGGATATTTTGGCCCTGGAGGGAGTGCAGAGGAGGTTTACTTGGCTGATACCGGAGTTGAGGGGATTGAGCTATAAGGAGAGGCTGAATAAACTAGGCTTGTACTCGTTAGAGTTCAGAAGAATGAGGGGAGATCTCATTGAGACATATAAGATGATGAATGGGATGGATAGGATAGAGGTGGAGAGACTCTTCCCGCTCAAAAAAGACAGTAGGACTAGGGGGCACAGCCTCAAGATAAAGGGGGGGCGGTTTAGAACAGAGTTGAGGAGGAACTTCTTCACTCAAAGGGTGGTGAATCTCTGGAATTCTCTGCCCGTTGAAGTGGTGGAGGCTGCCTCGCTAAATATTTTTAAGAAACGGGATGATGGGTTTTTGATAAGAGAGGGGATTAAGGGTTATGGGGAGAGGGCGGGAAGGTGGAGCTGAGTCACGACAGATCAGCCATGATCTTATTGAATGGCGGGGCAGGCTCGAAGGGCCAGATGGCCTACTCCTGCTCCTATTTCTTATGTTCTTATGTTCTAGACACCTCCAGAATGTAACACTACATTCTGCACTCTCTCCTTTCCTTCTCTATTAACGGTATGCTTTGTCTGTGTAGCGCGGAAGAAACAATACTTTTCACTGTATGCTAATACACGAGACAATAATAAATCAAATCAGAGGAAGGAGGGAGGGTGTGAGAGAGAGAGAGAGAGAGAGAGAGGGATGGACAGGCCGAGAGAGGCAGATAGTGGGGGATAGCATGTGATGATATGAGAGTTGATTGAGAGGAAACAACATCCAATGTGATCAGCCCTGTCAGAATTATATACGAGATCCCCTCTGATGTTTCTAAATTCCATTGAATACAGGTCTAATCGACTTGGTGAAGTTAAGTCCATCACCTATATGGAATCCAATTTCAAATCATTGATGAAGATGATAGAGAATGCTAGTTAGATGGTGGTAGTACAGTGCGTAGCATTCCTGTCCCTGAGCCGGGAATTATAGAGACCCTTCAGTGTAGAAAGAGGCCATTGGGCCCATCGAGTCTGCACCGACCACAATCCCACCCAGGCCCTACCCCCATATCCCGACACATTTACCCGCTAATCCCTCTAACCTATGCATCTCAGGACACTAAGGGGCAATTTTAGCATGGCCAATCAACCTAACCCGCACATCTTTGGACAATGGAAGGAAACCAGAGCACCCAGAGGAAACCCACGAATTCTGCCTACGTGTCTCATTCCAGGGCTGGGATTTTCCGTCCTTGCCATGACTAGACTCACAGCTGCCCTGTCAAAGGTCCATTGACATTCGGCAGGACTGGATGATCCTGGTGGGGGTGGGGGTGGGGGGAGGCGTAGTGGGGGAGGGGAGGCAGGGGGAGGTGCTAGGGACTGGAAAATCCCACCCCAGGATCTGGTGGCCAAGGAAGGTGCATTCATAACATAAGAACTAGGAGCAGGAGTGGGCCATCTGGCCCTTTGAGCCTGCTCCATTCAATAAGATCACGGCTGATCTTTCCGTGAACTCAGATCCACTTACCCGCCTGCTCAGCATAATCCTTAATTCCTTTACTGTTCAAAATTCTCTCTCTCTTTGCCTCAAAAACATTCAATGAGGTAGCCTCAACTGCTCCACTGGGCAGGGAATTCCACAGATTCACAACCCTTTGTGTGAAGAAGTTCCTCCTAAACTCAGTCCTAAATCTGCTCCCCCTTATTTTGAGGCCATTCCCCTAGTTTTAGTTTCACCCGCCAGTGGAAACAACCTCCCTGCTTCTTCCTTATCCGTTCCCTTCATAATCTTATATGTTTCTATAAGATCTCCCCTCATTCTTCTAAATTCCAATGAGCATAGTTCCAGCCTACTCAGTCTCTCCTCATAAGCCAACCCTCTCAATTCCGGAATCAATCTAGTGAATCTCCACTGTACCCTCTCCAGTGCCAGTGTATCCTTTCTCAAGTAAGGAGACCAAAACTGTATACAGTGCTCCAGATGTGGCCTCACCAGCACCTTACACAGCTGCAACATAACCTCGCTGTTTTTAAACTCCATCCTTCTAGCAATGAAGGACAAAATTCCATTTGCCTTTTTGGTTACCTGCTGCACCTGCAAACCAGCTTTTTGTGATTCATGCACAAGGACACCCAGATCCCTCTGCACAGCAGCATGCTGCAATTTTTACCATTTAAATAACAGTCCATTTTGCTGTTATTCCGACCAAAATGGATGACCTCACATTTAATGTGGCCAAAGAGGTCAAGCATCAACTTTATAGAATTGCTACAGTGCAGAAGGAAGCCATTTGGCCCATTGAATCTGCACTGACCACAATCCCACCCAGGCCCCACTCCTGCAACCCCACACATTTACCCTGCCAATCCCCCTGACATTAGGGTCAAATTTTTAGCATGGCCAATCAACCTAACCCGCTCACTGTGGGAGAAAACTGGAGCACCCGGAGGAAACCCAAGCAGACACGGGGAGAACGTGCAAACTCCACACAGACAGTGACCAGAGCCCGGAGTCGAACCCGGATCCCTGTCATTGTGAGCCAGCAGTGCTAACCATTGTGCCACTGTGCTGCCCTTATAAGTCTTTCCAACACACACCAATGACAGGCAGTGAGAGCGAGAGAGATTCCTGGTCAGCCATGTAATGGAGAGAAAGTGGAGCCTTTGCCAACACTATCCACAGCTCCAGCCTACTACATGCATGGAAAAGTGTAAGCTGCCACAGCAACTCAAGACTCCTTTGGAGTCTTGCCCAGGAGGCTGGTGTGGGTCAGGTTGGAGTTGTTAGCACGGCATTCAATTCCTGTTCCTGGTTGGGGTGGGATAGATAAAGGATCTGCCTCCTCATCCCACCCATGGTAGGGGTCATGGCGCGCTGCTCTCGAACCTGCCTTCATCCAGGATACTGAGGAAGGGGTCAGTTTCTTATTAAATTAAAAATTAAATTAAATTAAAAATAAAAATTAAAAATAAAATCCATTTCATTCAAATTGCTGAAAGTGGGTCTGTTCGGGTGTTTGCACCCACAGGTTTCAGTTTCAATTCTGGAACTTTCTGAAGTTTCTACAGACAAGCACAATTACTGGGAACTCTGAACGATGCTGAATTTCCCTGGGGTTGTGGCCAGGTTTGTGGACAAGGCTTACTTCCTGTGTAATTTTTTGAAAGCGTTGCCACAAATCTCCGAATCTCCAGTTGTGCTAAATGCAATTTGCCCTCGTAATCTCCTGTGTCAGGTCTGCTGATAGCTGGTGAGTGGCACTGAGAAAACAAGGCAATCAATTGGGAGCTCCAGGATATATATGTTGTGAGGCATAAATCAGGAGTGGGATGGAATACTTCCCAATTGCAAAGATGTGTGCAGCTCCAACACTGAAGAAACTCAATGTGGCACAGTGGTTAGTGCCACAGTAGTTTGCTACCTCACAGCGCCACGGATCCGGGTTCAATTCCCAGCTTGGGTCACTGTCTGTACAGATTCTGCACCTTCTCCCCGTGTCTGCGTGGGTTTCCTCCAGGTGCTCCAGTTTTCTTCCACAGTCTGAAAGACGTTGGTTAGGTGCATTGGCCAGGCTAAATTCTCTCTCAGTTTCCCTGAACAGGTGCCGGAGTGTGGCAATTGGGGGATTTTTACAATAACTTCATTGCAGTGTAAATGTAAGCCTACTTGTGACACTAATAAATAAACTTTAAACTCAAAAGGTACCCATCCAGGATAAAAAAAAACCCACTTGATTGCTACTCCTTCCACACTCCCTCCACCACAGTGGCAGCAGTGTGTACTATCTACAAGATGCACTGCAGGAACTTACCAAGGTTCCTTGGGTAACACCTCCCAAACCCACAACCACAACTGTCTAGAATGACAAGGGCAGCAGATACCTGGAAGATTGCCCTTCAAGTCACTCACAAAGAACAAAGAACAAAGAACAAAACAGCACGGGAAACAGGCCCTTCGGCCCAACGAGCCCGCGCCGCCGTCCCATGGTCAGTGACCTATTCATGACTCTAGTCTATGCCTAATGTGTGAGGATCAGGGAGGTCCAATATAGGGACAATTTGTTACCCAATCAATCAGCCTAAAAGCACATTTTTGGGATGTGGGAGGAAACCGGAGCACCCGGAGGAAACCCACGCAACCACGGGGAGAACGCGCAAACTCCCACGGACACAGGCCCAACTCCATGTGTCCGCACAGCAACAGAGATAGCCTCTGAGCTGCCATGATGCCCTCGAGATGGTAAGTGCCTGTGGATAAAAATTTCATTATTAAAGACTCTATATCCCTGAGACTAAAACTGACCCCAAGCCTACAATGCTTAATAAGGCCTGCTATATCCCCCTATATGTAAACTGCTCATGTGGCTGTCCAAGTTACTCTTGAACAACCCTAGCGTGCCTGCTTCCACCACCTTACTCGGCAGTGCATTCCACATCCCCACTACCCTTTGTGTGAAAAACTGCCCTCTAACATTAGTCTTATATCTAGCCCCCCTCACCCTAAGCCCGTGACCCCTCGTTCTATCCATTTCTAATAGCGGAAAAAGCTTATCACCATCTACTCTATCTGTCCCCCTCACCATCCTGACTTGGAAATATATCAGCCGTTTCCTCTCTGTTGCTGGATCAAAATCCTGCCTAACAGCACAGTGGGTGTACCTACACCTCAGGGGCTTCAGCGATTCCAGAAGGCGTCTCACCACTGCCTTCTCAAGGGGTAATTAGGAAGGGGCATTAAACGCTGGCCTGGCCAGTGGCACACATATCCTGCAAACGAACGCATGTGGATCTACCTGTGAGGATGGAGAGTCTCCTCATGGCGGGAAAGGGGTGATTCCCTGATGTGTCGAGGATGTCCAGCTGGTAAATGTCCCCATGGATGTTGTAGACTTTACGATGGAAATCCTCGATGGTGGGAGTGTACTGCTCCTCGAACCTGCTATTCAGAAAACGGGAAACGATGCAGGATTTCCCCACCCGGGAAGCTCCCAGGATCACCATCCGGTAGGAGTTCTTGGCTGGAGCGTTCAGCATGGCAGGACTGGAGTGGAAAGTCTTCATCATCGCCCTCACCTAGGCAACAGAGAGAGAGAGAGAGAAAGAGTTCTGTATTAAAGAGATGTTCCAATATCCTGCTGAAGGGCTTGCAAACAGCTTCCTATATTCCAACACCATTTAGAGAACTGATCTGTTTACAGGTACAATGTTTACGTTTTAAAGTTCATTGATTAGTCACAAGTAGGCTTGCATTAACACTGCAATGAAGCTACTGTGAAAATCCCCAAGTCGCCACACTCGTGTGTGGTAGCGTGGCCAATCTTGCGGTAGCATGGCCAAGCATGGTGGTCCAAGGCACTGGATTTAGGCTCTAGTCTCTGCGGAGGCGTGGTTTCGAATCCCACTGCTGCCAGAATTAATTTACGGGCAGCACGGTGACGCAGTGGCTAGCACTGTTGCCTCACGGCACCAGGGACCCAGGTTAAATTCTGGCCTCGGGTCACTGTCTGTGTGGAGTTTGCACATTCTCCCCATGTCTGCGTGGGTTTTCTCTGGTGCTCCGGTTTCCTCCCACAGTCTGAAAGATGTGCTGGTTAGGGTGCATTGGCCATGCTAAATTGACCCTAGTGTCAAGAGGACCAGCAGGGTAAATATGTAGGGTTACGGGAATAGGGCCTGGGTGGGATTGTAGTCAGTGCAGACTTGATGGGCTGAATGGCCTCCTTCTGCCCTGAAGGGATTCTTCTATGATTCTATGACTCAGGCGCCTGTCCAGGTCAATGATCTAACCAGCACATCTTTCAGAATGTGGGAGGAAACTGGAGCACATGGAGGAAACCCACGCAGACACAGGGAGACAGTGACCCAAGCCAGTAATCGAACCCAGGTCCCTGGCACCGTGAAGCAGCAGTGCTCATCACTGTACGACCGTGTCGCCCACTGTGCCTCCCGAATGTAATGCCAAGGGCAAAGTCCAGTCCCTCCACCTAGCCCACTCCCAATCTCAGCCAACCGCAGCCTGGATTGCCCCAGCCATCCTCCCTGGTCCCTGGGGCAAGAGGGTTCCAGCCCTCCCCTTCCCAAAGACGGATATCGGACAGGCTTAGGTCTGGCCTTAACTTGGATTCAGCTTGCCTCAAGCCACTGGTGTGCTGGGGCAGGGTGATGAAGAAAAGCTGGTTCTAGGGGTACTCAAACTAATAGGGTAGATGTAGAGAAGATGTTTGCTTTGGTTGGTGGACTTAGAACCAGAGAGCACAATCCCAGAATAAGGGGGATGCCAGTTAGAACTGAGATGAGGAGAAATTTCTTTACACAGAGGGTTGAGAATCTTTGGAATTCTCTAGCCCAGAGGACTGGGGAAGCTCAGTTATTGAGTATGTTTAAACAGAGTTTGATAGATTTCAAAGGGGTGTTTGTAGGGGTTTGTTTGGTTGGAACAGTACATTTGTTTTGGTTTATACAATATCATTTATTTTTGCTTTAAATTGGTAAAAGTTATGCTAATTGTCTTATATATTAACTGTGTTCTTAAATAAACTTTGTTTGATAAAATCTCCCTAATGGATCATTTGAATCATACCTGAAGAGAAACATCTTATGTTTCCTGTGTTAAATTCAAGTGCAAAGCTTATAGGAGTAGAGCAGTATCATAGAAACCCTACAGGGCAGGAAGAGGCCATTTGGCCCATCGAGTCTGCACCACCCACAATCCCACCCAGACCCTACCCCCATATCCCTACATATTTTACCCTCTAATCCTGCTAACCTATGCATCTCAGGACACTAAGGGGCAATTTTAGCATGGCCAATTAACCTAACCCCTAACCCGCACATCATTGGACTGTGGGAGGAAACTGGAGCACCTGGAAGAAACCCACGCAGACACGAGGAGAATGTGCAATCTCCGCACAGACAGTGACCCGAGCCGGGAATCGATCCCAGGTCCCTGGAGCTGTGAAGCAGCAGTGCTAACCACTGTGCTACCGTGCCACCTCAGCACGGTCTAGGCTAACTTCATAAAACACCTAGGAGTTTCTGATCTGGATTATAACACTGCCAGTCCCAGACTGTACACGCCACGAGTAACAGAAGAAATCGAAACAGGATTAGACCATTCAGCCCCTCAGTCCTGCTTCCCCCACACTGTCTGTGTGGAGTCTGCACATTCTCCCTGTGTCTGCGTGGGTTTCCTCCAGGTGCTCCAGTTTCCTCCCACAGTCCAAAGACGTGCGGGTTAGGTTCAGAATCACAGAATCAGAATCACAGAATCCTACAGTGCAGTTCAGCCCATCAAGTCTGCACCAATGCATGGCAGGCCCTGACCTGCCACCTAATCCCACGTGCCAGCACTTGGCCCATAACCTTGAATGTTAGAAGAGACTATGCTGTAGTCCTACCAGATTGATTGGCTGTGCTAAATTGACCCTATTGGGTCAATTTAGCAGGGTAAATGTGGGGGGTTATGGAGATAGGGCCTGAATGGGATTGCTGCAGACTTGATGGGCTGAATGGCCTCCTTCTGCACTGTAGAGATTATGACTGGGAAAGATGTAATTCAGGCTATCCCCAAAATTCCCTTAGTCTTCAATTACTCTAATCCAAATACAGGTTCATGCCTCTTGCTGATCTTCTCTTGCCAATGCGCTGCATCCAAAAGTTACTCATAAGGGAAGAGAGAACGGCTCACTCGGGGGAGGAGCAGAGGGGACCCTCCACACATTTCACAGTTGACAAATGCCCAGAAGGTGTGGCTGGAGATCAGAGGTGTCATGATGGTACCCGACTGTCAGAGACTGGGGCACAGCGGCCAGCTGATGACCCAATTCAATAAAAGCCACCCAAATGTCGCACTGTAGTCTGTCATGTTGTCTTTAGCATCGAGTGAAATGTGGAATTCTTTGTGGACTACTTGATTCCTCGGAGTTGCTGGTTGTTTCTGAGGGTCCGGCAGCACCACAGGAATGCTGCTCACAGATTATACCACGCACACCCACTCAGGCACTCTCACTTTGGTGGGACCAGTTAGTCAGATGGTTGGGATCACACCTGGTGACTCACATTTCACAAGTTAGCAGGAGCAAGGACAGTGGTGAAGAGACTTTGTCACAGGACTCTGCGTTCTACGGGCTGTTCCCAGGGACGCACACCGAGACAAACATCAGCTGCTGCTTGGAGGCTCATCAACTCGGTGAAAGATACTCTTTGATCTGCCCGAAACTTGCTAATCTTCCAGTGAAAAGCTTTGTCCTTGACCGAGTATTGCAGCCCGGCACATTCCAAGGTCCAGGACTACGTACTGAGGGACGCTCTCAAGCTTGGGGCAGCCACCACAGAGACGCAATGGGGGAAGACCACCGAGACCTCTCAGTCACAGTGAACCAAGGGGAGGGGAATTGTGTAGACCCCCCTCGGGATGTGTGACTGTATACAGTGAATATTACATGTAGCACAATTGTATTGAAGCATCTCAGTGTGCAACTTGATCTAAATAGAAAACTTAGATTTTTTTGTGTGGTGGCCATTTGGAAATGTTTGTGATGTTCTTTCAGATAGACAAAGAGAGGTACAGCACAGGAACAGTCCCTTCGGCCCTCCAGGCCTGTGCCGATCACGATGTCCTAACTAAACTGAAAGAAAATCTTCTGCCCTTACTTGGTCCATATCCCTCTATTCCCTCCCTATCACGTACCCATCCAGATGCCTCTTAAATGTTGCTAATGTGCCACCTCCTCTGGCAGTGTGTTCCAGGCACCCACCACTCTCTGCGTGAAAAATCTCCCCCTGCACATCTCCCTTAAACTTTCCCCCTCTCACCTGGAACCTGTGCCCCCTTGTAATTAACACTTCCACCCTGGGAAAAAGCCTCTGTCTATCCAATCTGACTATTTTTTATGAATAAAGTATACTTCTGCAACAAAATAAAAGACTTTTTGTCAGAGGGCACACGCACACACACCAGTGCTCTGAGAGACCTAGAGTCATAGAGGTTTATAACATGGAAACAGGCCCTTCGGCCCAACTTGTCCATGCCACCCTTTTTTTGTAAACCCCTAAACTAGTCCCAAATGCATTTGGCCCAGATCCCTCTACACCCATCTTACCTATGTAACCGTCTAAATGCTTTTTAAAAGATAAAAATTGTACCCCCTCTACGACTGCTTCTGGCAGCTTGTTCTAGACACTCACCACCCTCTGTGTGAAAAAATTGCCCCTCTGGACACTATTAATCGTCTCCCGTCTCACCTTAAACCTATGCTCTCTAGTTTTAAATGCTCCTATCTTTGGGAAAAGATAGACTTTCTAGCTGATCTATGCCCCTCGTTATTTTATAGACCTCTATAAGATCACCTCTCAGCCTTCTACATTCCAGAGAAAAAAGTCCCAGCCTATCAAGCATAACTCAGGCCATCAAGTCCCGGTAGCATCCTAGTAAATCTCTTCTGCACTCTTTCTAGTTTAGTAATATCCTTTCTATAATAGGGTGAGCAGAATTGCACACAGTATTCCAAGTGTGGCAGTACCAATGTCTTGTACAACTTCAACAAGACATCCCAAATCCTGTATTCAATGTTCTGATCAATGAAACCAAGCATGCCGAATGCCTTCTTCATCACTCTGTCCACCTGTGACTCCACTTTCAAAGATCGGTGAACCTGTACCCCTAGATCTCTTTATTCTGTAACTCTCCTCAGCACCCTACCATTAACTGAGTAAGTCCTGCCCTGGTTCAATCGACCAAAATGCATCACCTCGCATTTATCTAAATTAAATTCCATTTGCCATTCCAGAGCCTAGTACTCTAAATTGATCAAGATCCCGTTGCAATCCGAGATAACTTTCTTTGCTGTCCACTATGCCATCAATCTTGGTATCATCTGCAAACTTACTAACCATGCCTCCTATATTCTCATCTAAATCATTAATATAAATGACATAACACTAACCCAGCACTGATCCCTGAGGCACAGCGCTGGTCACAGGTCTCCAGTTTGAAAACCAACTCTCTGCAATCACCGTCTGGCTTCTATCATCAAGATCTGGGAATGCCGGCGTTGGACTGGCGTAAACACAGTAAAAAGTCTGACAACACCAGGTTTTAGTCCAACCGATTTGGACTAAATCGGTTGGACTAAAACCTGGTGTTGTCAGACTTTTTACTTTTCTATCATCAAGCCAGTTGATCAAGTCAGCAAGACATGTGTTCAAATCCTCCCAAAACAGCTGGTGGAATTTAAGTTGAATCAATAAACTGGAATTGAAAACTAGAATGAGCAATAATGACCATGAAACTATTATTGATTGCTGTAAATCCCATCTGATGCACTAATGTCCTTTAGGGAAGGAAATCTGCCATCCTTACCCGGTCTGACCTACAGCATAATTAAGGACCCCACGTACCCCGGACATGCTCTCTTCCACCTTCTTCTGTTGGGAAAAAGATACAAAAGTCTGAGATCACGTACTCAAGAATTACTTCTTCCCTACTGCCACTGGACTTTTGAATGGACCTACCTCGCATTAAGTTGATCTATCTCTACACCCTAGCTATGACTGTAACACTATATTCTGCACCCTCCCCTTTCCTTCTCCCCTGTGTACTCCATGAACAGTATGCTTTATCCATACAGCACCCAAGAAGCAATACTTTTCACTGTAGCCCAATGCATGTGACAATAATAACTCAAATCCAAATGTGACTCCAGACTCACAGCATTGTGGTTGACTGTTGATTGCCCTCGGCAATGACTGAGTAAGCCACTCGCTTCAAGGGCAATTAGGAATGAGCAACAAATGCCAGCCTTGCCAGTGATGCCCACCTCCCATGAAAGAATAAAGAAATAAAATTTCAGAGGATAATTTCACCTATGACTAGTTCTTTGGAACATGAAATGAATTCGTAAACACCTTGACTGAGCTCATGCAGTTTCTGGATGGTGTTAACTCGGATGATACATACTTGGCCTTCTAGGATCTCACTGAGCCGCAATAAGATGTTCTTCAGCAGCTGAGATGAACAAAGACACAGTACAGCACAGGCCCTTCGGCCCTCCAAGCCTCTGCCGATCATGTTGTCCTCTCCAGACCAATCACCGGTATCTCTCTATTCCCCGTCTGTTTGTGCGTCTAATGTAACTGTCTCAACCACCTCACTTGGCAGTGCATTCCAGGCCCCCACCCCCCTTCTGTGTAAAAAATTTCCCCACCACATCTCCACTGAACCTCACCCCCCTTATCTTGAACTTGTGCCTCTTTGTAATTGTCATTTTTGCCCCTGGGAAAAAGTTTCCAATTGTTCACCCTATCCATACCCCTCAACATTTTATAAACTTCTATCAGGTCACCCCCTCAGCCTCCGTCTTTCCAGGGAGAACAATCCCAGTTTATTTAATTCCTCCTTATAGCTAATACCAGGCAACACCCTGCTAAATCTTTCCTGTCCTTCCTCCAAAGCCTTCCTGCAGAAGGAAGACGGGGAAAGGGATTGTGTGAGTGGATGTTTTGCTCAAAGCTCTGGCATTGTGCCCCCCTCCCCAAATTACACCCCTCCCTCTCTGTCAAGCACTACTAACCTGCTGCTTCCTCCCTCCTCCGCCACCTCCCTCCCCCCCTCTGCCAGTCAAGCCTGCCCCCGTGGGGATCTGAGTAACTCATCCCTACCTATACTGAAACCACACCAGATGGGGAGAGTTGGATGTCGCTGGCTGGGCCAGCATTCATTGCCCATCCCCAATTGCCTGAGGGCAGTCGCGAGTCAACCATGTTGCTGTGGCTCTGGAGTCACATGTAGGCCAGGCCGGGTAAGGATGACAGATTTCCTTCCCTAAAGAACATTAGCAAACCAGATAGATTTTTCTGACAATGGTTTCATGGCCATCAGCAGATTCTTCATTCCAGATATTTTGTACTGAATTCATCTGCGGTGGTGAGATTCGAACCCGGGCCCCCAGAGCATTATTCAGTTTCTGGATTAATAGCCCAGTGGTAATACCACAAGGCCATTGCCTTCCTGGGCAGTACCTCATGTGAGCTCAACCCCTCCACTCACCCCATTCCAACCCCCTCCCCTTTGCACTTGTTCCTGCCCCTCTCTCCTGCTCCCCGCTTGCCTCCCACCTCTGCTGCCCCTTACTGCCCTTCTCTCTGTTGCTATCCCTTTGTCTGCTGTCCCCCCTTCCTGATGTTTATTCCCTCCCCTGCCGATCTCCTCTGCCCTTCCTTATCGCCCCCCCCCCCACCTTCCCTCCTTCTCCACTGTCGCTCCCAGACACTGTGTGTCCAAACTCAATCAAAGGGAGCTACAGTGCCTTGCACCCTGACCTCGAGTCTCTATATTGTATCTCAAATGCTCAACTCAATGCTAATACTCTCAACAAACTCTTTTCCAGTGAGTGATATGGAAGCAGCTGTGTGCCCTGGGTATTTATTGTTGTCACAGAGGTCACAGATTTTAAAGACTTATCAATTTCTGTTTAATTTTCTCATTTGGGTTTCATGGAAACCTGGGCAATGTAAGATTAGCTTCAAATGCCAATCAGTCTCATTAAAAGTGACTTAATGACACTCACCGCTACAGAGAGGATTACACAAGCTGAAATGTTGCCAAGTTAAAGCTGGAAGTCAGAGGTGGATCCTGCCAGAAGATTCTCTGAGCAGACTGTCAGAGTCACTTGGCAGAACGCCTCATCAGCAGAACTTCCAAACATGCACCAAGACTAAGCTTGGCTGGTGATGAGAAAGGCCATTCCCGTCAGATCCGTCCTTCAGGCCTGGAGTCTCCCCCCATTCTCACACTGCCCTCGAGGGAGGGGAAGAGACCATTGTCCACCTCCTTGTGGAATATGTCTTTGCAAAGAAGTTCTGGAGAGAGATGAGGTGGTATTTGTCGAGGTTCATCCCGAGCAGCTTGTTCATCCAAGCAGGACTCTGTGCTCTACAGGCTGTTTCCAGAGGCGCACACTGAGACAAACATCAACTACTGCTGGGGGGTCATCAATCCAGTGAAAGATGTTCTTTGGTCCACCGAAACTTGTTGGTCTTCCGGTGAAAAGAATTGTCCTCAACCAAGATTGGCACATTGCAAAGCCAATACTACGTGCTGAGGGACACACTCAAGCTTAATAAGAACATAAGAATTAGGAGCAGGAGTGGGCCACTCGAGCCTGCTCCGCCATTCAATAAGATCATGGCTGATCTTTTTGTGGACTCAGCTCCACTTACCTGCCCGCTCACCATAACCCTTAATTCCTTTACTGTTCAAAACTTTACCTATCTTTGCCTTAAAAACATTCAATGAGGGAGCCTCAACTGCTTCACTGGGCAGGGAATTCCACAGATTCACAACCCTTTGTGTGAAGAAGTTCCTCCTCAACTCAGCCCTAAATCTGCTCCCCCTTATTTTGAGGCTATGCCCCTAGTTCTAGTTTCAACTTCTCTGCTTCTATCTTATCTATTCCCTCCATAATCTTATATGTTTCTATAAGATCTCCCCTCATTCTTCTGAATTCCAATGAGTATAGGTCCAGTCTACTCAGTCTCTCCTCATAAGCCAACCCTCTCAACCCCGGAATCAACCTAGTGAATCTCCTCTGCACCCCCTCCAGTGCCAGTATATCCTTTCTCAAGTAAGGAGACCAAAACTGTACACAGTACTCCAGGTGTGGCCTCACCAGCACCTTATACAGCTGCAACATGACCTCGCTGTTTTTAAACTCCATCCCTCTCGCAATAAAGGACAATATTCCATTTGCCTTCTTAAATACCTGCTGTACCTGCAAACCAACACCTTGTGATCCTTGAACAAGAACACCCAGGTCCCTCTGCACAGCAGCATGCTGCAATTTTTTACTGTTTAAATAACATTGTGCTCCATCTGCCAGACCCTCACCCACTCACTTAGACTATCTATATCCCTTTGCAGACTTTCAGCGTCCTCTGCACCCTTTGCTCTGTGCTTATCTTAGTGTCAACTGCAGATTTTGACACACTGCACTTAGTCCCCAACTCCAAATCATCAATGTAAATTGTGAACAATTGCGGTCCCAATACTGATCCCTGAGGCACACCACTAGTCACTGATTGGCAACCAAAAAAACACCCTTTTACCCCCAGTCTATACAGTGAATATTACATCTAGCACAATTATATTGAAGCACCTCCAAGAGCAACTTGCCCTTAAATATCTTTGCACCATTTGTAAGGATCATTTTGAAATGTCTGTGATGTTTCTTTGAAACTGTATTGAAGCATCTCAGAGTGTAATCTGATCTATGCTGAGAACCTGAATATTATCACACTCTGTGTGAAGTCCACCTTGAAATATCTGTAACGTTCTTTCAGATATTCTACGAATAGAATAGACTTTTGCAAAAAAAAAAGTGCTGGAGGCGTCTGGATTTGCTGACAGTTCTGTTGGTTTTGACAGCAAAACCCAAAATTCTGGAAAACTTTCCGGAATCATCCAGAACAGAAGGTCAGTGCCCAGCCTATTGTGTCTGTGTCAGTTCTTTGAACAAGCTATCTAATTGCGGCACGGTGACAGTGCATTGCTGTCTCACAGCGCCAGGGTCCCGGGTTCGATCCCTCGCTTGGGTCACTGTTTGTGTAAATGTTCTCCCCATGTCTGTCCGGGTTTCCTCCGGGTGCTCCGGTTTCCCCCCCAGTCTGAAAGACGTGTTGGCTAGGTGCACTAGCCATGCTAAATTCTCCCTCAGTATGTACCCAAACATGCACCAGAGTGTGGCGACGAGGGGATTTTCACAGTAACTTCATTGCAGTGTTAATGGAAGCCTACTTCTGACACCGATAAATGAAACTATTGTGTTAACAAACAAAATTTAACAGTGATCCTTAAAATTCCAAATTGTAAAAACTAAAACTTTCCAACTGCCAAGTATTCAAAACCCACAACGTTGCTGAAACTTGCAACTATCTAATGGCACGGTTGAAATGAAAACATTTTCATCGACTTTAGGAAGCAGTGGAGAACATGCCCCTGTCTACATCAACGGGACGAAGTAGAAATGGTCGAGAGCTTCAAGTTCCTAGGTGTCCAGATCACCATCAACCTATCCTGATCCCCCCCATGATGACACTATAGTTAAGAAAGCCCATCAACGTCTCTACTTTCTCAGAAGACTAAGGAAATTTGGCATGTCAGCTGCAACTCTCACCAACTTTTACAGATGCATCATAGAAAGCATCCTTCCTGGTTGTATCACAGCTTGGTATGGGCTCCTGCTTAGCCCAAAACTGCAAGGAACTACAAAAGGTCATGAATGTAGCCCAATCCATCACGCAAACCAGCCTCCCATCTATTGACTCTGTCCATACTTCCTGCTACCTCGGCAAAGCAGCCAGCATAATTAAGGACCTCACGCACCCCGGACATTCTCTCTTCCATCTTCTTCCTTTAGGAAAAAGATACAGAAGTCTGAGGTCATGTACCAGCCAACTCAAGAACAGCATCTCCCCTGCAGCCATCAGACTTTTGAATGGATTTACCTTGATCTTTCTCTACATCCTAGCTATGACTGTAACACCTAATTCTGCACTCTCTCCTTTCCTTCTCTATGAACGATATGCTTTGTCTGTATAGCATGCAAAAAACAATACTTTCCATTGTATGTTAATACATGTGACAATAATCAAATCAAATCAAAATCAAACTACAATAGCAGTAATGTTTGACATGAGAGCTGTATGAAGAGATGTTAAGACAGTTGACTAAAAGGTTATAAGATTAAATTGGTGAGAGACTTTGGAGATTATTGCATGGAAGTGAGGAAGGGAGAGAGGCCATGTGTAGGGAATTCTGTGGCTGGATAGATGGGAATGAGATAGGGTGAAAACGGTTACATCCAGACAAGGATATGTGCTCAACCCTGTTAGAGACGTATCATCAGTTAGGATAAGGAGGGATAGTTTGTCACGTGGAATCATAGAATCCGACATTACAGAAGGAAGCCATTCAGCCTATCAAGTCTGCACGACCACCTAGGCCCTATCCCCACAACCCCATGCATTTACCCTAGCTAGTCCCCCTGATGCTAAGAGGTAATTTAGCATGGCCAATCCATATAACCCGCACATCCTTGGAGCGTGGGAGGAAACCGGAGCACCTGGAAGAAACCCATGCAGACATGATGAGGATGTGCTGCCTTTAGGTTTGATAGGTTTTTTTTGTTCTTCACAGATGTGAGAGTTGTTGGCAATGCCAGCATTCATTACCCATCCACAGTTGAAAAGGTGGTGGTGAGCTGCCTTCGTGAACCACTGCAGTCCACGTGGTGCAGGTACATCCACAGTGCTGTTAGGGAGGGAGATCAAGGATTTAGACCCAGTGACTGTGAAAGGACGACTGATATATTTCGACGTCAGGATGGTGAGTGACTTGGAGGGGAGCTTACAGGTTGTGATGTTCTCTTCATCTGTCATTATGAGGTGGTGGAAATCACAGGTTTGGAACGTGCTGCTGATGGTACCTTGGTGAGTTGCTGCAGTGCATCATCTAGATGGTACACACGGCTGCTACTGTGCTCCAGTTGTGGAAGGAGTGAATATTAGTGGATGTGGGGAGTGAGGGGGGGAGCAATCAAGCAACTGCTTTGCGCTGGATGGATGTGAGTTTCTTGAGTGTTGTTGGAGCTGCATGCATTCAGGCACGGGGCAGCACCGTGGCACTGTGTTTAGCACGGCTGCCTCACAGCGCCAGGGACTGGATTCAATTCCACACTTAGGGACAACATACAAACTCCACACATCCATGTCTGCATGGGTCTCCTCTGGGTGCTCTGGTTTCTGCCCACAGTCCAAAAATGTACAGGTTAGGTGAATTGGCCATGTTAAATTGCCCTTTAGTGGCCAAAGATGTGTAGATTAGCTGGATTGACCATGCTAAATTACCCCTTAGTGTTCAAAGATGTGGAGATTAGCTGGATTGACTGTGCTAAATTGCTTCCTAGTGTCCAAAAATGTGCAGATTAGGCAGATTGGCCATACTAAATTGCTCCTTAAGGTCCAAGGATATATAGGTTAGGTGAATTGGCCAGACTAAATTGCCCCTTGGTGTTCCAATATGTGTAGGTTAGGAGGATTAGCTGGATAAAGACGTAGGGTTACTGGGATAGGGTCTGGGTGAGATGCTCTGTCAGAGAGTCACTGCAGATTCGATGGACCAAATTGCCTCATTCTGCACTGTAGGGATTAGCTGGGGGGAACTTTCCCATCCCGCCTGCCGTGGGAATCGTAGCGGGAGGAGTGCGGGGGAGGGTGGGCCATGCGAAGGTCTGTTGACTTGGGGGATGAGCGATTTTCCGATTCTGGGGTGAGCGCAGCTGAAAACTGCCACCCAATGGTTCTACAAGAGAGTGTAATGGTTCTCCATTACACTCCTTCAGTAATATGACTTGAATCATAAAGTTTAATGGAAAGTCTGTTTTTCCATTCTATCCAACAGGAAAAACCCAAGTTGTGTTTGTAATTTTATTACTTTAAATGACTTGTGTATCTCGACTCCCAGATTTCTTGCTGCTCCTCAATATCATTTTGATTCCTATTTTCCAAGGAAAATGTGGCTATCTTGCTCTTTCTCCCAAAAGGCACCTCCTCTCATTAATCTGCATTTGATTTAATTTATTATTGTCACATGTGTCAGTATACAGTGAAAAGTATTGTTTCTTGCGTGCTATACAGACAAAGCATACCTTTCATAGAGAAGGAAAAGGAGAAAGTGCAGAACGTAGTGTTACAGTCATAGCTAGGGTGGAGAGAAAGATCAGCTTAGGGTCCATTCAAAAGTCTGACAGCAGCAGGGAAGAAGCTGTTCTTGAGTCAGTTGGTGCGTGATCTCTTTTTCCCAAAGGAAGAAGGTGGAAGAGAGAATGTCCAGTGTGCGTGGGGTCCTTAATTATGCTGGCCGCTTTGCTGAGGCAGCGGGAAGTATAGACAGAGTCAATGGATGGGAGATTGGTTTGCGTGATGGTCTGGGCTACATTCATAGTTCATAGTTATAGGTAGGACGTAGAGAAAGATCAATTTAATGCGAGGTAGGTCCATTCAAAAGTCTGGCAGCAACAAGGAAGAAGCTGTTCTTGAGTCAGCTGGTGCATGATCTCAGACTTTTGTATCTTTTTCCGGAGTGTGTGAGGTCCTTGATTATGTTGGCTACTTTTCCGAGGCAGTGGGAAGTTTAGACCGATTCAATGGATGGGAGTCAATGGATATTGCAGTTAATTTGCAAATTACATGACAATATGCAAATTTATTCATGTCTTTCTGTATTTTTCCACAGTCCTCTTCAGTATTAATTACATCCCTAATTCAATTTGGTCCCATTTGTATCTGAAATGTTCCCAGAGTGCAAATCATAGTGATCTCAGCACCAGTGCCCCTGGAACTCCCTCATCCTACCTTATGCCAGTCTGAATGTCCGCTGAATGTACCCTGCTAATCCCCCTGACACTAAGGGGCAATTTTGCATGGTCAATACACCTAACCCGCACATATTTCCACTGTGGGAGGAAACCGGAGCACCCGGTGGAAACCCACGCTGACACAGGGAGAATGTGCAAGCTCCACACAGACAGTGACCCAACCCAGGGATCGAACCCGGGTCCCTGGCGCTGTGAGGCAGCAGTACCAACCATCGTGCCGCCCCATCCCTAATTACCCTTGAGCTACTCAGCTATTTCAGAGGGTATTTAAGAGTCAGCCGCATTGCTGTGGATCTGGAGTCACATATAGGCCAGACCGGGTAAGGACGGCAGATTTCCTTCCCCAAAGGAGGGAGGGTCGTTTGCCTTTGGAACTCCTTGCCACAGTGAGCTTGGGGGGGGGGTCAGAGTGCTTGACCCTGATTTTACTGGCACGCACGCCCCGATTTCGGGGTGGGCGAGGCTCGCAAAACAGCATTGCGAGCCGTTGGCCATATTCCAAGCCCCGAGCGGGCATGCCGGTAGAATTCCAGTCCTCGTGTCTATCTAAGGCTGAGATAGATAGATCGTCGATCAGTAAGGGAATCAAGGAAAAGGCCAGGAAAGTGGATGTGAGGAATGTCGGATCTGCCATGAACCCATTGAATTATGGAGCAGGCTCGAGGGGCTGAACTGCCTACTCCTGTTCCTAGTCCTTATGCTCTTACAGTACATGGGGTGAAGGGGATCAAACTATGTGGGGAAGGTGGGATCATGTTAGTGAGTTGGTTGATTGGCCATGATCATAATGACTGGCAAGCTTGAGGGGCCGAATGGCCTCCTCCTGCTCCTATTTTCTATGTCATTAGTGAACCAGATGGGTTTTTAACGACAATCATAGAACCATACATTGCAGGAAGAGGCTATTCAGCCCATCGAGTCTGTACCGACCACAATCCCACCCAGGCCCTACCCCCATATCCCTATATATTTCAACCACTAATCCCTCAAACCTACACATCTCAGGACACTGAGGGGCAATTTTAGCCTGGCCAATCAACCTAACCCGCGCATCTTCGGACTGTGGGAAGAAACCGGAGCTTGCAGAGGAAACCCACGCAGACACGAGGAGAATGTGCAAACTCCGCATGGACAGTGACCCGAGTCGGGAATCGAACCCAGTGGTTTCATGTTCATCAATTTAGACTTTTAATTCCTGATCTTTCAAATTTCACCCTCTGCTGCGGTGGGATTTGAATCCGGGTCCCCAAAGCATTACCCCCGGAAGACACGTCCAGTGATGATCCCACAATCCCTGATTGGTTTCTAGGGCACCCCCGCAAAGACCTAAGTTTCGAGTTCATGTCAGGATTCTTCCCCTAAGGTCACAGCAACTTGATCCCAGAGGAAAATTCCGCCATGATAATTATTAAAGGCATTTCTCACCCTGATTCTCACTTCCCTCCTACCCCTACCCTGGAGGGAACCTTCCAGAAATCCCTAGGAACAATCTTTGAAGACCATAAGGATGTGTGTGAAATCAGGAACGGGGATAAACTGTACGGCCATTTGAACATAGAACATAGAACAACACAGCACAGGAAACAGGCCCTTCGGCCCAACGAGCCCGTGCCGCCGTCCCATTGTCTCAGTGACCCATTCATGATTTTAGTCTACGCCTAATGTGCGAGGATCAGGGAGGTCCAATATAGGGACAATTTGTTACCCAATCAATCAGCCTAAAAGCACATCTTTGGGATGTGGGAGGAAACCGGAGTACCTGGAGGAAACCCACGCAACCACGGGAGAACGCGCAAACTCCCACAAACACAGGCCCAAATCCATGTGTCCGCACAGCAACAGAGATAGTCTCTGAGCTGTCATGTTGCCCTTGAGATGGTCCAGTTTAAGCACACTAACGACATGAAGCAATAGGCAACTCCCGAAGCAACATCCAAGAGCAGCCCACCACAACCTGCCGTATGCATGCCCCTTGCTGGTCAACAAGGTGGACTTAAATGCCTGTGGAGACAAAAAATTCATTATTAAACAGGCAAAGACTGTAACATCCCTGAGGCAAAAACGGAATCCCAAGCCTACAATGTTTAGTAAGGCCTGCTATATCCCCCTATATGTAGACCGCTCTTGTGGCTGTCTAAGTGACTCTTAAACAACCTTAGCGTGCCTGCTTCCACCACCTTACTCGGCAGTGCATTCCACACCCCCACTACCCTTTGCGTGAAAAACTGCCCTCTAATTCGATTACGTTCACCTTAGTGATGGAAAGGGATAGGCATGAACCTCGGGTTAGTAGTTTCAGCTGGGGGAAGGGTAATTATGAGGCTATTAGGAGAGAATTGGGAAGCATTGGTTGGACTAGGAGATTACAGGGACTGGGAACATCCGAGATGTGGAGATTTTTCAAGGAGCAGCTATTGCGGGTCTGTGATAGGTATATCCCTGTCAGGCAAGGAGGATTTGGTAGGCCCAGGGAACCGTGGTGCACTAAAAAAGTTGATTTGTTGGTTAGGAAGAAAAAGGAGGCTTATGTTCGGATGAGGCTTGAGGGCTCAGGTAGTGCATTAGAAAGTTTTAGATTGGCTAGGAGGGAGTTGAAGAGGGAGTTAAGAAGGGCTAAAAGAGGACATGAGATGACTTTGGCTGATAGGATTAAGGAGAACCCTAAGGCGTTTTACAGGTATGTCAAGAACAGAAGGTTGGTTAGGGCAAGATTAGGGCCAGTTACAGACAGTAGAGGGAAGTTGTGTGTGGAACCGGAGGAGATTGGAGAGGCGTTGAACCAATATTTCTCTTCGGTGTTCACGCAAGGGGACATGAATGTAGCTGAGGAGGACACTGGGGTGCAGGGGTGTAAAATAGATAGTATTGCAGTTGATACGGGGGATGTGCTGGATATTTTAGAGGGTTTGAAAATAGATAAGTCCCCTGGTCCGGATGGGATTTACCCTAGGATTCTTTGGGAGGCAAGAGAGGTGATTGCAAAGCCTCTGGCTCTGATCTTCAGGTCGTCGTTGGTCTCTGGTATAGTACCGGAAGATTGGAGGACAGCAAATGTTGTCCCATTGTTTAAGAAGGGGAGAAGAGACTTCCCTGGGAATTATAGACCGGTGAGTCTTACTTCTGTGGTGGATAAGGTTTTGGAAAAGATTATTAGAGACAGGATTTATAGTTATTTGGAGAGTAATGAGTTGATTAGAGACAGTCAGCATGGTTTTGTAGCGGGTAGGTCGTGCCTTACTAACCTTATCGAGTTCTTTGAGAAAGTGACCAAAGAGGTGGATAGGGGTAAGGCAGTTGATGTGGTGTATATGGATTTTAGCAAGGCGTTTGATAAGGTTTACCATGGTAGGCTTCTGCAGAAAATGCAGATGTATGGGATTGGGGGTGATCTAGGTAATTGGATCAGGAATTGGCTAGCAGATAGGAGACAGAGGGTGGTGGTTGATGGTAAATATTCGTCATGGAGTTCGGTTACGAGTGGTGTGCCTCAGGGTTCTGTTTTGGGGCCACTGCTGTTTGTAATTTTTATTAATGATCTGGATGAGGGTATAGTTGGGTGGATTAGAAGTTTGCTGATGACACCAAAGTCGGGGATGTGGTAGATTGTGAGGAAGGGTGTCATAGTTTGCAGGGTGACTTAGAAAGGTTGCAGAGCTGGGCTGCGAGGTGGTGGATGGAGTTTAATGTGGAGAAGTGTGAGGTAATTCATTTCGGTAGGAATAACAGATGTGTTGAGTGGAGGGCTAACGGGAAGACTTTGAATAGTGTGGAGAGCAGAGGGATCTAGGTGTATGTGTATATAGATCCCTGAAAGTTGGGAATCAAGTAGATAAGGTTGTTAAGAAGGCATACGGTGTCTTGGCGTTTATTGGTAGGGGTATTGAATTTAGGAGTCGCAGCGTCATGATGCAACTGTACACAACTCTGGTGCGGCCGCACTTGGAGTTTTGTGTGCAGTTCTGGTCCCCACATTACAGGAAGGATGTGGAGGCTTTGGAGAGGGTGCAGAGGAGGTTTACCAGGATGTTGCCTGGTATGGAGGGGAGATCCTATGAGGAGAGACTGAGAGATTTGGGGTTGTTTTCGCTGGAAAGAAGGCGGCTAAGAGGGGACCTCATTGAAACATATAAGATGATTAGAGGTTTAGACAGGGTAGATAGTGATGGAGAAAGCTAGCACGAGGGGGCACGACTTTAAATTAAGGGGGGGTAGTTATAGGACTGATGTCAGGGGTAGGTTCTTTACCCAGAGGGTGGTGAAGGACTGGAATGCCCTGCCAGCTGCAGTTGTAAATGCACCTAGTTTGGGGGCGTTTAAGAGATCTGTGGATAGGTTTATGGACGAAAAGGGATTGGTTTAGGCTAGTGGGTCATTGTTTTGTAACTGGTCGGCGCAACATCGTGGGCCGAAGGGCCTGTTCTGCGCTGTAATGTTCTATGTTCTATGTTCTATGTTCTAATATTTGTCTTATACCTAGCCCCCCTCACCCTAAGCCCGTGACCCCTCGTTCTATCCATTTCTAATAGCGGAAAAAGCTTACCACCATTTACTCTATCTATCCCCTTCATAATCTTATAAACCTCTATTAGATCCCCCCTCAGCCGACGTCTCTCAAGGGAAAACAGCCCAAGTTCGTTCAATCTTTCCTCGTAAGACAGCCCTTCCATACCAGGCAGCATCCTGGTAAATTTCCTCTGCACTCTCTCCAGGATCTCTACATCCTTCCGGTAGTACGGCGACCAGAACTGGACGCAGTACTCCAAGTGAGGCCTAACCAACGTTCTATACAATTGCAACATCAGACTCCTACTCTTATATTCTATACCCCTTCCTATGAAGGCTAACATACCATTCGCTTTCCTCATCACATTCTGCACCTGCACCGACACCTTCAGGGACTTGTGCACTTGCACCCCCAGGTCTCTCTGCGTATCTATACTCCGGATAGTTCTACCTTTTATCGTATAACTCCCCTCCACGTTATTCCGGCCAAAGTGCATCACCTCGCATTTCTCCGGATTAAATTCCATTTGCCATCTATCTGCCCAATCTACCAGCCTGTCTATGTCCTGTTGCATTGCAAGGCACTGCTCCTCAGTACCTGCCAATCCAACCATCTTAGTGTCATCAGCAAATTTGCTGATCACACCACCTACCCCGTCTTCCAAGTCATTAATATATACTACAAATAGAAGAGGTCCTAGTACTGAGCCCTGCGGCACACCACTGGTGACAGACCTCCAACTGGAAAAGGAGCCTTCTACTACTACCCGCTGTCTCCTCCTCCCAAGCCAGTTCTCCACCCATCTACATACCTGGCCTTGTATCCCATGAGCCTTCACCTTTTCTATCAGCCTACCATGAGGGACCTTGTCAAACGCCTTACTGAAATCCATATAGACGACATCAACGGCTTGTCCTTCGTCAACCGTTTTGTCACCTCTTCAAAAAATTCCACTAGATTCGTAAGGCACGACCTCCCTGTAACGAAGCCATGTTGCGTATCCCTGATCAGATTGCAGCGCTCCAGATGCTCATACATCCTATCCTTGAGGATCCTCTCCATTAGCTTGCCTATAACTGAAGTCAAGCTCACCGGCCTATAATTTCCTGGGTTATCCCTCTGACCCTTTTTAAACAATGGTACTACATTTGCAATCCGCCAATCCTCTGGGACCTCACCTGTGTCCAAAGAAGAGACAAAGATTTGCGTCAGAGGCCCAGCAATTTCATCCCTCACCTCCCTTAGCAGCCTAGGATAGATGCCATCAGGCCCCGGAGATTTATCCGTCTTTATACTGTCTAAAAGTCCCAACACCTCTTCCCTCGTGATGACTATTTCCCTCAACGGATCCTCAAACTCCTCAAGCACAGCACCAGACATCAGGCTCCTCTCCTGCGTGAGTCCGCTCAACATGATTGTGACTGACAACTCCACTTTCCCATGCATTCCCCATATTCCTTGAGAGGTCAAACATCTGTCTATCCCAATGATGGAGCCACCGCCAAAATCTGGGGGACAGAATTCTGAGGATTCGCAACCCTTTGATTGAAGGAATTTCTCCTCAGTCCAAAGTGATTGGATCTCTTCCCCTTTCGTCGGAGGGAGAACCTCTCACTCCAGGGGTCAATCTGGTGAACCCACAAGAACACTTGAATCCACATCTGGGAGACAATGGGCCAGCGGTATTATCTCTAGACTATTAATCCAGAAACTCAGCTAACATTCCAGGGACCCGGGTTCGAATCCCACCACGGCAGATGATAGAATTTGAATTCAATTTTTAAACATCTGGAATTAAGAATCTACTGATGACCATGAAACCATTGTCGGAAAAACCCATCTGGTTCAGTGATGTCCTTTAAGGAAGGAAATTGGCCACCGTTGCCTGGTCTGGCCTACATGTGACTCCAGGGCCATGTATACGAGGGATGGGTAATAAATGCTGGCTAGCCAGTGACACCCGTGTCCCACAAATTAATTTTAAAAAATTATAGTCGAGATTTAACAACAGTTTGAAAACAGAAAAAGGGAACCTGTACAGAGTAAGTTGGGAGTTCCACAGGTTCCAGAAACTTCAAGACATTTTTGATATCTTTGCTCACAAGTAACTTGAGATCTGATGCACAATAGGTGGTGGCGAATTGATAACCTGCTCTGCCCCTTTACGGATGTTGTTCAGGAACCCCTTGTGGTGAATAATCAGCAGGATTTTCCAGTCACGCCTGCCCCACCAAGAAATCCCTGCCTGAGGCCCTATAATTGGTCCATCAAATTTTCCATTCCACTCGCGATGATTCCCATGGCGAGCGGGACAGGAAATCTGTTTCCAGTGTGTCCAAATTAACACTCAAAATTCCAGTCCTCTTCCCACTCCTAGTGACACGAAGACAGACTTCCATCCATTCCTACAGCTGATAATTCCCAGCACAGGCCATTTGGCAGCATAGTGGTTAGCACTGCTGCTTCCCCCCCATGCCAGGGACCTAGGTTCAATTCCCGGACTTCGGTCACTGTTCATGTGGAGTCTGCATGTCTCCCCCGTGTTTGCGTGGGTTTCCTCCGGATGTTCTGATTTCCTCCCACAGTCCAAGAGACGTGCTGGTTAGGTGAATTAGCCATACTTCATTGCTCCTTAATGTCCAGAGATGTGCAGGTTAGGTGGATTAGCCAAGCTAAATTGCACCTTAGCATCCAAAGCTGGTATGGTTAGGTGGATTGGCCATGCTAAATTGCCCCTTAGTGTCCAAAGATGTGAGGTTAGGTGGATTGGCCATGCTAAATTGCCCCTTAGTGTCCAAAGATGTGAGGTTAGGTGGATTGGCCAAGCTAAATTGCCCCTTAGTGTCCAAAGATGTGAGGTTAGGTGGATTGGCCAAGCTAAATTGCCCCTTAGTGTCCAAAGATGTGAGGTTAGGTGGATTGGCCATGCTAAATTGCCCCTTAGTATCCAAAGATGTGAGGTTAGGTGGATTGGCCATGCTAAATTGCCCCTTAGTGTCCAAAGATGTGAGGTTAGGTGGATTGGCCATGCTAAATTGCCCCTTAGTGTCCAAAGATGTGCAGGTTAGGTGGATTGGCCATGCTAAATTCTCCTTCAGTGTCCCTGAAGAGATGTTGGCGTGTGGCGACTAGGGGATTTCCACAGTAACTTCACTGCAGTGTTAATGTCAGCGTACTTGTAACACTGATAAATAAACTTTTAAAAAGTCCAACAGTTTTGACCAAGATTTTGGTTAATCATCTGTCCCAATTTCTCCTGTGACTCACTGCCAAAGTTGTGTAATGACTTGTCCCTGCGACGTTTTACCATATTACGGAAGTCAGATTCGCTGCTGTCGAAATTACAGCTTGTAATTAGTCAAACATTCATTGCTATTCCAAGTAATAATCGTGTCTGCTATTTGAACCTGTTTTGTTGATTTTTGAACAGGCTAACAACTCGATAATTGCGGCAGTTGCTAAATATTTCTTTGCTGTGTGGTGTCCCTGAAGCAGAAACAATCGTGTAAAATAATGGACGGGCAAACACTGTGAGTATTGCTGCGCGCACCGTACATTTAAACCACCCAGGTATCTGGGTCAATAGGTGGCAGATACAATTCCATGTGGATCGCAGAGCAGGGAAGTAAGAATTCAAAAGCTTGTTGAATGGCACACTGGGTCAGCACTGATTAAAAAAGGATGTTAATGGGTTACGCAGTATAAACCAATTGCATCACTAGCACAATGGTTAAAACAATAGATAAATGAAACATGGGATTGTTCTCACCAAGATTCCGGGTATCAGGGACTTAAACATTGAATAGTTGCCCTGGAGAGGGTGCAGGAGGGATGCTGCCTGGGCTGGAGTGTCTCAGCTGCAAAGAGAGGCTGGTTAGGCTGGGGTCGTTTTCCCTTACAGCAGAGAATAAATACATGCTTGATGGCCAGCACAGATATGATGGGCCGAAGGGCCTCTTTTAGTGATGTTTAAGTTGAGGCAGTTTGATTTCTTTTATTAAAAAGGAAACATAGAATCATACAGTCATTTCGATGACCAAATTTCAAGGATATGCAGTGAATTGACAAACTGATTGAAGGAAATTGTTCCCAAACTTAATTGATTCTGAAACAATCCGCAAGATTCCCCAACAACCCACAAGATTACCCAACAATCCACAAGATTCCCCAACAACTCACAAGATTACCCAACAATCCGCAAGATTCCCCAACAACCCACAAGATTCCCCAACAACCCACAAGATTACCTAACAACCCACAAGATTCTCCAACAACCCACAAGATTCTCCAACAGTCCACAAGATTCTCCAACAGTCCACAAGATTCTCCAACAATCCACAAGATTCTCCAACAACCCACAAGATTCCCCAACAACTCACAAGATTCTCCAACAATCCACAAGATTCTCCAACAGTCCACAAGATTCTCCAACAACCCACAAGATTCCCCAACAACTCACAAGATTCTCCAACAATCCACAAGATTCTCCAACAGTCCACAAGATTCTCCAACAATCCACAAGATTCTCCAACAACCCACAAGATTACCCAACAACCCACAAGATTCCCCAACAATCCACAAGATTCTCCAACAGTCCACAAGATTCTCCAACAGTCCACAAGATTCTCCAACAGTCCACAAGATTCTCCAACAATCCACAAGATTCTCCAACAACCCACAAGATTCTCCAACAGTCCACAAGATTCTCCTACAACCCACAAGATTCTCCAACAACCCACAAGATTCTCCAACAATCCACAAGATTCCCCAACAGTCCACAAGATTCTCCAACAATCCACAAGATTCCCCAACAGTCCACAAGATTCTCCAACAATCCACAAGATTCCCCAACAGTCCACAAGATTCTCCAACAATCCACAAGATTCTCCAACAGTCCACAAGATTCTCCAACAATCCACAAGATTCCCCAACAATCCACAAGATTCTCCAACAGTCCACAAGATTCCCCAACAGTCCACAAGATTCCTCAACAAGCCACAAGATTCCCCAACAACCCACAAGATTCCCCAACAACACAAGATTCTCCAACAATCCACAAGATTCTCCAACAATCCACAAGATTCTCCAACAGTCCACAAGATTCTCCAACAGTCCACAAGATTCCCCAACAGTCCACAAGATTCTCCAACAATCCACAAGATTCTCCAACAATCCACAAGATTCTCCAACAGTCCACAAGATTCTCCAACAGTCCACAAGATTCTCCAACAGTCCACAAGATTCCTCAACAAGCCACAAGATTCTCCAACAATCCACAAGATTCTCCAACAGTCCACAAGATTCCCCAACAGTCCACAAGATTCCTCAACAAGCCACAAGATTCCCCAACAACCCACAAGATTACCCAACAATCCACAAGATTCTCCAACAGTCCACAAGATTCTCCAACAATCCACAAGATTCTCCAACAACCCACAAGATTCTCCAACAGTCCACAAGATTCTCCAACAGTCCACAAGATTCCCCAACAAGCCACAAGATTCCCCAACAACCCACAAGATTCCCCAACAACCCACAAGATTCCCCAACAACCCACAAGATTCCCCAACAATCCACAAGATTCTCCAACAACCCACAAGATTCCCCAACAACCCACAAGATTCCCCAACAACCCACAAGATTCCCCAACAATCCACAAGATTCTCCAACAACCCACAAGATTACCCAACAATCCACAAGATTCTCCAACAATCCACAAGATTACCCAACAGTCAACTAGATTCCCCAACAACCCACAAGCTTCTCCAACAATCCACAAGATTACCCAAAGGTCCACAAGATTCCCCAACAGTCCACAAGATTCCCCAACAATCCACAAGATTCTCCAACAATCCACAAGATTCTCCAACAATCCACAAGATTCTCCAATAATCCACAAGATTCTCCAACAATCCACAAGATTCTCCAACAAGCCACAAGATTACCCAACAACCCACAAGATTCTCCAACAATCCACAAGATTCTCCAACAAGCCACAAGATTACCCAACAACCCACAAGATTACCCAACAACCCACAAGATTACCCAACAACCCACAAGATTACCCAACAACCCACAAGATCCTGAAGCAATCCACAAGATGGGCGACACGGCGCCACAGTGGTTAGTGCTGCTGCCTCATAGCACCAGGGACTCGGGTTCAATTCCTGGCTTGAGCCACTGTCTGTGTGGACTTTGCACGTTACCCCCATGTCAGGTTTCCTCCCACAGTCCAAAGATGTGCAGGTTAGGTCGATTGGCCATGCTAAACTACCTCTTAGTGTCCTGGGATGTGTAGGTTAGAGGGATTTGCGAAATATGTATATATATATATGGGATTGTGGGTGTAGGGCCTCGGTGGGATTGTTTTTGGTGCAGACTTGATGGGCTGAAGGGCCTTCTTTTGCACTGTAGGGATTCTATGATTCTGAAGCAGTCCACAAAATCCTAAATCAATCCCCAATCTGAAATAACAGACAAGATTTTGAGCAATGATAGTATTCTAAGGGACCAACATTAAGTTTCACATTTGGGAATCATACTGAATATTAGAACATCCAAAACATCCCAAACTCCCAGAGAAACATCCCTGGAACATTCTCATTGCAACTAAACAGCCAGCCTGCACAGGCCGAGCGTGAATCCCATTCCTGGCTGCCTGGAGCCTCCCGGTGCAGACTGGAGCCACTTTCTCTGGTGTCTGGTTCCCTGAACAGACTGCCCACAGCCAAAATTCCCCCTCCCCACTTCCTAAGGCACCCTCAGCATCTATAATTTTAATAAAGGCGCCAGTGTCCTCCAACCTTAACCGAGCGATGGTCCAATCCTTCAAGGTTACCTTTCCCAAGAACACAACAAGAACTCTGGATAGAAGCAGGAGGGACAGAGGGGCATCAGGGGGTAAGAGGGGGGAGATGGTGAGACACCTCAGGGGGGTACCAGGGACCACAGTGGGGGAGAGACCTCAGGGGGGTAAAAGAGATTTTGGGGGCAGCATAACGATCCGAGGGAAGGGGGTAAGAGATTTCAAGAAGTAATAGGGACCTAAGGGGAATTAGAGATTTCAGGGGGGATATGGAGATCTCAGAGGAATATAGAGACCTCGGTGGGGGGGGGGATGTAGAGATCTCAGTGGGGGGGATGTAGAGATAAGAACATAACATAAGAACATAAGAAATAGGAGCAGGAGTAGGCCATCTAGCCCTTCGAGTCTGCCCCGCTATTCAATAAGATCATGGCTGATCTGTCGTGGCTCAGTTCCACATTCCCGCCCTCTCCCCATAACCCTTAATCCCCTCGCTTATCAAAAACCCATCAACCCGCGTCTTAAAAATATTTAGCGAGGCAGCCTCCACCACCTCAACGGGCAGAGAATTCCAGAGATTCACCACCTTTTGAGTGAAGAAGTTCCTCCTCAAATCCGTTCTAAACTGCCCCCCCTTTATCTTGAGGCTGTGCCCCCTAGTCCTACTATCCTTTCTGAGCGGGAAGAGCCTCTTCACCTCTATCCTATCCATCCCATTCATCATCTTATATGTCTCAATGAGATCTCCCCTCATTCTTCTAAACTCTAACGAGTACAAGCCTAGTTTATTCAGCCTCTCCTCATAGCTCAACCCCCTCAACTCCGGTATCAGCCTAGTAAACCTCCTCTGCATTCCCTCCAAGGCCAAAATATACTTGCGTAAATACGGCGCCCAAAACTGCACACAGTACTCCAGCTGCGGCCTCACCAATGCCCTTTATACAGCTGCAGCAAGACCTCTCTACTTTTATATTCAATCCCCCTCGCTATGAAGGCCAGCATCCCATTCGCCTTCCTGACCACCTGCTGCACCTGCAAGCTGGGTTTTTGCGACTCATGCTCAAGGACCCCGAGGTCCCTCTGCATCGTCGCCTGCTGCAGTTTTTCGCCCCGTAAGTAATAGTCCTTCCTACCATTCTTCCTTCCAAAGTGGACCACCTCACACTTGCCAACATTAAATTCCATTTGCCAGTTCCTGGCCCATTCGCCCAGCCTATCTATATCCTTCTGTAGACTCTCCACACCCTCCGCGCAATTTGCCATTCCACAATCTTGGTGTCATCAGCAAATTTCGACACCAAACACTCGGTTCCCTCCTCCAGATCATCTATATAAATGGAAAATAGCTGAGGCCCCAGCACTGACCCCTGGGGCACTCCACTAGTCACCAACCGCCAATCCGAATAGCACCCATTAACCCCGACTCTCTGTCTCCTATTTGACAACCAATCCTCTATCCACGCTAACACCCTACCCCCAACTCCATGCCCCCTTACCTTCTGCAATAACCTCTTGTGAGGTACCTTGTCAAACGCCTTCTGAAAATCTAGAAAGACCACATCCACCGGCTCTCCTCTATCCACTGCCCTAGACACATCCTCATAGAACTCCAATAAATTTGTCAGACACAACTTCCCCTTAATCCCAGTGGGGGAGGATGTAGAGATCTCAGTGGGGGGGATGTAGAGATCTCAGTGGAGGGGATGTAGAGATCTCAGTGGGGGGGATGTAGAGATCTCAGTGGGGGGGATGTAGAGATCTCAGTGGGGGGGATGTAGAGATCTCAGGGGAGATATAGAGATCTCAGGAGGATATAGAGATCTCAGGAGGATATAGAGACCTCAGGAGGATATAAAGATCATGGAGGGGATATACAGATCTCGGTAGGTATAGAGAACCCAGAGGGATATAGAGATTTCAGGTGGAGGGAGGATATAGAGATCTCAGGGGGAATAGTGAAGTCTCAGAGGAGGAATATAGAGATCTCAGGGGGGTATTTAGACATCTCGGGGGGGGAATATAGAGATCTCAGGGGAGTATATAGAGATCATGGGAGGATAATTGAAAACATGGGGGGATATAAAGATCTCGGTAGGTATAGAGATCTGAGAGGGGATATAGACATCACATGGGGTATAGAGATCTTGGGGGGGGGGGGGCGATATAGAATCCCAGGAGATATAGAGATCTTGGGGGGATGTAGAGATCTCGAAGGGGGGGGGTGATATAGAGATCCCACGGGAATATAGGTATCTCAGGGGGCATTAGAGATCTCGGTGGGAACAAAGAGATCTTAGGAAATATTTAGAAATCTCAGGGAGTGATATAGAGATCTGGGGGGGGGATATAGAGATTTCAGGGAGGATACAGAAATCTCAGGTGAGGGGGGATATAGGGATCTCAGGGGGATATAGGGATATCGGGGGGAATATGGGGAACTCGGGGGGAATATGGGGAACTCGGGGAGGGATGTAGGGATCTGGGGAGTATTTCGATATCTCGGGGGGGTGTAGGACATCAATCTCAGGAGATATCTAGAGGATCGGCAGATGACTGTCCTTATTTTCTGTTTTATTTCCCAGTCTCTGAGGGTTCGGGGGGGGGGGGGGAGGGTGGGTTTAGGAAGGAAGGCTCAATGCTGGAGGGGTTTCCGAGCAGCGCTAACGCTAACCTTGTGTGTGCTAGACCCCCTTGGCCAGCTCCCCGAGTCTGCGACAGGCTGAAGCTTCAGCGGCGGGTGAACATGTCCCGAGTCTCCAGTCTCTGTGTGTGTGGCGGGGGGGTGGGGGGGGGGAGAGACCCCAGAAGCTGCTCCTGAAAGCCAGGAAGGCTGGAGACCCCGGACCCCTCTCTCTCTCTCTCTCTCAGAGCCTTCCACACCGCAGAGTAGTTCAAATCCAGTCCCTCCCTCAGCAAGTGTCCCCTCTGAGCTCCCACTCAGAGCTGATGGGCGGAGAGACAGAGACTGCCTTGCAAGCAGACACTTTCTGTCATTGGCCATCACAGGGATCTTAAAAAAAACAACAAACTGAATTTAATTAACCCCCTCCCCTTAATGGAAAGAATATCAAACCAAATTTTATAAGGGATGGGGGGAGTGCCACATGTATTAGGGCAGGTATAGTCTTGGTTTCACAGGTAACAAAGTGTTAAAGTAGCAGAAAAGATGGAGAGATTTGGCGGGGGGGGGGGGGGCGGGAGGGATGTGGAGTGAATTTAAAAATCTGAGATGCACATTGAATCTTAGAATTGGGGATTTTTCTCCAGGGTCAGGTGGTAAGTTGCCCCCTTAGCGTCCAAAGATGTGTAGGGTATGTGAGTTCGGCATGGTAAATCGCCACCAAAGATGCACAGGTTAGGTTTTAAAGTGTATTTATTGGTATCACAAGTAGGCTTACATTAACACTGCAATGAAGTTACTGTGAAAATCCCCGAGGCACCACACTCCCACGCTTGGTTGGATACACTGAGGGAGAATTTAGCATGGCCAATGCACCCAACCTGGATTGGCCATGCTAAATTGCCCCTTACTTATCCTAAAATGCACAGGTTAGGTGGATTTGACATGGTAAGTTGCTGCCCCTTAGTGTCCTAAGATATGTGGGTTGGGTGAATTGGCCATGCTAAATTGCCCTTAATTTCCAAACATGTGTAGGTTAGGTGGATTGGCTGTGTAAATTGCCCCTTAGTGTCCAAAGATGTGCAGGGTAGATGGATTGAGCATAGTAAATTGCTTCTTGGTGTCCAAAGATGCATAAGTTGGGTGAATTGCCATGCTAAATTGCCCCTTAGTGTCCAAAGATGTGCAGGTTGGGTGGATTGGCCATGCTAAATTACCCCTTAGTGTCCAGAGATGTGCAGGTTAGATGGATTTGACATGCTAAATTACCCCTTAGTGTCCAGAGATGTGCAGGTTAGACGGATTTGACATGTTAAATTACCCCTTAGTGTCCAGAGATGTGCGGATTAGATGGATTTGACATGCTAAAGGCATGGAGTTATGGCAATAGGGGTGGGGCTGAGAGCCTGGATGAGATGCCCTCTAAGGCTGAATGGCCTCCTTCTGCACTGTAGTGGTTCCATGGCTCTCTGGTTGCACTCAACAGGGTCTGGGAGACTGATCTTCCAACCCTGGAGGCTCCATGGCTGGAGAAGTGGCCTTCACCTCGGGGAGGATTGCGAGGCTGGAGGATGGATAGGGAGGGGCAAGGAGGCAGTGAGAAACAATTGAGGAGATTGTTTTAAGGTGGGCTTTGGGTTAAGTTATCCCTCTGTCTCTCTCGCTTAGCTACCATGGGACTGAGACATCGACACTAGCACATCTCAATAATGTTTCACTGAAGATGGCCAGCTGGTCCCACAGTCAGGAAAAGCTGTCAGCAACACTCTCTCGACAACACTTTATTTCAGTGTCAGAGAGGTAAGCAGCTGCTCTCGCTGTCTCCAGCCCGTCACAACATCCCCCCAGTGATACTTCACCTCTCCTGGGTAGAGAGGGAGAGTGAGGGTTGCAGAACACAGGCACACAAAAACCTGGTAGATTCATCCTCCCAGCTGCAGACCAATGATTCCGGAAACATCGGAACTCAGACCTGGAGCAGGCAATCCAAAAGCAAGTTGATTCCCGAGTATCCCATTTCCTTCAATCACTGACCCAGGAGGCTATTTGATCTGTTGTGACTGCACTAGCCCTTTAGACAGAATGGCCTGGCTTATCCCCCCCGTCGCTCTGCCATTTTTTCCCAAATCTCTTTGGAAGGCCAGCTTTAGATGGATCTCCATCATCCTATCCAGCAGCGCATCCCAATTCCCTAACCACTCATCCAATGAGAAAGTGTCTCCTCATGTCTCCACTTTGGCCGATCATTTTAAATTTTGTATCCCCTAGTTGTTGGGAAACACAGTGGCATGGTGGTTAACACTGCTGCCTCACAGCACCAGGGACCTGCGTTCACTCTTGGGCAACTGTCTGTGTGGAGTTTGCACGTTCTCCCTGTGTCTACGTGGGTTTAGTCCCACAATCCAAAGATGTGCATGTTAGGCGGATTGGTCATGTTAAATTGCCTGCTCATCTTGAGACACTAAGGGGCAATTTAGCGTAGCCAATCCACCTAACCTGCACATCTTTGGACACTAAGGGACTATTTAACATGGTCAATGCACCTAACCCACACATCTTTGGACACTAAGGGGCAATTTAGCATGACCAATCCCCCTAACCTGCACATCTTTGGACACTAAGGGGCAATTTAGCATGGCCAATCCCCCAACCTACACATCTTTGGACACTAAGGGGCAATTTAGCATGGCCAATCCACCTAACCTGCACATCTTTGAGTGTGGGAGGAAACCGGAACACCTGGAGGAAACCCACGTGGACATGGGGAGAATGTGCAGACTCCACACAGACAGTGACCCAAGGCTGTGACGTGCTGTGAACAGCAGCGTGAAACACTTCTGCCAGTTTCTTTTCTGATGATGATCCAGTTCCCTTTAGAAAGCCTCGGTTGAATCTGCATCCAGCACTGGCTGCATCTTCCAGACCCTAATCACTCACTGCGTGAAATTTCTTTTCCTCATGTTGTCATTTCTTCTGCAGGAAGAACAGTCCCAGATTCTGTCTGCTAAAGGAACTGAAGTTCCCCATCCCTGGAACCATTCTTGTGAATATTTTCTTCCCCCTTTCTAAATGCTTTCATATCCTTCCTAAGACCTGGTGTCCCAGGCTGTAGTCAATAATCCATCCAAGTTTAATATCGCTTCCTAGATTTTGTATTCTACACCCTTCATCTACAGGATGCCAATAGCTTTATTAACTTTATGTAAGAGAGGCGATGGCCTCGTGGTATTGTCACTAGACTATTAATCCAGAAACTCAACTAATGTTCTGGGGACCCAGGTTCGAATCCCGCCATAAGAACATAAGAAATAGGAGCAGGAGTAGGCCATCTAGCCCTTCGAGCCTGCCCCGCCATTCAATAAGATCATGGCTGATCTGAAGTGGATCAGTTCCACTTTCCCGTCCGCTCCCTTAATTCTTAATAACCCTTAATTCCCTTGTCGATCAGAAATCTATCTACCCGTGACTTAAATATATTCAGCGAGGTAGCCTCCACCACTTCAATGGACAGAAAATTCCAGAGACTCACCACCCTTTGAGTGAAGGAGTTCCTCCTCCATCTGGTTGACTAATGTCCTTTAGGGAAGGAAATCTGCTGTCCTTACCCGGCCTGGCCTACCTGTGAATCCAGAACCACAGCAACTGCCCTCTGAATTGACTAAGTGAGACACTGAGTTCAAGGGCGATTGGGAATGGGCAAGAAATGCTGGCCCACCCAACGACGCCCACGTCCCATGAATGAACAAAAAAAAACCCCTCCTTCTCAGCCTGCCCAGCTACCTTCAATGATCTGTGTACTCAGATACATCCAGGTCCCTCTGCTCTGCACCCTCTTCAGATTATTTTTCTATTTCCTGTCTGCATTCATCCAAACGAAATGAATCACTTCACCTTTCCCCGAATTAAGTTCCACCTGTCACTTCCCTGCTCATCCTGCCAGGCTGTCTAGACACTTTCGGAGCTTAACACCAGCCTCCACACATTCCATAATACTTCCAAGTTTTGTGTCAACTGCTAATCTTGAAATCGTGCTCTGTGCACCAAGGCTTAGGTCACTGAAATATATCAGAAATCAGGAGGATGTGATGGTCTAGTGATATTATCACTAAATTATTCATCCCAAAACTCAGCTCATGTTCTGGAGACCCGGGTTCGAATCCCTCCACGGCAGATGGTGGAATTTGAATTCAATTTAAAAAAAATCTGGAATTAAGAATCCACTGATGACCATGAAGAATGCATCTGGGTCACTAAAGTCCTTTCGGGAAGGAAATCTGCCATCCTTACCCAGTCTGGCCTACATGTGACTCCACAGCCACAGCAATGTGATTCTTTCTCAACTATTCTCAGGCAATTAGGAATGGGTAATAAATGCTGGCCTTGCCAGTGACACTCACGGCCCACGAATGAATAAAAAATAATTAAAAATGGATCTCTCACACTCTGGGCATCCCGAGGTGCCCCCAGCATGATCTCGCTGAAAATGTGTGAGCAGTGCTACTCCCGCGGGAGATTCCAGCAGCGTAGCGCTGAGCGAGCCACTAGCCATGCGCTAATCTGTCATAGAGGAGATCGGCGCAAGCGCAGTGGCTCCGCAGTGTCGGTCTCCCGGGTGCCGGCTAGCCCCATCGCTGGCCAGCCCCACGACCTCTGCATCGCTGCCCCGTGATCTCCCCACCCCCCGATCACTGGCATCCCGGACCAACCCCGATCTCCCAGACCAACCCCCCCAACAGGAGACCCAATCCCACCTGCAATCCTGACACCACCCCCCCCACAGAAGTTCTGACACCACCACCCCAAGCAGTCCCAATCATCCCACAACCCTGACAACCCCCCCATGGTAGCCCCAAGTCCCTGGCACCCCTCCACCCAGATTTCGCGCCCCGATCACCCCCTTTCCTGCCTCTCCTAGCAATCCCTGTGCAGAGAGGCAGCGGGACTCCCCATCTCCACCAATCACCCCCATAGGCCCCACCCCAATAGGTCCCCACCCCTTGGCAGAACCCAAAGCCTAGTGGGCAATGCCAAGGTGTCACTTGGACATTGCCAGTTTGCTCTCTGGGCAGTGTCAGGGAGCCAGGCTGGCACTACCCAGGGGACAGCGCCCCTTACCCAACCTCCTGTAGGGGCCTCCATGGCCTCTGTTCCCTCCAGCAGGGTCGGGCCGCCTGTTCCCTGTTAGTGGAGAGCTGTTGGAAACTCCACTGGAGGGAGTAACTCCTGGTTGAAGGTGGGTGGGGAGGGGCTAGTGGGTCTGGAGACTTCAGTCCCGAGTCTGCTAGTGATAATTAAATGGGGATTTAAGTATTTAAATCAGCTCTGCGCCCATTTGCAGTGTGGAGCTGATTACTCCAAAACTCATGGAGCCGGAGACCCGCTGAGAGTGTGGCACCCAGCGGGGAGACGATGAAACAGCCTCTGCTGATGTTTCCCAGACTATTGCACTGCTCAACCAGCACAGCAGGCTGGGAGAATCACCCCCATTATTTAAATAGTGAGAGATTTCAGAGCAATAATCTGGCGCTAATATCGCCAGGCCATCGCCTCCCCTAAGCTTCAAATAAACAACGGTTCCGATGGATCACACTGGATCTCCCAGTGAACCTGACGAAAGAAACAGGCACAGCGCAAACAAGAGAGAAAACAGACTCTTCAAATGGCCAGAGGAAAGAAATCAAACTGCAGAGAGAGCTTTCCATCAGTGAGAAAGGAAAGTTGGGAAGAATTGGAAGAGATGAGCTGCCTTCAAAAGCACAGGAAAATGGGGATCAGCTGACAGGCAGAAAAAGATGACAGTCTTAAAGCAGTAATGTATTTATAGTGATAACACATTTAAAGCAGCAATCACAAGGAGGCACAAATGGACAGGAAAATTGGAGAAGATCGCAGATAGAGGGCAACCCTCAAAAAATGATCCATAAGCAATGAAGAGCTCAAGGAGAAGCAGCAGAAGGCCTCAGAGGAGGCAATGAAGATCTCAGACGAGGCAACGGAAGACCCCAGAAGGAAAGACTCAGGAAGAAGGATAATGAGAGACCCCAGAAGGACGGCAATGAGAGACCCAAGAAGGAGGACAATGAAAGACCCCAGAAGGAGGGCAATGGAAAACTCCAGAAGGAGGGCAATGGAAGACCCCAGAAGGAGGGCAATGGAAGACCCCAGAAGGAGGGCAATGGAAAACTCCAGAAGGAGGGCAATGGAAGACCCCAGAAGGAGGGCAATGGAAAACTCCAGAAGGAGGGCAATGGAAGACCCCAGAAGGAGGGCAATGGAAAACTCCAGAAGGAGGGCAATGGAAGACCCCAGAAGGAGGGCAATGGAAGACCCCAGAAGGAGGACATTGGAAGACCCCAGAAGGAGGGCAATGGAAGACCCCAGAAGGAGGGCAATGGAAGACCCCAGAAGGAGGACATTGGAAGACCCCAGAAGGAGGGCAATGGAAGACCCCAGAAGGAGGGCAATGGAAGACCCCAGAAGGAGGACATTGGAAGACCCCAGAAGGAGGGCAATGGAAGACCCCAGAAGAAGGGCAATGGAAGACCCCAGAAGGAGGACAATGAAAGACCCCAGAAGCATGGCAAGAAAAGACCCAAGAAGGAGGGCAATGAAAGACCCCAGAAGCATGGCAATGAGAGCCCCAAGAAGGAGAACAATGGAAGACCCCAGAAGGAGGGCAATGGAAGACCCCAGAAGGACAGCAATGAGAGACCCAAGAAGGAGGGCAATGAAAGAACTCACAGTAAGGAGTGTGAGAGAATTGTAGAATGGAAACAAGCCAACACTTTGTTGGAGACAGACTTAACTAACAGTGAAGCCAAAAAGGATTTGGCCGAAGTTAAGACAAGTAGAAATGAAAATTCCATTTGCGAAATATAAATGTCCAGGAAGAACATGATGGATTCCCCACAGATGAAAGGCAGAAATTAAAGACTTCAAAAGAAACTCGTGTTATGGTTTAGGTTGGAAACTCCAAAGTGTTTTATGAAGCCTGCCTGAATCATAAATTTTGCATCTTGAATTTGGCCAGGAAAGGCATGAGATGTTTCACTTCAGTTGTGAGTTAAAAGACCCACTAGGGAGCTTTTATCAGACAAAGTTTATTTGAGAATATAGTTAACATGTATAGGAAGAAAATTAGCAATAACTTTTATCAATTATAAGCTAGAATGAAACAACCACAGTAATGTATAACCCTTAACCAATATATATCAGATGTTCCAATCAAAACCAATATCCAATAAACAAAACTCTTTAGAGAGATTTATCACTGCACAGGCAAAAGCTCACATAAGACTGAAATCCAGTTCCCTGGGTTGAACGCTGATTTCAAATGATCTTGAAAACTCAGAGCAGCTTGTAGTCAGATGAGCTCCCTAAAACATAGACTCTTTACTGGCAACAAGCCTTACTTTCAGCTAAGTGGTAAAATTTTCAAAGCAAACCAGAAAGAGAGAAAGAGACTTATTTTCCAGCTTGCTTTTAAGACCATCTCTAACCTGCAGCCAAAATGAAACTGAAAGCTGAAAAACTTCCGTCACCTGACCTACCCACAATTTTTTCCTCCTTCCAGCAATGACATCACCCAAGGCTGTGACCATGATTTAAAAAAAATCTCTTAAAGTACACTCACATCACAGTAGGAACTATTGAATACAAAGAGGAATCTGCAAAAGGAATTAAAACTCTAGAGAAGACATTAAAACAATCATAAGACATACGACCAGAATTAGGCCACTCGGCCCATCGCATCTGCTCCGCCATTCAATCATGGCTGATATTTTTCTCATCCCCATTCTCCTGCCTTTTCCCCATAATCCCTGATCTCCTTATTAATCGGGGTAGCACAATAGCACAGTGGTTAGCACTGCTGCTTCACAGCTCCAGGGTCCTGGGCTCGATTCCTAGCCCGGGTCACTGTCTGTGTGGAGTTTGCACATTCTCCTCATGTCTGTGTGGGTTTCCTCTGGGTGCTCCGGTTTCCTCCCACAGTCCAAAGATGTGCGGGTTAGGTTGATTGGCCATGCTAAGAAATTGCCCCTTAGCATCCAAAGATGCGTAGGTTAGAGGGATTAGCGGGTATGTTATGGGGATAGGACCTGAGTGGGATTGTGTTCAGTGCAGACTCGATGGGCTGAATGGCCTCTTTCTGCACTGTAGGGTTCTATGATTCTAATCGAGAACATATTTATCTCTGAATTAAAGACACTCAATGACCCGGCCTCCACATCCTTCTGCGCAGCAAAGAGTTCCACAGATTCACCACTCTCTGGCTGAAGAAATTCCTCCTCATCTCTGTTTTAAAGGATCAGGATCATAAACAAGATGAAATTGCTGACAGCAAACTGAAAAAAGAGTTGCAAAGATTGACAGCATGGAGTGAAGAAGAAGGAGAAATGAATGAGATAATATAGAATAAGTTGAATTCCATAAAAAAAAGCAAGTAGAAAATAAGGACAAGTCCAGTGAAGAACTGAATTGGGAGAATAAGAGCTTGAAGAAGGGAGGCTTGACAATCTGAGGAGGGTGAATCTCACATCTGTGGTGAGTAAATTGTTGCAAACTATTTTGAGAGACAGAATCTACAGTCATTTAGAGATGTAGGACTGATTAGGGGCATTCAGCATGGCTTTGTGAGTGGAAAATCATGTCTCACAAATTGGATTGAGTTTTTTGAAGGGGTAACCAAGAAGGTAGATGTAGTTGATGTTGTCTATATGGATTTTAGCAAGGCCTTTGACAAGGTACCGCAAGGTAGGTTGTTGCATAAGGTTAAATCTCACGGGATCCAGGGTGAGGTATCTAAATGGATACAAAATTGGCTTCTGTTGTAGAGAGTTGTTTTTCAAACTGGAGGCTTGTGACCAGCAGTGTCCCTCAGGGATTAGTGCTGGGCCCACTGTTATTTGTCATTTATATTAATAATTTTGATGAGAATATAGGAGGCATGGTTAATAAGTTTGCAGATGCTACCAAGATTGCTGGACAGTGAAGAAAGTTATCTCAGATTGCAACAGGATCTTGATCAGTTGGGCCAGTGGGCTGACGAATGGCAGATGGAATTTAGTTTAAACAAATGCAAGGTGATGCAGTTTGGTAAATTGAACCAGGGCAGGATTATTTCAGTTAATAGTAGTGCACTGGGGAGAGTTACAGAACAAAGAGATCTAGGGGTACATGTTCATAGCTCCTTGAAAGTGGAGTCACAGGTGGACAGAGTGGTGAAGAAGGCATTTGGCATGTTTGGTTTCATCAGTCAGATCACTGAATACAGGAGTTGGGACGTCTTGTTGAAGTTGTACAAGACATTGGTAAGGCGACACTTGGAATACTGTGTACAGTTCTGGTCACCCTATTATAGAAAGGATATTATTAAACTAGAAAGAGTGCAGAAGAGATTTACTAGGATGCTACTGGGTCTTGATGGTTGAGTTATAACGAGAGGCTGGATAGACTGGGACTTTTTTCTCTGGAGCGTAGGAGGCTGAGGGGTGATCTTATAGAGGTCTATAAAATAATGAGGGGCACAGATCAGCTAGATAGTCAATATCTTTTCCCAAAGGGAGGGGAGTCTAAAACTAGAGGGCATAGGTTTAAGATGAGAGGGGAGAGATACAAAAGTGTCCAGAGGGGCAATATTTTCAAACAGAGGATGGTCAGTGTCTGGAATGAGCTGCCAGAGGTAGTGGTGGAGGCAGGTACAATTTTGTCTTTTAAAAAGCATTTTGATAGTTACATGGATAAGATAGGTATAGAGGGATATGGGCCAAATGCAGGCAATTGGGATTAGCTTAGGGGTTTTAAAAAAAAAGGGTGGCATGGACAACTTGGGCCGAAGGGCCTGTATCCATGCTGTAAACCTCTATGACTCTATGACAATGAGAAAGAGGTAAAAACATTGAAAGTGACAGCAAGAATCAGCAATTGAGACAGAGGAAGAAACTGAGATTACATGCCAGAATAAGATTGCTGAAATGGGGTCAGGCAAATGGAACCAATTATAATAAAATGGTCGACAAAAAAGATGCTGAATTTAAACGCTGGGAAGAGAAGAAATTTTGTTACACGACCTAAGTACTAGAAACAGAGAGACACAACCATTCCTTTGCATGACAGATTGTGAAAGAACTGTCAAGACATAAGACTTTGTTGTATTATGATAACATGTGCCTAAATGCATGATAATATAAGGTGCCCAGCAGAGCAAGGGTCAGTGTGGGAATGGCATCACCCATAGGCTGATGAATGTAGCCACGTGGTCAACATAGAACGTTACAGCGCAGTACAGGCCCTTCAGCCCTCGATGTTGTGCTGACCAGTGGAACCAATCTAATGACCCTCTAACCTAAACTATTCCAATGTTATCCATATGCCTATCCACTAACCATTTGAACGCCCTTAAAGTTGGCGAGTCCACAACTGCTGCAGGCAGGGCACTCCACGACCTTATTACCCTCTGAGTAAAGAACCTACCTCTGACATCCGTCCTATAATTACCACCCCTTAATTTAAAGCTATGTCCCCTCGTGTTAGCCATCGCCATCCGAGGAAAAAGGCTCTCACTGTCCACCCTATTTAACCCTCTAATCAAAGAACAGTTTAGGACTGAACTTGGTAAGCAGTGAACCTGCATGCAACAGCTCCACACAAGGTTATATCTGTAACTGTACATAGTTACAGCCCGGCAATAAAAATGTTTATGTTTAAATGCACAAGCCTCAAGCTCTCATCAATCAGCCGTCACCACTGCAACAATAAAAATACCACATAATATGAAACTTCAGCAAATTAGATCCCGGAATTATTGTCTCTGAGACCGGATCCCTCTCATACCCCAGTAGATGTGGAGGGATGGTTTGTTTGTAAGCACGTGAACCATTTGAGGAACAGAGAGTCACTCCAGTCAGTGTTGCCATCAAGAAATGTTTTTGAACCTGCAAGCACCGAAGTACTTGATCGACACACAACTAACGTCTCCGGGGAAGCAAGTAACTGCCCGTGTCAGAAGAGGTACCCGTTATTGTAGTTCCTGTTAATGTCTGTCTTGTGGAAGCATGATGTGGGTATGCCGACGTTGGACTGGCGTAAACACAGTAAAAAGTCTGACAACAAATCGGTTGGACTAAAACCTGGTGTTGTCAGACTTTTTATTGTGGAAGCATCTCAGTCTACAGAATTACACTACTTTGCTAGAAAGAGCAGCGTTCAAAGACCCAATTTCTAATTGCCCAACTCATGTGTTTAATGTTCAGTTCGGATTTAGGGCTGAGTCAATTAGTCATTGAAGATTGTGTGGAGGAGTTAAAGGGGGAGGGTTGTGGCGATTGTCCCTTTGAGGGCAACGTGGCAGAAAAGGATCACCTGGTCTGGGGGGGCCAAAACGGTGTGAGAGTGGGTGATCACCCCAGGGAGTGGAGTCCTCTCTTGGGCAGAAGACATGTAGAAGGCATGTAGGGCATTGAGAGCAGCCAAACAGGGTGCTGGCCTCTGTACAGATTTACATATTAGTGAAATCTGTGAACATTCATCAAAATGGCCAGAAAGTTCCTCTCCAGATCTCAAGACACACTGATTTGGAACTACATCGGCTGTTCCTGGAACAGAATCCTGGAACTTCTTTCCTAACAGCACTGCGGGTGTACCTATACCAGATGGAGTTTAAAGTTTATTTATTGGTCATAAGCAAGGCTCCCATTAACACTACAATGAAGTTACTGTGAAAATCCCCCAGTCGCCACACTCCGCCACCTATTCGGGTCAAAGCACCTAACCAACATGTCTTTCAGACTATGAGAAGAGACCGGAGTACCCGGAGGAAACCCACGCAGGCATGGGGAGAACATGCAGACTCCATATGAACAGTGCCCCAAGCTAGGAAGCAAACCAGGTTCCCTGACACTGTGAGGCAGCAGTGCTAACCACTGTGCCACCGTGCTACCCATATCAGCGATTCAAGACCTCTCACTAGCACTTTCATAGATCATAGAACCCTACAGTGCAGAAAGAGGCCCTTCAGCCCATTGAGTCTGCATTGAACACAATCCTACCCAGGCCCTATTCCCATATCATACCCACTAATCCTTCTAACCTACACATCCCTGGACACTAAGGGGCAATTTCTTAGCATGGCCAGTCAACCTAACCTGCACATTTTTGGACTGTGGGAGGAAACCGAAGTACTAAGAGGAAACCCACGCAGAAACGAGGAGAACACGCAAACTCCACACAGACAGTGACCCGAGCTGAGAATCGAACCCTGGACCCTAGGGCTGTGAAGCAGCAGCGCTAGCCACTGTGCTACCGTGCCACCTGTTTCTTGAAGGAAGTTAGGAGTGCGTAACATCGGCACTCAGGTCCCATGAAGGAGCTGAAGAAATCTAAGGTCCTCCTTCAACCCACCACTTTACAAGACTTTTAGCTCCTTCATGGCACACGGGAGTACATCGAGTGTTCCCCTATAACCAGTGACAGAAACATTTATCTGTTTGTAACAAACGGTGGATTAAAGTTGCCCTAGATATCAAGAGATACTTCCAAAGCCTCAGAACGATGGGATTATAGAAATATGAACGAAAATACAAGTCAGAAAAAAAACCGCAAGGAACTGACCTAAAAATGTAGCAGATGCTACCATCGTGGGAACAGATCCAATCTCTCCCCACTGGGTACAGATATCGAGTTACAATGATTCACTACATGACCAGACGGGCAGCTTGGAGCAACTGGCAAACATTTCAGAAAGTCAGTTGTGTAATTGTTGATATTGAGTGTACTTGGTGGTGGAGAAAGTATTTGATGAACGGCGCAAGAAAGATATATTCCACATGGAGTTGGGTTCCCTGGCTGTGAAAGGTGGCACCTGAAACACCCAGTTTTTTTGGGGTGCTAGAGGCGCTGTGTTTGCTGCCAAATGGCACCCCTGTGGCACACGCACCTGCCATGTGGCATGTTCATATCTAGTTCTCGTGGCAGCAGCTGTCGTTCTGGTGAGGGAGTGTCTGCCAAAGCTGGCACATTGTGATGCCACTCAATGTACGATGTTGTACCAGTGCTGCCACTTTGAGGCTCAACATTTCAGCAAACCATCCCTCTGAACCACCCCGAACTGAACGCACATTCAACAGCAGGGGAGGCAGTGGTCTTGTGGTATTGTCTCTGGACAAGTAATCCAGAGACCCAGGGTAATGTGCCGGGACCCAGGTTCAAATCCCGCCACGGCAGATGGTGAAATTTGAATTCAGTAAAAAAAAATCTAGAATTAAGAGTCTACAGATGACCATGAAACCATTGTCGATTGTCGGAAAAACCCATCCACCTCACTAATGTCCTTTAGGGAAGGAAATCTGCTGTCCTTATCCAGGTCTGGCCTATATGTGACTCCAGAGCCACAGTAATGTGGTTGGCTCTTAACTGCCCTCAGGAATGAACAATAGACTGGTGCTTCACAGCAATAGGGACCTGAGTTTGATTCCTGGCTTGGGTTACTGTTTGTGCGGAGTCTGCACATTCTCCCCATGTCTACATGGGTTTCCTCCGGGTGCTACGCTTTCCTCCCACATTCTGAGAGACATGCTGGTTAGGTGCATTGGCCGTGCTAAATTCTCCCTCAGTGTACCCAAACAGGTGCCGGAGTGTGGTGACTAGGGGATTGTCACAGCAACTTCATTGCAATGTTAATGTAAGCCTACTTTTGACATTAATAAATAAACTTTAAACTTTTAAACAATAAATATTGGCCTAGCCAGCGACACCCACATCCCATGAACAAATAAAACAAAAGGGAGGAAACCCCCCCCCAAACTCCCAGCCCCACTGCTACCTCCACCCCCCCCCCAACACTCCATAAAGTGATTATTATACCCACACAAGCTGCTATTGTGGTAGAGCTTGCGGGTGTTTTGTGACTGTTTAAAGTTGCTAAAGACACAGGGACATGCCGATGGATCCATTCTGACTTCTGTAGAAACTTGGGGGCAGTGGTTTTCATTCCCCCTTTGGTATGCAGCATGACAGGGAGAATGAGCAGAGGAGTCACAAAGTAGGACAAGGTGCTGGAAGAGGGAGTTGATGGGCGTGGGGAGAGGAATTCTCAGCAGGAGGGCTAGATTACCCAGGATGTTCAGGGGGCAATACGCTTCCCTGAACTTCAGCGAGGGACAGTCTGTCGGGTGTTTCTACTTTAGTAAGTATAGCACGCATTTGCTAAAACTTGCCCACCTGCTGCACCTACCTCAGAATAGGTCAAAGGCAGCACTGTCAGAAGGTGGGCACTTTTTTGATGCATCTGGCTCCTTCTAGGCTGCAGGGATTCCTTAAATAAGGAGACCAATGCTGTACACAGTACTCTAGATGTGGTCTTACTAGTGTTCTGTACAGCTGAAGCATAGCTTCCTAATTAGAGTCACAGAGGTTTACAGCATGGAAACAGGCCCTTCTGCCCAACTTGTCCATGCCGCCCTTTTTTTTTAAACCCCGAAGCCAGTCCCAATTGCCCACATTTGCCCCATATCCCTCTATATCCCTCTAATCCATGTAACTGTCTAAACACTTCTTAAAAGACAAAATTGTACCTGCCTCTACTACTACCTCTGGCAGCTTGTTCCAGACACTGACCACCCTCTGTGTGAAAATGTTGCCCCTCTGGACACTTTTATATCTCTCCCCCTCACCTTAAACCTGTGCCCTCTAGTTTTAGACTCCCCTGTCTTTGGGAAAACATATTGACTATCTAGCTGATCTATGCCCCTCATTATTTTATAGACCTCTATAAGATCACCCCTCAGCCTCCTATAGTCCAAAGAAAAAAGTCCTAGTTTATCCAGCCTCTCCTTATAACTCAAACCATCAAGTCCGGTACCATCCTAGTAAATCTTTTCTGCACTCTTTCTAATTTGATAATATCCTTTCTATATTAGGATGACCAGAACTGTACACAGTATTCCAAGTGTGGCCTTACCAATATCTTGTACAAATTCAACAAAATGTCCCAACTCCTGTATTCAATGTTCTGACCAATGAAACCAAGCATGCTGAATGCCTTCTTCACCACTCTGTCCACCTGTGACTCCACTTTCAAGGAGCTATGAACCTGTACCCCTAGATCTCTTTGTTCTGTAACTCTCCCCAGTGCCCTACCATTAACTGAGTAAGTCCTGCCCTGGTTCAATGTATCAAAATTCATCACCTCACATTTATCTAAATTAAACTCCCTTTGCCATTCGTCAGCCCACTGGCCCAATTGATCAAGATCCCGTTGCAATTCCAGATAACTTTCTTCACTGTCTACTATGCCACCAATCTTAGTGTCATATAGAACATAGAACATTACAGCACAAACAGGCCCTTCGGCCCTCGAGTTGCGCCGATCACATCAATCCCACCAATCTATAGACCTATCTATAACCCCCAATCCCATTAAATCCCATATACTCATCCAGAAGTCTTTTAAAAGACCCCAGCGAGTTCGCCTCCACCACCGATGACGGCAGCCGATTCCATTCACTCACCACCCTCTGAGTGAAAAACTTACCCCTAACATCACCTCTGTACTTCCCTCCCTGCACCTTAAATCTGTGTCCTCTCGTAGCGACCATTTCAACCCGGGGAAATAGCCTCTGAGAGTCCACCCTATCTATTCCTCTCAACATTTTATAAACTTCTATCAGGTCGCCTCTCAACCTTCGCCTCTCTAGGGAAAAGAGTCCCAGCTCCCTCAACCTATCTTCATAAGGCATGCCTCCCAGTCCAGGCAACATCCTTGTAAATCTCCTCTGCACCCTTTCAATAGCTTCTACATCTTTCCTATAGTGAGGCGACCAGAACTGCGCACAGTACTCCAAATGAGGCCTGACAAGGGTCCTGTAAAGTTGCAGCATTACCTCCCGATTCCTAAACTCAATCCCTCGATTAATGAAGGCCAGTACACCATACGCCTTCTTGACCACCTCCTCCACCTGCGAGGCCGATTTAAGAGTCCTGTGGACCCCGAGATCCTTCTGCTCTTCAACGCTACTAAGACTCCTGCCCTTGATAGTGTCATCTGCAAACTTACTAACCATGCCCCCTATATTCTCATCCAAATCATTAATACAAATGACAAATAACAGTGGCAGTTAAGGAAATCTGCCGTCCTTACCCAGTCTGGCCTACATGTGACTCCAGAGTCACAGCGGTGTGGTTGACTCTCAACTGCCCTCCAAGAGCAACTAGGGATGGGCAATAAATGCTGGACAGCAGTATCCGTGTCCCACAAATGAATAAAAAAAGTTACAGTTCAGTTTCTGGTTGGTGGTAACTCCCAGGATGTTGATAGTTGGGGCTTCAGCGATGGTAATAAAATGGCAAAGGGAGATGGTTCGATTCTCTCTTGTTGGAGATGGTCATTGCCTCACACTTGTGTTACTTGCAATCTATCAACTCAAGCTTGAATGTTGTCCAGATCTTGTTGCGTTTGAACATGGACTGTTTCAGTATCTGAGGAGTGGCGAATGGTACTGAATGTTGTACAATCATCGGTGAACATAAATACTTTTGACTTTATGATGGAGGGAAGGTCATTGATGAAGCAGCTGAAGATTGTTGGGCCTTGGAAACTACCCTGAGAAAGTCCTGCAGAGGTGTCCTGGATATGAGATGACTGACCCTCCATAATCACCTTCCTTTATGCCAGGAATGACTCCAACCAGCGGAGAGCTACCCCCCCAATACCCGTTGACTCCAATTTTCCTAGGGCTCCTAGTTGTCACTCTCAATCGAATGCTGCCTTGATGTCACTCTCACCTCACTGGAATTTGACTGTTTTGTAAATCTTAGCTCTCTCTGCAGCCTCTTCTCTACCTGTCTGGGGATCACAAGCACGTAGGATCCCATGCACTGGGGGGGTCTCACACACTTGGGATCACGTACACTGGGGATCCCACACACTGAGGGTCTCACACACTGGGAGGCAGTACATGCTGCTACAGTCTTCATTGTGGACCCTTCACCCCCTCCTCCACCATCCCTGTGAGGGTGCAGGAATACTCGCTGTGAAATCGAGGACCTCTCCAAATACTTTCAGAGTTGAAACAGAATCTTATGGCAGCATCAGTGAGTTCAAATGAGCTTACTTGCTACTTGGGTGCTTTAATTTTAAATAATCTTTGTACTGAGTCCCTCCTTCAGGTATTCATTAGTGAGTGACAAATGAGAACTTTGAGTTTGTAAATAAACCATCCGGGGAGACAGGGTGGTTGAAATCATGACAGCTGCAGCTTTCTTTGACACACTGGGGGGGTCCCACACACTAGGAATCCCATACACTGGGGTTCCCACACATTGTAGGTCCCACACACTGGGGATCACAAGCACACAGGATCCCAAACACTGGGGGTCTCACTCACTGGGGATCCCACACACTGGGGATCCCACACATTGGGGATCCCACACATTGAGGATGCTACACCTTCAGGTTCCCACACACTGGGGATCCCATACTTAGAGGACCCTGTGCACTCAGTGCTCCATCCTCAAATCCACAACATCTGACCCCACCTTCTGTCCCCATCCTCTGTTCCCACCCCCTGTCCCCAACCCCTGTCCCCACCCTCTGCCCTCATCCTCTGTCCCCACCCCCTGTCCCCACCCCCTGTCCCCACCTCCTGTCCCACCCTCTGTCCCCACTCTCTGCCCCATTCTCTGCCCCCGCTCTCCGCCCCCACTCCCCGCCCCCACTCCCCGCCCCCACCCTCTGCCCCATTCTCTGCCCCCACCCTCCGCCCCCACCCCCTGCCCCCACCCTCTGTCCCCACTCTCTGCGCCCACTCTCTGCCCCCACTCCCTGCCCCCCACTCTCCGCTCCCACTCCCTGCCCCCACTCCCTGCCCCCTCTCTCTGTCCCCACACTCTGCCCCCACCCCCTGCCCCCCACTCTCCGCTCCCACTCCCTGCCCCCTCTCTCTGTCCCCACACTCCGCCCCCACCCTCTGCCCTCACTCCCTGCCCCCACTCCCTGCCCCCCCACTCTCCGCCCCCTCTCTCTGTCCCCCACCCCCTGTCTTGGTGTGTAACGGGTTATTTGACAGTGAACAGGAGCACCCCGAGGTGCTGTGAGCTGAATCAGGGTTTGATCACTGAGTGACTCCATCCTCCATCAGCTCCAATCTTCCAGCCTCACTCGGAGCAATTTCCAACTGAAACATTTCACCAATTCTGTTGAAAGTCAGATTTTTATTCAGCAAGGACGAAGCGAATCCGTGAAAGAGAAATTCATCGTCAGTGTGAATCCCAAAGAGTCTCTGAAACAGTATCCTGCCCAGGTTCACCACCCGGTGCTCGCCCTGTCACCCTGTGCATTTAGTATGGTCAATCAACCTTACCTGAACGTAGCCCAGTCCATCACACAAACCAGCCTCCCATCCAGTGATGCTGTCTACACTTCTCGCTGTCTTGGCAAAGCAGCTAACATAATTAAGGACCCCGTGTGCCCCGGACATTCTCTCTTCCACCTTTTTCCGTCGGGAAAAAGATACAAAAGTCTGAGGTCACGCACCAACCGACTCAAGAACAGCTTCTTCCCTGCTGCTGTCAGACTTTTGAATGGACCTACCTCGCATTAAGTTGTTCTTTCTCTACACCCTATCTATGACTGTATCACTACATTCTGCACTCTCTCCTTTCCCTCTCTATGCACAGTATGTTTTGTCTGAAGGAAACAATACTTCTCTCTGTATGTTAATACATGTGACAGTAATAAATCAAATCTCACCTCACCACAGTAGTTCCTCCATCCTGTAAGAAGCTGTAATGACATCAGGAACCGACTGGCCGCCAGCAGAACCCAAACCGAGCATGGGTGAGCAGACATTTAAAGTTAAAGTTTATTTATTAGTCACAAGTAGGCTTACATTAACACTGCAATGAAGTTACTGTGAAATTCCCCTAGTCACCACACTCCGGCGCCTGTTCAGGTCAATGCACCCTAACCCGCACGTCTCTAAGACTGTGGGAGAAAACTGGAGCACCCGGAGGAAACCCACGCAGACACGGGGAGAACGTGAAAACTCCACACAGACGGTGTGGAGCCCAGGACCCTGGCGCTGCGAGGCAGCAGTGCTAACCACTGTGCCACCGAGCTGCTGATCATGATCCTGGGTGTGGAGGAAGACTATAAGACCATAAAACATAGGAGCAGGATGAGGCCATTCAGCCCATTGAATCTGCTTTGCCATTCAATCATGGCTGATATTTTTCTCATCCCCATTCTCCTGCCTTTATCCTATAACCCTTGATTCCCTTATTAGTCAAGAACCTGTCTATCTCTGTCTTAAAGACACTCAATGATCTGAGCTTTCTGCGGCAAAGAGTTCCACAGATTCCCCACTCTCTGGCTGAAGAAATTCCTCCTCATCCCAGTTTTAAAGGATTGCCCCTTTAGCCTGAGGTTGTGCCCTCTGGTTCTAATTTTTCCTGTTAGTGGAAACATCCTCTATACTCTATCCAGGCCTCACAGTATCCTGTAAGTTTCAATAAGATCCCCCCCCCATCCTTCTAAACTCAACGAGTACAGACCCAGAGGCCTCAAACGTTCCTCATACGACAAGCTGTTCATTCCAGGGATCATCCTTGGAAGTGCAGAGATTAGATCTGATCCATTGGTTGAGGGATTAGCTCTGTCTATTGTTCAGCAAGCAAATGGTCCTATTTGGTAGCTCAACTAGATAAATGTCTGATTGTTCCTGCATGCTCACCTACACTTCTCAATTACAGTTGCTAAATAATGAAAAGAATGCATCATTGTTTTAATAATGGTTCATTCAGTGACTAACTCAGCAACTGGGAGATCAGTATTGTGTATCTATGTCTCCTTTCACCCCTTCTCTGTAACCAGAGTTCAGGCTCAAGTTCAGGTGGTGTAGCACAATCCCAGGACATCCCAGGGTGTGTCCGAGGCCCAACCACCTTCAGCTGCTTCATCAATGACCTTCCATCCATCAGGAGGTCAGGAGTGGGGATGTTCGCCAATGAATGTACAATGTTCAGTACCACTCGCCACTCCTCAGATGCTAAAGCAGACCATGTTCAAATGCAACAAGATCTGGACAATATCCAGGTTTGAGCCTGATACAGAAATGCCAAATGACAAGAGAGAATCTAACCAGCTTCCTTTGACATTCAGTGGTGTAACTATCACTGAATCCTCTGCTTTCAACATCCTTGGGGTTACCATTGACCAGAAACTGAACTGGACTCACCACATAAACACAGTGGCTCCAGGAGCAGGTCAGATGCTGGGAATACTGTGGCAAGTAATCACTTCCTGACTCCCCAAAACCTGTCCACCATCCACAAAGCACAAACACTCCCCATTTGCCTGGGTGGGTGCAACTCCAACAACACTCAAGAAGGTTGACACCATCCAGGACAAAGCCGCCCGTTTGATTGGCACTATATCTACAAATATCCACTCCCTCCACCATCAACGCTCAGTAACAACAGTGCATACTATCTACAAGATGCACTGCAGCAAGATCCTTAGACAGCACCTTCCAAACCCATGACCACTTCCATCTAGAAGGACAAAGACAGCAGATACATGGGAACACCACCATCCTGACTTGGAAATATATTGCCGTTCCTTTGCAGTCACTGGGTCAAAACCCTGGAGTTCCCTCCCTAACAGCACTGTGGGTGTACCTACACCACAAGGACTGCACAGTTTCAAGAAGGCAGCTCACCACCCACCTTCTCAAGGGGCAATTAGGGACGGGCAATAAATGTTGACCAGCCAGTGACACCCACATCCTGTGAAATAACTTCCAAAAGCACCTTGTCACAGTGTCGGAGGACTGTAGATAAGGCTTCTCTTTGGATCAGGTGTAGGTCAGAGGCAGTTATTTAAGGGAGAGCTGAGCTGAGTGATGGTGAGGCTGAATGTACTCAGTTCCTCAGTGTCGAGGGTGAGCTGGATAAATAGCAGCTCCAGTTCTTTCCTGCACTGTTGATTTGGATTGGGATTGGGATTGGGATCAGGGCAACATGTGGCTCAATCTGCATCTAAAGGCAGTTTAATGAAAAATGATATTCTCTGTCACTCTCTCTGTTACTGTATGTCTCTCTCCAGGTCTCTCTCTCTTTCTCTCTCCTCATCTCTGTGAGATTTTCTCCCTGACGTCCTGTCTCTCTCAACCCTGTCTGTGTGAATCTGTCTCTATCTATGTCTCCTCATTTCTCTGTGTCTCTTCTTCTTCCACGCTGTGTCTCACTCTGCGTGTCTCTGTCTCTGTTTTCCTAAATGTAAGTCTCTCTCTTCCTGTATGTCTCTCACTCTTGGTGTATCTCTGTGCATTTCTGTTTCTCTCCATCTTTATTTCCCAGTTGGTGTGTGTGTCTCTCTCTCTTGCTCTCTCTTCCTAGGTGTCTGGTCTATCTGTGTGTGTGTGACTGTGTATCTCTGTTTCTTTGAGCGCGCGCGCGTGTGTGTGTGTGTGTGTGTGTACATGTGTGTGTGTGTGTATACACGTGTGTATGTGTGTGTGTACACATGTGTCTGTGTGTGTGTATACACGTGTGTATGTGTGTGTGTTTCTTTCTCTCACTGTCTCTCCCTATCTGTGAGTCTTGGTCTATCTTTCTCTTGTCTATTTTCATTGAGTGTATCTCTCTCTCCCTCTCTCTCTCTCCCCCCATCCTGATCTGTGTGTCTCTCTCACTCTCCCTTTCCGTGTCCCTCTGTTTCTCTGTGTGTCTCTCTCTCTCTTTCCCTATTTGTCTCTGTTTCCCTGTGTGTGTCTCTCCCTATCTGAGTCTCTCTGTTTCCGTGTGTATGTGTGTGTGTGTGTGTGTCTCTCTCTTCCTATCTGTGCCTTTCTGTTCCCATGTACGTGTGTGTTTCCCTGTGTGTGTGTCTACCTCTCCCTATCTGTGTCTCTTTGTTTCCCTGTGTGTGTGTCTCTCTCTCTCCCTATCTGTGTCTCTCTGTTTCCTTGTGTGTGTGTCTCTCTCTCTCCCTATCTGTGTCTCTCTGTTTCCTTGTGTGTGTGTCTCTCTCTCTCCCTATCTGAGTCTCTCTGTTTCCGTGTGTATGTGTGTGTGTGTGTGTGTCTCTCTCTTCCTATCTGTGCCTTTCTGTTCCCATGTACGTGTGTGTTTCCCTGTGTGTGTGTCTACCTCTCCCTATCTGTGTCTCTTTGTTTCCCTGTGTGTGTGTCTCTCTCTCTCCCTATCTGTGTCTCTCTGTTTCCTTGTGTGTGTGTCTCTCTCTCTCCCTATCTGTGTCTCTCTGTTTCCTTGTGTGTGTGTCTCTCTCTCTCCCTATCTGAGTCTCTCTGTTTCCGTGTGTATGTGTGTGTGTGTGTGTGTCTCTCTCTTCCTATCTGTGCCTTTCTGTTCCCATGTACGTGTGTGTTTCCCTGTGTGTGTGTCTACCTCTCCCTATCTGTGTCTCTTTGTTTCCCTGTGTGTGTGTCTCTCTCTCTCCCTATCTGTGTCTCTCTGTTTCCTTGTGTGTGTGTCTCTCTCTCTCCCTATCTGTGTCTCTCTGTTTCCTTGTGTGTGTGTCTCTCTCTCTCCCTATCTGTGTCTTGTGTTTGTTTGTGTGTGTGTGAGTGTGTGTCTCCCTATTTGTGTCTCTCTGTTTCCCTGTGTGTGTGTGTGTGTGTGTGTGTGTGTGTGTGTCTCCCTATCTGTGTCTCTCTCTCTCCCTATCTGTGTCTTTGTGTTTGTTTGTGTGTGTGTGTGTGTCTCCCTATTTGTGTCTCTCTGTTTCCCTGTGTGTGTGTGTCTCCCTATCTGTGTCTCTCTGTTTCCCTGTGTGTGTGTGTGTGTCTCCCTATCTGTGTCTCTCTGTTTCCCTGTGTGTGTCTCTGTCAGTATCTCTATTTTCCCTATTATATAAGGGTGTTGAACAATTCACTCAAACCCATTGATTCAGGTTATTTACACCCTCTCGATATAATCAGAGAAGCGCTCCCACCTCCTCACACTGCTCCTTCCATCAGCTCCTTTGTTGCTCTGAATGCAGCTCATTAGAATTCACTTCAAATCCATTAACTACCTGCCAAATGTTCCACAACCAATATTGCCATTAACCATGTCCGTGCTGTGGCTGTGTCCTTCCATCCTCAAAATCTCTCCTTCCCTCAACGCTGCCTCGAGGCTGGAGGCACCGAGGCTCAGATGTCACCTCCCTTCTTCACCAGAGTGTCTACTCTTCACATGCCCATTTTAAAAATTTGTTCATGGGCCATGGACGTCACTGGCTGCGCTGGCATTTATTGCCCATCCCTAGTTGCCCTTGGAGGGCAGTTGAGAGTCAACCAGGTTGCTGTGGCTCTGGAGTCACATGTAGGCCAGACCAGGTAAGGATGGCAGATTTAGGGTGGCACAGTGGTTAGCATTGCTGCCTCATAGCGCCAGGGACCTGAGTTCGATTCCCGGCTTAGGTCGCTGTCTGTGTGGAGTTTGCACATTCTCCTCGTGTCTGCGTGGGTTTCCCCCGGGTCCTCCGGTTTCCTCCCACAGTCCAACGGTTAGAGTGCATTGGCCATGCTAAATATCCCCCTAGTGCCCCCAGAGTTCCTCCTCAACTCTGTTCTAAACCGCCCCCCCCTTTATCTTGAGGCTGTGCCCTCAGGTCCTACTGTCCTTTCTGAGCGGGAAGAGTCTCTCCACCTCTATCCTATCCATCCCATTCATCATCTTATACGTCTCAATGAGATCTTCCCTCATTCTTCTAAACTCTAACGAGTACAAGCCCAGTTTATTCAGCTTCTCCTCATAGCTCAACCCCCTCAACTCCAGCATCAGTCTAGTAAACCTCCTCTAAATTAGAGGGATTAGTGGGGTAAATATGTGGGTCATGGCCAGGGTGGGATCCTGGGAAGTGATGGAGTGATGGATGGAGGGAGTAAGGGAGTGAGGGAGAGGCAGAGTGAGAAAGTGACGGAGTGATGGAATAAAGGAGTGAGGGAGAGGCAGAGTTAGGGAGTGAGGGAGAGGCGGAGGGAGGGAGTGACGAAGTGAGGGGCTAAAGGAGGGAGAGGCAGAGTTAGGGAGTGAGGGAGAGGCGGAGGGGGGGACAGTCCTGTTGCTGATGTGTTGGGCAGGGGATGGGGTTTGGAAATGGATATTTGGTTCCCCTGGGGTTAATGATATTTGGTGCAGCTGCAGGCTATTTGCCGATGGATGGATTGGTGATGATTAATGTTAGATTGTCACACAAACATTCATCCCACCTGGTCCCAGAGACTCTGTATCAACAGTGAGAACCGATCACAGTGTCAGAGAGAAGGTCATCCCACACTACTGGTGTTTGTGACGCCCAGCATTCAAACACAAGCTTCAACATGTCCTGTTCCCACCAATCAGTCTCTCTTCCTCAAACCGCAATGGGTATTGAGCGGAATCAGAAACACAAAGTCCAAATCAAACACACACTGGAACAATCAGACACATATAACACCAACCCAAATCCAGAAAGCAGGGATCCATCCCAGAGGGATAAGAACATAAGAAATAGGAGCAGGAGTAGGCCATCTAGCCCTTCGAGCCTGCCCCGCCATTCAATAAGATCATGGCTGATCTGTTGTGGCTCAGTTCCACATTCCCGCCCTCTCCCCATAACCCTTAATCCCCTCGCTTATCAAAAACCCATCAACCCGCATCTTAAAAATATTTAGCGAGGTAGTCTCTACCACTTCAACGGGCAGAGAATTCCAGAGATTCACCACCCTTTGAGTGAAGAAGTTCCTCCTCAACTCTGTTCTAAACCGCCCCCCCCCCTTTATCTTGAGGCTGTGCCCTCAGGTCCTACTGTCCTTTCTGAGCGGGAAGAGTCTCTCCACCTCTATCCTATCCATCCCATTCATCATCTTATACGTCTCAATGAGATCTCCCCTCATTCTTCTAAACTCTAACGAGTACAAGCCCAGTTTATTCAGCTTCTCCTCATAGCTCAACCCCCTCAACTCCAGCATCAGCCTAGTAAACCTCCTCTCCACTCCCTCCAAGGCCAAAATATCCTTACGTAAGTACGGCGACCAAAACTGCACACAGTACTCCAGCTGTGGCCTCTCCAGTGCCCTATACAGCTGCGGCAAGACCTCCCTATTCAATATTCAATCCCCCTCGCTAGGGATCTAACCGTGGAATTCTGCTATCTGGGAATAGGGTACACCAGTTACCAGGAGAAGAGAGACCTATCAGATCAATGTGGTTAGAGAATACTGGCCTGCATTGCTGCCTCCCAGCACCAGGGACCTGGCTTCAATTTCAGCCTTGGGTCAATGTCTGTGTGCAGTTTGCACATTTTCCCCATGTCTGCTGTGTTACCTCTGGGTACTCCGGTTTCCTCTCCCAGTCCAAAGATGTGCAGGTTAGGTGGATTGGCCATGTTAAATTGCTCCTTAGTGTCCAAAAGTTGCAGGTTAGTTGGATTGGCCATGCTAAATTGCCCCTTAAAGTCCAAAGATATGCATGTTAAGTGGATTGGCCATGCTAAATTGCCCCTTTGTGTCTAAAGATGTGCGGGTTAGGTGGATTGGCCATGATAAATTGCCCCTTAGTGTCCAATGATGCGCGAGTTAGGTGGATTGGCTATGTTAAATTGCCTCTTAGTGCCAAAGATGTGCAGGTTAAGTGGATTGGCCAGGATAATTGCCCCTTAGTGCCCAAAGATGTGCAGGTTAAGTGGATTGGCCAGGCTAAATTGCCCCTTAGTGCCCAAAGATGTGCAGGTTAAGTGGATTGGCCATGGGAGATGTGTGGGGTCATAAGGATAAGGTGGGGACAAGGGCTTGGGTAAGGTACTCTGTCAGAGAGTCGGTGCAGACTCGATGGGCTGAATGGCGATTTTGAAATTGAATGTCTGCTGTGGGGAATTTACCAACATTTTATGATGAGTGACACAGTGTCCGGACAAAATGATCTGAGGGAGGGAGTCTGGACCTGTAAAGAGTGAGTCATGTCTGCTAAACAAGGTAAAATTTCTTTTGGGAGTTTAATGAAGTGACTAAGCTTGTTACATAGATGGAGAGAGAAATCATTGGGTAGGATTCCACAGAAAAGACTGTTAACAAAGCTGAGAGCGCAGGAAATTGAAGATAATCAGTTGATACGGGCAGGGAATGGGAGACAGAGGGTTGGGATGGTGGCTCCGAGCTCCCTCGAGAGGATATGTGTCCTGGGGGAGTCTGAACCAGGACCCAGCTTTCAGCACTTCCATAATTTGTTTGATGAAGGAATTATTTGATTTGATTTATTATTGTCACATGTACTGGGACACAGTGAAAAGTAAGAACATAAGAAATAGGAGCAGGAGTCGGCCATCTAGCCCTTCGAGCCTGCCCCACCATTCAATAAGGTCATGGCTGATCTGAAGTGGATCAGTTCCACTTTCCCGCTTTCTCCCCATAACCCTTAATTCCCTTGTCTGTCAGAAATCTATCAAATCTATCTATCAAAGTGCTGTTTGTTCCACGCTAAACAGACAAAACATACCGTTCATAGACTATATAGGAGAGAAGGAAAGGAGAGAGTGCAGAATGTAGTGTTACAGTAATAGCTAGGGTGTAGAGAAAAATCAACTTAACATAAGGTAGGTCCATTCAAAAGTCTGATGGCAGCAGGGAAGAAGCTGTTCTTGGTGTGTGATCTCACTCAGATCATTTCCTGATGTAAGAAGATGGAAGAGAGAATGTCCGGGGTGGAGGGGGGAGTCCTTAATTATGCTGGCTGCTTTTCTGAGGTGACAGGAAGCATAGACGGAGTCAATGGATGGGAGGCTGGTTTGTGTGATGGATTGGGCTACGTTCACAACTGTTTGTAGTTCCTTGCAGTCTTGGGCAGAGTAGGAGCCCATACCAAGCTGTGATACAGCCAGAAAGAATGCTTTCTATGGGGCATCTGTAAAACTTGGTGACAGCGGACATGCCAAATTTCCTCACGGGACCAAGAAAATAGTGTCAACACAAACCAGGACAGTCTTAAAGTGATATTGATACATTAACCACACAACTGTAACAGATGGATTTCATTGTGGGGAAGTGTCCATTTTGGATTGATGAAAGACTGATCAAGTTTAAAGTTTGTATGTATTTATTATCACAAGTCGGCTTACATTAATACTGCAATGAAATTGTGAAAATCCCCGAGTCCACCACATTACTGTTCGGGTACACTGAGGGAGAATTTAGCACGGCCAATGCACCCTAACCGCATCTTTCGGACTGTGGGAGGAAACTGGAGCACCCGGAGGAAACCCACGCAGACATGGGGAGAATGTGCAGACTCCACACAGACAGTGACCCAAGTCGGGAATCGAACTGGGATCCCTTTCGCTGTGAGGCGGCAGTGCTGGACAATAAAAAATCAAATTGAATCAATATTTACCCTTCAGTCAACATTACCTTGTCTGACTGCTATTTGTGGGATCTTGCTGTGTGTCACACTGGCCAGCGAGTACTCTTCAGGAGTAGTTTATTGTTGTACAGCACTTTGGAAGGGCCTGAGGTGAATGACAGGTGCTATAGAAATGCAGTGGGCTGTTCTTACTGCTGTGTGGCAGGGTGCAGTGAGGCTGGTGGAACATTAACTGGGTCTGGCTCGAGGCCCAGTGAACATACACAAGGGATCGGCCTGTTACAGAACAAACCAGTGGATTGGCTGGGGGTTGATGACAAACTGGAATCAGTACAGGCATGGGGTCGCACTCTAACACACTCGGCTCTCTGACGTGACAACTCTCATTAGATTCAAGTACCTTCCCTGAAGCAGTAATTACAGAGGAACCAGCTGAGATTTAACTACGCATAATGATGGTTTTCCAGAGGCCAGCAGCACACAGCCCAGTCACTGCGATGGGCTTCGCACCCAAGAACTTGGTAACAGAAAGGTCTCCAAAACTGGTACTGTAGAGAGAAATGGTCAGGAGAAGTGAGAGCGAGAGTGAGTGTGAGAGCGGGAGTGGGAGTGTGAGTGGGAGTGCGAGTGGGAGTGAGAGTGAGTGTGAGAGCGGGAGTGGGAGTGTGAGTGAGAATGAGAGTGAGAGTGGGAGTGGGAGTGAGATTGTGAGAGTGGGAATGCGAGTGAGAGTGAGAGTGAGAGTGAGATTGTGAGAGTGGGAGTGAGAGTGTGAGTGGGAGTGTGAGTGGGAGTGTGAGTGGGAGTGAGAGTGAGTGTGAGAGCGGGAGTGGGAGTGTGAGTGAGAATGAGAGTGAGAGTGGGAGTGGGAGTGCGAGTGAGAGTGTGAGAGTGGGAATGCGAGTGAGAGTGAGAGTGAGATTGTGAGAGTGAGAGTGAGACTGTGAGTGGGAGTGTGAGTGGAAGTGCGAGTGGGAGTGAGAGTGAGTGTGAGAGCGGGAGTGGGAGTGTGAGTGAGAATGAGAGTGAGAGTGGGAGTGGGAGTGCGAGTGTGAGTGGGAGTGTGAGTGGGAGTGGGAGTGAGAGAGAGTGAGAGTGGGAGTGAGAGTGAGAGTGGGAATGCGAGTGGGAGTGGGAGTGCGAGTGTGAGTGCGATTGAGAGTGCAAGTAAGAGTGGGAGTGGGAGTGAGAGAGAGTGAGAGTGAGAGTGTGAGTGGGAGTGTGAGTGGGAGTGTGAGTGGGAGTGGGAGTGTGAGTGGGAGTGTGAGTGGGAGTGGGAGTGAGAGAGAGTGAGAGTGGGAGTGCGAGTGTGAGTGGGAGTGTGAGTGGGAGTGGGAGTGTGAGTGGGAGTGTGAGTGGGAGTGGGAGTGAGAGAGAGTGAGAGTGGGAGTCGAGTGTGAGTGGGAGTGTGAGTGTGAGTGCGATTGAGAGTGCAAGTAAGAGTGGGAGTGGGAGTGAGAGAGAGTGGGAGTGGGAGTGGGAGTGCGAGTGAGTGTGTGAGAGTGGGAATGTGAGTGAGAGTGAGATTGTGAGAGTGGGAGTGAGAGTGGGAGTGGGAATGCGAGAGAGAGTGAGAGTGGGAGTGGGAGTGAGAGAGAGTGAGAGCGGGAGTGAGAGTGAGAGTGGGAGTGTGAGTGCGATTGAGAGTGCGAGTAAGAGTGGGAGTGGGAGTGGGACTGAGAGTGTGAGTGAGAGTGGGAGTGCGAGTGCGAGTGTGAGTGGGAGTGTGAGTGGGAGTGTGAGTGGGAGTGGGAGTGGGAGTGCGAGTGCGAGTGTGAATGGGAGTGGGAGTGGGAGTGTGAGTGGGAGTGGGAGTGGGAGTGCGAGTGCGAGTGTGAGTGCGATTGAGAGTGCGAGTGAGAGTGGGAGTGTGAGTGAGAGTGGGAGTGGGAGTGTGAGTGAGAGTGGGAGTGAGAGTGTGAGTGGGAGTGTGAGTGGGAGTGTGAGTGAGAATGAACGTGTGAGAGAGTGCGAGTGAGAGTGTGAGTGAAAGTGTGAGTGAAAGTATGAGTGGGAGTATGAGTGAGAGTGTGAGTGGGAGTGCGAGTGAGAGTGCATATGCGAGTGAGAGTGAGGGTGTGAGTGCAAGTGAGAGTGGGAGTGTGAGTGAGAGTGGGAGTGGGAGAATGAGAATGGGAGTGGAAGCGTGTGAGGGTGTTGGATTGAGAGTGAGAGTGCACGTGGGACTGAGAATGTGTGTAAGAGTTTGTGTGAGAGTGCGAGTGTGTGTGGGAGAGGGTGAGAGTGTGTGTGTATGTGTGTAAGAGTTTGTGAGTGCAAGAATCTGTGAGTGTGTGGGAGAGAGTGAATATGCATGTGAGAGAGAGTGTGTGAAAGAGTGTGAGAGAACGTGTGTGAGAATTTGTGAGGGAATGAGTGTGAGAGTGGGTGTGACAGATTGACTGTGAGAGCAGGTGAATGTATGTGTGAGAGAGTGTGTGTGAGAGAATGTGTGTGAGAGAGTGTGTGTGAGAGAATGTGTGTGAGAGAGTGTGTATGAGAGAATGAGTGTGTGAGAATGTGTGTGTACGTGTGATGGTGAGTGTGAGCGGGTGAGTGTGTGAGAGAGGATGAGTGTGTCAGAGGGTGAAGATAATCCGTGGAGCTGGGAATGTGGCCCATTTACATTTGCTGGAAGAAATACACATCCATGTACAGGGAGCCATTCTCTGCAAACAAGAGTTACATGTCCAATCCTCACACCTTGATGAATTACCCCGGTGTTTGGGAAGCCTACAGTCTCTTTTTGCATTCTCCATGGCAATGCCTCAGCCAATCAGTTCCTATGCCTTAGAAATCAGTTCCCTTTTCTTGTGTGGCATAAACTGTTGTGATTGTTTGGAATTTGGTATTCCCACTTTTGACCTGATGTGTACAAGATAAAAAGCTTCAGCAGCATGTCCCCCATTTCAGCAATATTCACGCCCTGTACAACTGGGCAACTGCTAATGACAAAATCTCATACTCTGGAAGGTTGATGTAAGTAGAGATTGTGTTCCTCATGCTTATGCGATGACTGTCCTGAATGACAGAATGTACCAGGAAAGTAAACTCATGCCACGCAGGTCAGAATTATGATTTGTGGTATGTGGTGAATTGATTGAGGTATACAAGACTATGAGGGGCATGGACAGGGTGAATAAGGGGCAGTTGTCCCCCTTAGTTGAAAGGTCAGTCATGAGGGGACATAGGGCAGCACAGTGCACCCTCACAGCGCCAGTGACCCAGTTCGATTCCCGGCTCAGGTCACTGTCTGTGTGGAGTCTGCACATCCTCCCCGTGTCTGCGTGGGTTTCCTCCAGGTGCTCCGGATTCCTCCCACAGTCTGAAAGATGTGCTGGTTAGGGTGCATTAAACCAAACAGGTGCCAGGCAACTAAAGGAATTTCATAGTAACTTCATTGCAGTGTTAATATAAGCCTTACTTTGACTAATCAATAAACTTTATTTTTATAGGTTCAAGGTGAAGGACAGGAGGTTTTGGGGTGGATGTGAAAAAAACCTTTTTATCCAGAGGGTCTGGAATGCGCTGCCTGGGAAGGTGGTAGAGGGGGGGTTGCCTCACATTTTCTGGATGAGCACTTAGCACATCATAACATTCAGAGCTATGGGCCAAGTGCTGGCAGATCATACAATCCATATAGTATAGAAGGAGATCATTTGGCCCATCGAGTCTGTACCGATCACAATTCCACCCTATTCCCGTAAGCCCACACATCTACCCTGTTAATCCCCCTAACCCAAGGGTCAATTTAGCAGGGCCAATCCACCTAACCCGCACACCTTTTGATTATGGGAGGAAACCGGAGCACCCGGAGGAAACCCACGCAGACACGGGGAGAACGTGCAGACTCTGCAGAGGCAGTGACCGTAGGCCAGAATTGAGCCCGGTTCCCTGGCGCTGTGAGGCAGCAGTGTTAATCACTGTGCCACTGTGCCTCTCTGAGATGAGATTAGGTGGGAGTACGGATGTCAGTACAGACTCGATGGGTCGAATGGCCTCTTCTGCACTGAATAATTCTTCATGATGCATGTTGATGATTTCTAATGGGGCAGCACTGCAGAATTTGAAAAACGTATTAATAATGAGATCAGAGTAGAATTTCAAATTGGGAGCCAGGCTCGTAGGGATGTTAAATTTATTGGTTGAGGTTAAGCCGAGAACATCTGAAATAACTTTAATCTATTTCGAGGGTGTTACTCCCACCCTAGTTAACCTCACTAAATCATCATGGAAAGTTATCTAAAGCAGAGAGCGGTTTGATTGGCCAGTTGAGTCAGAAACATAGGAAATTGGAACAGGAGAAGGCCATTCGGCCCCTCGAGCCTGAATTAATTGGGTGCCCAACCAGACCAGATGTTCACGTTGATGTTGTAGAATCGAGTATTGCGATAAAACATCTTAACAAACTTAAATCTGAAGACTGATTCATTTCAGGTCTCACCCTCACGAGACCTAAACAACATCAAACTAGTTATTTTTAGTGATGGTTCACATGCCAAACCTCATGATTGAATTTGACGACTTATTATTGTCACTTGTGTTGGGATACAGTGAAAAATATTGTTTGCTATACAGATGAAGCATATCATTCATAGAATACATAGAGAGAAGGAGAGGAGAGAGTGCAGGGTATAGTGTTACAGTCATAGCTAGGTGTACTGAAAGATCAACTTAATAGATATAGGATCATTCAAAAGTCTGACGGCAATAGGGAAGAAGTTGTTCTTGAGTCGGTTGGTATGTGACCTCAGACTTACATCTCTTGACAGAAGAAGGTGGAAGAAAGAATGTCCTGGGTACGTGGGGTCTTTGATTACACCGGCTGCTTTTCCAAGGCAGCGAAAGTGTAGACAGAGTCAATGGATGGGAGGCTGGTTTGTGTGATGGACTGGGGAACGTTCACAACCCTTTATAGTTTCTTGCAGTCTTGGACAGAGCAGGAGCCATAACAAGCTGTGATACAATCAGAAAGGATGCCTTCTGTGGTGCATCTGTTAAAAATTGGTGAGAGTTGTCATGCTCAATTTCCTTGGCCTCCTGAGAAAGTAGAAGCATTGATCAGCTTTCTTAACTATAGCATCGGCATTGAGGGACCAGGACAGATTACTGGTGATCTGAACACTTTGAAACTTGAATCTCTTGATGGGAATTTGAGTAAAACTGGTTTCATAATATTTCTTATGGATGAAAGTGGGAAATGTAATCCTTTGGTTATTGGGGAGGCACAGTGATTAGCACTGCTGTCTCACAGCATCAGGGACCCGGGTTCAATTTTGGCCTCGGATGACTGCCTGTGTGGGGTTTGCACATTCTCCCCATGTCTGCATGGGTTTCCTCTGGCTGCTCCAGTTTCCTACCACACTCAAAAGATGTGCAGGTTAGGTTGATTGGCCCCTTAGTGTCAGGGGGGATTAGTGGGGTAAATATATGGGATTATGGGTAGGATTGCTGTCAGTGCAGGCTCGATGGGCCAAATGGTCTCTTCTACGATTTAGCCTGAGAATTCAAACAAAGGAAAAGATTGTTAAAAGTACTTTGGCTGCTGAAACACAGGATTTATGGAAGGAGTTGTTTCTTCAAAATGTAGCTAATAAACTGATAAATCAAAGAAAGTGTTTAACAAAGAAACACCATTACTCCAAACTTGGGGCCTCACCCTGGGCCACTCCAACGACACACCATTCTAAACAGGTTCCTATTTACGGTGAGTCAGCTGACTATTACATCACTCTGTAATTGGTTGTATGGTTCACTGAGTCAGCTGACCCTTAGATCTTGTTCCCATTGGCCACATTACATCCAATACAAAGTTGTCACCAGTTGCATTCTGACAACAGGGGTTAGGGGATTCTATTTGTTCAAATTAGGATTCTGTGCAATGGGCCTTCAGAATAAAAAACACCCAATAAATGTTACATAGATAATTGTTCGTTGTGGGATAAAGATCATTCTAAAAAAAGTGTATGTCTGGAAAGGGTACGGATTGACCCCGTTGGCTTAAAGCAAATGCTGGCAAGAAAGAAAGTCCCAAAAATTAAATGGATGAATGCAAATCTGTTTGTTTTACAAAAATAAATATACCTAAGAAGGAAATATGAATGGAAAAGGGGAATCTTACAATTTACACAATATGGAGGTTTTAAAGTGAAAGCTGTTTGAAGATTTATTTGTGCACAACAGTTCTAATTTAATCATATATTAATTGTTTTAATTATTAGTGTAAAGTCAGCTTACGTTAACACTGCAATGAAGTTACTGTGAAAATCTCCTTGCTGCCACACTCTGGCGCCTCTTCGGGTTACACTGAGGGAGAATTTAGCACGGCCAATGCACCCTAACCAGCACATCTTTCGGACTGTGGGAGGAAACTGCAGCAGCCGGAGGAAACCCACACAGACACGGGGAGAATGCATAGACAATGACCCAAGACAGGAATCGAACCCGGGTCCCTGGCGCTGTGAGGCTGCGGTGCTAACCACTGTGTCACCATGCCATCCTACTTATGTTTCATTGTATGTAGGTGGTGGCTATTAATTGGGTCCCTAAAAGTGAGCACCGATTGAAAGTATGGTTGTTGGGTTAGGAGGTGAGTGCTTATAATGTGCAGCTCTGTAAGTAAAGAGAAAAACCTGTCAAGGCAAGTTCCCGTTCCATCACTGACACATCTCACAGACTTCCTGTAATAACACTCCAAGACCCAAAGCACTGAGGTCCAAAGGAGACTGTCTAATTGGCAGCAGTTATTTCATCTGGATGAGGATTCTGATACAGCAGGCAGACTCTTTAATCTGCTTACGTGTTGAACTGCATCCGGAGTCCGTGGACTGCATATTTACTGAGTCTGCAACATTAAGTGTATAAATAGCAATGAACAGCCAATGTCACTGTTTTCTGACAGGCACGGCCCAGTTTAATAGCCCCGGTGGAACTGGACTACATTAGGAGACAAATTATTCAATGAAACCTTCTCCAATGTCACACAGGACAAAAGGACACAGAGACTGAGTGTGAACAAAAGAAACCATCAAAACCGTCCCACTGCGATACATGATTCAGCACAGGTTACACAGAGCCACACCCATCTCTATTAATATTGTATCCCAGTGTTATAAAGTGACAGACCTGTCCCCAAGAGTACTGTACCCCACTGTTATACACTGACAGACCCATCCCCACCAGTACTGTACCCCAGTGTTATACACTGACAGACCAGTCCCCACCAGTACTGTACCCCAGTGTTATACAGCGACAGACCCGTCCCCACCAGTACTGTACCCCACTGTTATACACTGACAGACCTGTCCCCACCAGTACTGTACCCCACTGTTATACACTGACAGACCTGTCCCCACCAGTACTGTACCCCACTGTTATACACTGACAGACCAGTCCCCACCAGTACTGTACCCCAGTGTTATACAGTGACAGACCTGTCCCCACCAGTACTGTACCCCACTGTTATACACTGACAGACCAGTCCCCACCAGTACTGTATCCCACTGTTATACACTGACAGACCCGTCCCCACCAGTACTGTACCCCAGTGTTATACACTGACAGACCAGTCCCCACCAGTACTGTACCCCTGTGTTATACACTGACAGACCCGTCCCCACCAGTACTGTACCCCTGTGTTATACACTGACAGACCCGTCCCCACCAGTACTGTACCCCACTGTTATACACTGACAGACCAGTCCCCACCAGTACTGTACCCCTGTGTTATACACTGACAGACCCGTCCCCACCAGTACTGTACCCCTGTGTTATACACTGACAGACCCGTCCCCACCAGTACTGTACCCCACTGTTATACACTGACAGACCAGTCCCCACCAGTACTGTACCCCACTGTTATACACTGACAGACCCATCCCCACCAGTACTGTACCCCAGTGTTATACACTGACAGACCCATCCCCGCCAGTACTGTACCCCATTGTTATACACTGACAGACCCATCCCCACCAGTACTGTACCCCACTGTTATACACTGACAGACCCATCCCCACCAGTACTCTACCCCACTGTTATACACTGACATACCCATCCCCACCAGTACTGTACACAGTGTTATACAGTGACAGACCCGTCCCCACCAGTACTGTACCCCACTGTTATACAGCGACAGACCCGTCCCCACCAGTACTGTACCCCAGTGTTATACAGCGACAGACCCGTGCCCACCAGTACTGTACCCCAGTGTTATACAGCGACAGACCCGTCCCCACCAGTACCGTACCCCAGTGTTATACAGTGACAGACCCGTCCCCACCAGTACTGTACCCCACTGTTATACAACGACAGACCCGTCCCCACCAGTACTGTACCCCAGTGTTATACAGCGACAGACCCGTGCCCACCAGTACTGTACCCCAGTGTTATACAGCGACAGACCCGTCCCCACCAGTACTGTACCCCACTGTTATACAGCGACAGAGCTGTCCCCACCAGTACTGTACCCCAGTGCTATACAGAGACAGACCCATCCCCACCAGTACCGTACCCCAGTGTTATACAGCGACAGGCCCGTCCCCACCAGTACCGTACCCCAGTGTTATACAGAGACAGACACGTCCCCACCAGTACCGTACCCCAGTGTTATACAGCGACAGACCCGTCCCCACCAGTACTGTACCCCAGTGTTATACAGAGACAGACACGTCCCCACCAGTACCGTACCCCAGTGTTATACAGCGACAGGCCCGTCCCCACCAGTACTGTACCCCAGTGTTATACAGCGACAGACCCGTCCCCACCAGTACCGTACCCCAGTGTTATACAGCGACAGACCCGTCCCCACCAGTACCGTACCCCAGTGTTATAGAGAGACAGACCCGTCCCCACCAGTACTGTACCCCAGTGTTATACAAAGACAGACCCGTCCCCACCAGTACTGTACCCCAGTGTTATACAGTGACAGACCCGTCCCCACCAGTACCGTACCCCAGTGTTATACAGCGACAGACCCGTCCCCACCAGTACCGTACCCCAGTGTTATACAGAGACAGTCCCGTCCCCACCAGTACTGTACCCCAGTGTTATACAAAGACAGACCCGTCCCCACCAGTACTGTACCCCAGTGTTATGCAGCGACAGACCCGTCCCCACCAGTACTGTACCCCAGTGTTACACAGTGACAGACCCGTCCCCACCAGTACTGTACCCCAGTGTTATACAGCGACAGACCCATCCCCACCAGTACTGTACCCCAGTGTTATACACTGACAGACCCGTCCCCACCAGTACTGTACCCCAGTGTTACACAGTGACAGACCCGTCCCCACCAGTACTGTACCCCAGTGTTATACAGCGACAGACCCATCCCCACCAGTACTGTACCCCAGTGTTATACACTGACAGACCTGTCCCCACCAGTACTGTACCCCAGTGTTACACAGTGACTGACCCGTCCCCACCAGTACTGTACCCCAGTGTTATACATAGAACATAGAACATAAAACATTACAGCGCAGAACAGGCCCTTCGGCCCACGATGTTGCGCTGACCAGTTACAAAACAATGACCCACTCGCCTAAACCAATCCCTTTTCGTCCATAAACCTATCCACAGACCTCTTAAACGCCCCCAAACTAGGCGCATTTACAACTGCAGCTGGCAGGGCATTCCAGTCCCTCACCACCCTCTGGGTAAAGAACCTACCCCTGACATCAGTCCTATAACTACCCCCCCTTAATTTAAAGTCGTGCCCCCTCGTGCTAGCTTTCTCCATCCTAGGAAAAGGGCTATCACTATCTACCCTGTCTAAACCTCTAATCATCTTATATGTTTCAATAAGGTCCCCTCTTAGCCGCCTTCTTTCCAGTGAAAACAACCCCAAATCTCTCAGTCTCTCCTCATAGGATCTCCCCTCCATACCAGGCAACATCCTGGTAAACCTCCTCTGCACCCTCTCCAAAGCCTCCACATCCTTCCTGTAATGTGGGGACCCGAATTGCACACAAAACTCCAAATGCGGCCGCACCAGAGTTGTGTACAGTTGCATCATGACGTTGCAACTCCTAAATTCAGTCCCCCTACCAATAAACGCCAAGACACCGTATGCCTTCTTAACAACCTTATCTACTTGATTCCCAACTTTCAGGGATCTATGTACACATACACCTAGATCCCTCTGCTCTCCACACTATTCAAAGTCCTCCGGTTAGCCCTATACTCAACACATCTGTTATTCCTACCGAAATGAATTACCTCACACATCTCCACATTAAACTCCATCCGCCACCTCGCAGCCCAGCTCTGCAACCTTTCTAAGTCACCCTGCAAACTATGACACCCTTCCTCACAATCTACCACACCTCCGACTTTGGTGTCATCAGCAAACTTACTAATCCACCCAACTATACCCTCATCCAGATCATTAATAAAAATTACAAACAGCAGTGGCCCCAAAACAGATCCCTGAGGCACACCACTCGTAACCGAACTCCATGACGAATATTTCCCATCAACCACCACCCTCTGTCTCCTATCTGCTAGCCAATTCCGGATCCAATTACCTAGATCACCCCCAATCCCATACGTCTGCATTTTCTGCAGAAGCCTACCATGGTGAACCTTATCAAACGCCTTGCTAAAATCCATATACACCACATCAACTGCCTTACCCCTATCCACCTCTTTGGTCACTTTCTCAAAGAACTCGATAAGGTTAGTAAGGCACGACCTACCCGCTACAAAACCATGCTGACTGTCTCTAATCAACTCATTACTCTCCAAATAACTATAAATCCTGTCTCTAATAATCTTTTCCAAAATCTTACCCACCACAGAAGTAAGACTCACCGGTCTATAATTCCCAGGGAAGTCTCTTCTCCCCTTCTTAAACAATGGGACAACATTTGCTGTCCTCCAATCTTCCGGTACTATACCAGAGACCAACGACGACCTAAAGATCAGAGCCAGAGGCTTCGCAATCACCTCTCTTGCCTCCCAAAGAATCCTAGGGTAAATCCCATCTGGACCAGGGGACTTATCTATTTTCAAACCCTCTAAAATATCCAGAACATCCCCCGTATCAACTGCAATACTATCTATTTTACATCCCTGCACCCCAGTGTCCTCCTCAGCTACATTCATGTCCCCTTGCGTGAACACCGAAGAGAAATATTGGTTCAACGCCTCTCCAATCTCCTCCGGTTCCCTCTACTGTCTGTAACTGGCCCTAATCTTGCCCGAACCAACCTTCTGTTCTTGACATACCTGTAAAACGCCTTAGGGTTCTCCTTAATCCTATCAGCCAAAGTCATCTCATGTCCTCTTTTAGCCCTTCTTAACTCCCTCTTCAACTCCCTCCTAGCCAATCTAAAACTTTCTAATGCATTACCTGAGCCCTCAAGCCTCATCCGAACATAAGCCTCCTTTTTCTTTCTCACCAACAAATCAACTTTTTTAGTGCACCACGGTTCCCTGGGCCTACCAAATCCTCCTTGCCTGACAGGGATATACCTATCACAGACCCGCAATAGCTGCTCCTTGAAAAATCTCCACATCTCGGATGTTCCCAGTCCCTGTAATCAACTAGTCCAACCAATGCTTCCTAATTCTCTCCTAATAGCCTCATAATTACCCTTCCCCCAGCTGAAACTACTGACCCGAGGTTCATGCCTATCCCTTTCCATCACTAAGGTGAACGTAATCGAATTGTGGTCACTATCCCCAAAATGCACACCAACTTCCAAGTCTAGCACCTGGTCTGGCTCATTACCCAGCACCAAATCCAATATAGCCTCACCTCTAGTCAGCCTATCTACATACTGAGTCAGAAAACCTTCCTGCACACTTTGAACAAAATCTGACCCCCCTAACGAGCTAGAGCTATAGCAATTCCAATCAACATGAGTAAAGTTAAAGTCCCCCATAACAACTACCCTATTACTTTCACTCCTAACAAGGATCGTCTCCGCAATCCTTTCCTCAACCTCTCTAGAACTTTTTGGAGGTCTATAAAAGACTCCCAACAGGGTGACCTCTCCTCTCCTATTTCTAATCTCCGCCCATACTACCTCAACAAGTCCTCATCAAACTTCCTCTCTGACACTGTGATACAGTCCTTGACCAATAATGCTACCCCACCCCCCCCTTCTACCTCCTTCTCTACTCCGACTAAAGCATTTGTACCCCGGGACCTGCAACATCCATTCCTGACCCTGCTCTATCCAAGTCTCTGAAATGGCCACAACATCAAAGTCCCAGGTACTGGTCCACGCTGCAAGTTCATCCACCTTATTGCGAATACTCCTCGCATTAAAGTATACGCATTTCAAACCCTGGTCCGCCCCACCCCCACAATGCCGTGCATTGCAGTCCCCATCTATGCGCCCCTCACTTTCACCCCCTCTACTCAGGATCCCACCACCCCCTCTGAATCGGTTTAAACCACTCCGCATAACCTTCACAAATTTACCCCCCAGGATATTTGTTCCCCTCTGGTTCAGGTGTATCCCATCCCTCTTATAGAGATCCCACCTTCCCCAGAACGAGCCCCAATTGCTCAAGTACTTGAACCCCTCCCTCCTGCACCATCCCCTCAGCCACGAGTTCAAACTTTCCCTCTCTCTATTCCTCCCTAAACTATCCCGTGGCACAGACAAGAGTCCAGAGATAACCACTCTGTCTGACTTGGCCTTTAGCTTCCACCCCAACTCCATGACAGACCCGTCCCCACCAGTACTGTACCCAGTGTTATACAGTGACAGACCCGTCCCCACCAGTACTGTACCCCAGTGTTATACAGCGACAGACCCGTCCCCACCAGTACTGTACCCCAGTGTTATACAGTGACAGACCCGTCCCCAGCAGTACTGTACCCCAGTGTTATACAGCGACAGACCCGTCCCCACCAGTACTGTACCCCAGTGTTATACAATGACAGACCCATCCCCACCAGTACTGTACCCCAGTGTTATACAGTGACAGACCCCTCCCCACCAGTACTGTACGCCAGTGTTATACAGAGACAGACCCGTCCCCACCAGTATTGTACCCCAGTGTTATGCAGCGACAGACCTGTCCCCACCAGTACTGTACGCCAGTGTTATACAGAGACAGACCCGTCCCCACCAGTATTGTACCCCAGTGTTATGCAGCGACAGACCTGTCCCCACCAGTACTGTACCCCAGTGTTATAGAGAGACAGACCCGTCCCCGCCAGTACTGTACCCCAGTGTTATAGAGAGACAGACCCGTCCCCACCAGTACTGTACCCCAGTGTTATACAGTGACAGACCCGTCCCCACCAGTACTGTACCCCAGTGTTATACAGTGACAGACCCGTCCCCACTGGTACTGTAACCCAGTGTTATACAGCGACAGACCCGTCCCCACCGGTATTGTACCCAGTGTTATACAGAGACAGACCCATCCCCACCAGTACTGTACCCCAGTGTTATACAGTGACAGACCCCTCCCCACCAGTACTGTACCCCAGTGTTATACAGTGACAGACCCCTCCCCACCAGAACTGTACCCCAGTGTTATACACAGACCCGTCCCCACCAGTACTGTACCCCAGTGTTATACAGTGACAGACCCCTCCCCACCAGTACTGTACCCCAGTGTTATACAGTGACAGACCCCTCCCCACCAGAACTGTACCCCAGTGTTATACACAGACCCGTCCCCACCAGTACTGTACCCCAGTGTTATACAGTGACAAACCCCTCCCCACCAGAACTGTACCCCAGTGTTATACAGCGACAGACCCGTCCCCACCAGAACTGTACCCCAGTGTTATACAGTGACAGACCCATCCCCACCAGTACTGTACCCCAGTGTTATACAGCGACAGACCCGTCCCCACCAGAACTGTACCCCAGTGTTATACAGAGACAGACCCGTCCCCACCAGTACTGTACCCCAGTGTTATACAGTGACAGACCCCTCCCCACCAGTACTGTACCCCAGTGTTATACAGTGACAGACCCCTCCCCACCAGAACTGTACCCCAGTGTTATACAAACAAAGAACAAAGAAGAAACCAGCACAGGAAACAGGCCCTTTGGCCCAACAAGCCCGTGCCGCCGCATCACCCTACACCTATTCTACCCTGCGTGTCTACGAATAGAACCCCCGACTTAGCCAGATTCAGGGGAGAATAGTGTCAATTTGGTAAAACCAATCAGCCTAAGAGCACATCTTTGGGATGTGGGAGGAAACCGGAGCGCCCGAAGGAAACCCACGCATCCACAGGGAAAATGCTCAAACTCCCACAGACACAGGCCCAAATCCATGTATCTGCACAGCCAGCAGTGCTAGTCACTGAGCTGTTGCGGCGCCCATCTACCGGTCCAGGATCAAGCACACACACCGACACGAAGTATTAGGCCACTCCCGGAACCTCCAAGAGCAGCCCACGCATGACCCACCATGTGCATGCCCCTCGTTTGACAACGAGGTGGACCTCCACCTGCGGAATAAAAGACAAAAACGTTAATCACAAGCCTGCCTTTCCGGTGTCTCCCGAGGTTCTAACCCTTATTTAATAACCCCTACCATAACCCTCCATCCTCGTTTCACTCATGTGCCTATCTAACTGAACCTTAAACGAGTCCAACGTTCCCGCCTCCACCACCCTACTCGGTAGTGCGTTCCATACCCCTACAACTCTCTGCGTAAAGGACCTTCCTCTCATATCCAAATTATATCTCTCCCCCCTCACCCTTAAATCATGTCCTCTTGTATTTGTAACCAATCTAGGGAGCAGTCTCTCACTATTGACTCTGTCTATTCCCTTCAGTATCTTATATACCTCTATCATGTCCCCCCTCAATCTCCGTCTTTCCAAGGAGTACAGTCCCAGTTTCTCCAACCTTTCCTCGTACCCCAACCCCTCCATGCCAGGCAACATCCTGGTAAACCTCCTCTGCACCCTTTCCAGAGCCTCCATGTCCTTCCGGTAGTAAGGTGACCAGAACTGGACGCAGTGCTCCAAATGCGGTCTAACCAACGTTCTGTACAACTGAAACATTAGACGGCAGCTTTTAAACTCTATACCCCTTCCTATAAAGGCTAGCATTCCATAAGCCTTCCTGACAACATTCTCCACTTGTGTTTCAACCTTCATGGATTATACAGCGACAGACCCGTCCACACCAGTACTGTACCCCAGTGTTATACAGAGACAGACCCGTCCCCACCAGTACTGTACCCCAGTGTTATACAGAGACAGACCCGTCCCTACCAGTACTGTACCCCAGTGTTATACAGAGACAGACCCGTCCCCACCAGTACTGTACCCCAGTGTTATACAGTGATGGTGCCGGACTATCCTTGCTATCACATCTTGATGCATTTGTTTTATGTTTGAAATAACAATTTCCCAAAATAGAAGCAAAATATCACAGATGCTGGGAATCAGGGAATTTTGGATAAACTCAGCAGGTCTGGAAGTGTCTGTGGTTTGAGCTGATATCACTATTCTATATCTCTCTCTCTCCACAGATGCTGCCAGACCCCCTGAGTTTATTCAGCATTTTACTGTGAACCATGTTCCAAAAATGGACAAATGAATAATTTCATGAATGTATCTGATAATTACCAACAGGCACTGTTTATTTTGCAAATAGTTTTCTCAGCGGCAGAGATAATCTGCAATGAATTTAAACTTGTTAATAATGATTCCTTCCGAATATCCCCAAAAAATTCTGCGTGTCGCAATTGCGTAAAAACTAAATCCCACTGTGCTCTGAGCACTGCGGATTGCCCCAGAATAAACCACCTGAATATTAGTGGATGGGGACTATTCTAGCTGGAGAAGCCGGCAGCGAAGTACAGAGAGTGCTATTGCGCATGCGCTCATCTGCTGGAGTGGAGATCAGCGCATCCACAGTAGCCCCGAACTGCCAGCTTCCTGATCGCTGGCCAGACTCAGGACCCTCCCACATCACCAGCCATGTGATCCATGCAGCACCCCACCCCCCCCCATGTCTCTGGACAAGCCTCCCCCCTCCCACCCCATCCCACCTTGATCTCCATCCGCCCCAATCCCCTCGCATCCCTGATCTCCTGGTCTGTCCCTATAGGCAGCTCCAATTCACTCCCCCCCACAGTCTCAACCCCCCCCCCCAAGAGGCTGTTACCCCTCCCCAATGGCCAGCCCGATTCCGCCTCCCTCACTTTGCCAACCTGAATGCAGAGTGGCAGCAGATCCCCTCCGCCCCCACCGATTGCCCCAGAGGCTCCGCCCTCATTTAGCCCCGCCCCCTTGGCACAGCCCAATGCCCAATGGGCCATGCCAAAGTGCCTCCCAGGCATTGGCACTTCACCCCTTGGGTGAGACACTCATGGGATGGGGAGGCGCTAAGGGGATGGGGCAACATTAGCAGGGTAGAGGAGACATTCATGGGGGTGGAAGGCCAATGCTAGCAGGGGTGGGGGAAGCGCTAGTGGGGATAGGGGCAGACGTTAGCAGGGTGGGCGAGACACTAGCGGGGATGGGGGGATATGTTAGCGGGGGCTCGGGAAAGACGTTGCCTGGGGTGGGGGAGATACTAGTGGGTTTGGGGGGAAACATTAGTGGGGGTGCTGCAGACATTAGCGGCGTTGGGGGAGACGCTCGCGGGGGTAGCGGGGAGACATTAGCAGGGTGAGAGGAGAGCTAGAGGGGGTGGGGGGAGATGTTGGCGGGGGTAGGGGAGGCACTATCGGGGGTGGGGGAGATGGTCGCAGGGATGTGGGGGAGACATTAGCAGAGTGTGGGGAGATGTTGGAGGGGGTGGGGGAAGAGCTTGAGGAGAGGGGAGAGACATTAACGGGGGTGGGGGAGATGTTAGCTGGGGTTGGTGGAGGAGAGAGCTAGAGGGGGTGAGGGAGTCCGTTAGTGGAGGTGGAGGGAGACATTAGCAGGAGGGGAGAGAGACGGTAGAGAGAGTGGGGGATGTTTGCAGGGGTGGGGGGGGGCGTTGGTGACACTAGTTGGGGGGAGATGTTAAAGATTTCAGTCCGCCCCTCCCCCTACTGATATTTGAAATATTCGGTAATGAGGATTTCCAAAATTTATTCAGCTCCGTGTCAGAAATCGGTGCGGAGCTGACGGTGCCGGGATTCCGGCTGCTGGAGATTCATGGAGGCCATGGTTCCCAGTAGGAAGTCCGTGTAACGTTCCCCGCTGGAACCTCCCAGCTCACTGCCTTATCAAAACAGCGCAGAGGGGATGGGGGGAATTCGAAAACTCCCTGAATCATTACTCCCTTTTGACGTGTCATTTTGCTGAAACTAATCGACAGCGAGTTCAGGCAGACATTTTCATCCCTACATCTGCTTCACATTCTGTTCTTCCAGACTTTCTCTCTCTCTCCCCCCTCCCCTATTCTCCCTCTCTCTCTTTCTATTACTTTCTCTCTCTCCCTAGCGTTTTCGCTCTCTCTCTTTCCCCCCCTCTCCCATTCTCCCTCTCTCTCTCTCTCTATTACTTTCTCACTCTCCCTATCATTTTCGCTCTATCTCTCTCCCCCCTCCCCCATTTTCGCCCTCTCTCCCCCCCTCTCCCATTCTCCCTCTCTCTCTCTATTACTTTCTCACTCTCCCTATCATTTTCGCTCTCTCTCTCTCCCCCCTCCCCCATTTTCGCTCTCTCTCTCTCTCCCCCCTCTCCCATTCTCCCTCTCTCTCTCTATTACTTTCTCACTCTCCCTATCATTTTCGCTCTCTCTCTCTCCCCCTCCCCCATTTTCGCTCTCTCTCTCTCTCCCCCCCCCATTCTCCCTCCCTCTCTCTCTCTCTCTATTACTTTCTCTCTCTCCCTATTGTTTTCGCTCTCTCTCTCTCTCCCCCACCTCCCATTCTCCCTCTCTCTCTACCAGCTGCCACACGCACTCTCTCTTTCTCCCTAAACCAGCTCTCTATCTCCCTCTCTTTATCACCGCTTTCTCTCTCTTTCCCTCTCTCCCAGCCTCTCTCTGTCTCTACTCGTTGTCACTCTCTCCCTCTCTCTCTCTCCGTCTCTCCCTCTCTCTCTGGGATTTCATTGCAGTGTTAATGTAAGCCTTACTTGTGACTGATAAATTAACGAATGAGAGATTGGGCCATTGAGAAAGGAGGGAATGTGTCAGGGAGTGGAGAAGGGGAGGGGGAGGGAGTGCATGAGGCAGGCAAAGGACAGTTTACTGCCATCCTCCCATCCCTGGGCCCACAGTTGTTGTTGAAGGGGCTTTAGATGTTAGTGTCGAACTCAATCGGGGTCCCACATTCTGCCCCAGACCCTGGGTCTGCACCCCAGCACCAGCGAGTGATTTCTCCAGAAGAGTGTGTGTGTGTGTGTGTCTGTCTGTGTGCGTGTGTGTGTGTGTCTGTGTGTGTGTGCCTGTGTGTGTGTGTGTGTGCCTGTGTGTGCGTATGCGTGTGCATGTCTGTGTCTGTGTGTGTCTGTGTGTGTGTGTCTGTGTGTCTGTGTACAGACATCAGTGAAGGAAGGAGTTGTGGGTAGCACAGTGGTTGGCACTGCTGCCTCACAGCACCAGGGACCCGGGTTCGATTCCCGGTTCAGGTCACTGTTGTGGGGAGTTTGTACATTCTCCCCATGTCTGTGTGGGTTTCTTTCAGGTGCTCTGGTTTCCACCCGCAGTTTGTGCTGGTTGGGGGGCATTGACCCAAACAGGTGCCGGAGTGTGGCGACTAGGAAATTTTCACAGTAACTTCATTGCAGTGTTAATATAAGCCTGCTTGTGACTAATTAAAAAATAGAATCATAGAACCTCTACAGTGCAGAAGGAGGCTGTTCGGCCCATCAAGTCTGCACTGACCACAATCCCACCCAGACCCTATCCCCGTAACCCCATATATTTACCCTGCTAATCCCCTGACACTAAGGGGCAATTTAGCATGGCCAATCCACCTAACATCTTTCGGACTGTGGGAGGAAACCAGAGCACCCGGAGGAAACCTACACAGACACGGGGAGAATGTGCAGACTCTGCACAGACGGTGACCCAAGGCCAAACTGAATCCAGTGCTGTGAGGCAGACTAACCACCGTGCCCCCACTATGTGCACATGTTCCCGGGGAGGTTTGTAGAGTGTGTGTGTGTGCGTGCGTGTATACCGAGGATTCGTGTGTGTGTGTGTCTGTGTGTGTGTGTGTGTACCGAGGATTCGTGTGTGTGTGTGTGTGTGTGTACCGAGGATTCGTGTGTGTGTGTGTGTACCTAGGATTCGTGTGTGTGTGTGTGTCTATGTGTGTGTGTGTGTACCGAGGATTCGTGTGTGTGTGTGTGTGTGTGTACCGAGGATTCGTGTGTGTGTGTGTACCGAGGATTCGTGTGTGTGTGTGTCTGTGTGTGTGTGTGTGTGTACCGAGGATTCGTGTGTGTCTGTGTGTGTGTGTGTGTGTACCGAGGATTCGTGTGTGTGTGTGTCTGTGTGTGTGTGTGTGTGTACCGAGGATTCGTGTGTGTCTGTGTGTGTGTGTGTGTGTGTGTGTGTGTACCGAGGATTCGTGTGTGTGTGTGTGTACCGAGGATTCGTGTGTGTGTGTGTGTCTGTGTGTGTGTGTGTGTACCGAGGATTCGTGTGTGTGTGTGTACCGAGGATTCGTGTGTGTGTGTGTGTGTATACCGAGGATTCGTGTGTGTGTGTGTATGTGTGTGTGTACCGAGGATTCGTGTGTGTGTGTGTACCGAGGATTCGTGTGTGTGTGTGTGTGTACTGAGGATTCGTGTGTGTGTGTGTGTGTGCACCGAGGATTCGTGTGTGTGTGTGTGTGTACTGAGGATTCGTGTGTGTGTGTGTGTGTGCACCGAGGATTCGTGTGTGTGTACCGAGGATTCGTGTGTGTGTGTGTACCGAGGATTCGTGTGTGTGTGTGTACCGAGGATTCGTGTGTGTGTACTGAGGATTCGTGTGTGTGTGTGTACCGAGGATTCGTGTGTGTGTGTGTGTGTGTGTACCGAGGATTCGTGTGTGTGTACTGAGGATTCGTGTGTGTGTGTGTACCGAGGATTCGTGTGTGTGTGTGTGTGTGTGCACCGAGGATTCGTGTGTGTGTGTACCGAGGATTCGTGTGTGTGTGTGTGTGTGTGCACCGAGGATTCGTGTGTGTGTACTGAGGATTCGTGTGTGTGTGTGTACCGAGGATTCGTGTGTGTGTGTGTGTGTGTGCACCGAGGATTCGTGTGTGTGTGTACCGAGGATTCGTGTGTGTGTGCACCGAGGATTCGTGTGTGTGTGCACCGAGGATTCGTGTGTGTGTGCACCGAGGATTCGTGTGTGTGTGTGTGTGTGTGCACCGAGGATTCGTGTGTGTGTGTGTGTGTGTGCACCGAGGATTCGTGTGTGTGTGTACCGAGGATTCGTGTGTGTGTGTGTGTGTGTGCACCGAGGATTCGTGTGTGTGTGTGTACCGAGGATTCGTGTGTGTGTGCACCGAGGATTCGTGTGTGTGTGTACCGAGGATTCGTGTGTGTGTGTGTGCACCGAGGATTCGTGTGTGTGTGTACCGAGGATTCGTGTGTGTGTGTACCGAGGATTCGTGTGTGTGTGTACCGAGGATTCGTGTGTGTGTGTACCGAGGATTCGTGTGTGTGTGCACCGAGGATTCGTGTGTGTGTGTACCGAGGATTCGTGTGTGTGTGTACCGAGGATTCGTGTGTGTGTGTACCGAGGATTCGTGTGTGTGTGCACCGAGGATTCGTGTGTGTGTGTACCGAGGATTCGTGTGTGTGTGCACCGAGGATTCGTGTGTGTGTGTACCGAGGATTCGTGTGTGTGTGCACCGAGGATTCGTGTGTGTGTGTACCGAGGATTCGTGTGTGTGTGTGTGCACCGAGGATTCGTGTGTGTGTGTACCGAGGATTCGTGTGTGTGTGTACCGAGGATTCGTGTGTGTGTGTACCGAGGATTCGTGTGTGTGTGCACCGAGGATTCGTGTGTGTGTGCACCGAGGATTCGTGTGTGTGTGCACCGAGGATTCGTGTGTGTGTGTACCGAGGATTCGTGTGTGTGTGTGTGCACCGAGGATTCGTGTGTGTGTGTACCGAGGATTCGTGTGTGTGTGTACCGAGGATTCGTGTGTGTGTGTACCGAGGATTCGTGTGTGTGTGTACCGAGGATTCGTGTGTGTGTGCACCGAGGATTCATGTGTGTGTGTGTGCACCGAGGATTCGTGTGTGTGTGTACCGAGGATTCGTGTGTGTGTGTGTGTGTGTGTGTGTGTGTGTGCACCGAGGATTCGTGTGTGTGTGTACCGAGGATTCGTGTGTGTGTGCACCGAGGATTCGTGTGTGTGTGTACCGAGGATTCGTGTGTGTGTGCACCGAGGATTCGTGTGTGTGTGTGTGCACCGAGGATTCGTGTGTGTGTGCACCGAGGATTCATGTGTGTGTGTGTGCACCGAGGATTCGTGTGTGTGTGCACCGAGGATTCATGTGTGTGTGCACCGAGGATTCGTGTGTGTGTGTGTGCACCGAGGATTCGTGTGTGTGTGCACCGAGGATTCATGTGTGTGTGTACCGAGGATTCAGATTCTTCGCAAAAATAAGAAACCGGAATGAGTGAAAGCTGAAATATTTGCAGAGTATTTTCCGGAGGCCCAACTGAGAGTTTAATTACCTGACAGAGATCGGGGACAAAAACTGAAACAAAAGATACATTCAAACACTAACTCTGTCACTGGTGAATGTGGGGACTGCAGAAGGGGAAGGGATTAGCTAATAATTTTTTTAAAAAGCAGTTAGCAAGACAAAGAGGGATTATAAAATGTGCTGATCAAGGAAGATCCAAATAAATAGCGAAACATTCATAGAAACCCTACAGTGCAGAAGGAGGCCATTCGGTCCGTCAAGTCTGCACTGATCACAATCCCATCCAGGCCCTACCCCCATATATTTACCTACTAATCCCTCTAACCTACTCATCTCACAATTCTAAGGGGCAATTTCTTAGCATGGCCAATCCACCTAACCCACACATCTTTGGACTGTGAGAAGAAACCAGAGCACCCGGAGGAAACCCACGCAGACACGGGGAAAATGTGTAAATCCCACACAGACAGTGACCTGGGTCTGGGAATCAAACCAGGGTCCCTGGAGCTGTGAAGCAGCAGTGCTAACCACCGTGCCGATATTCTGCAGGCAAACCAGCAGAGAATTAAGACAGGGATATGGCGATTATGGGATGCACAGGATAAACTCACAGGACAGAACAGCAAAATGGCAGATATCACAGAATCCCTGCAGTGCAGAAGGAGGCCATTCAGCCCATCGAGTCTGCACCGACCACAATCCCACCCAGGCTCTATTCCCATAACCCCACATGTTTACACTGTTAATATCCCCGACATTAAGACATCACAACTTTAAAGCATCTCAGTACATCTTCTAAATTCGATCTGTGTCCTTTGGGTGAGGTGCCAGTGATCAGTACATCGTCCAGATAAACCACCACAGTGGGACGATTTGTAAAAGGTTCTCCATCGTACGCTGGGAAATGGTACAGGCTGATGAGACTCCAAAAAGCAACCTTGTATACTGATACCAACCCTTGTGCATGTGAACGGTCACCAGTTTTTGTGTGTCTGATCCAACTCCAGCTGCTGATAGACATGGCTGAGGCCCAGTTTAGTATATTTTAAACCACCTGCCAGTTCAGGTTAAGTTTATTTTATTAGCATCACAAGTAAGCTTACATTAACACTGCAATGAAGTAATTGTGAAAATCCCCTAGTCGCCACGCTCCAGTGCCACTTCGGATCACACTGAGGGAAAATTTAGCACGGCAGATACACCCTAACCAGCGCATCTTCTGGGCTGTGGGAGAAAACTTGAGCACCCGGAAGAAACCCATGCAGACATGGGGAGAATGTGTAAATTCTGCACAGACAGTGACCCAAGCTGGGAATCGAACCCGGGTCCCTGGCGCTGTGAGGCAGCAGCGCCACCCTGCCACCTATAGCATATTCTGGGTTTGGGGTACCTTTTGATTTGATTTATTATTGTCACCTGTATTAATATGCAGTGAAAAGTATTGTTTCTTGCACAGTATACAGACAAAGCATACCGCACATAGAGAAGGAAAAGAGAGAGTACAGAATGTAGTGTTACGTTCAATGGACCGAGTGGTCTAATTCTGCTCCTATGTCTTATGGTATTATAGTTAGAGTGTAAAAAAGATCAACTTAACGCGAGGTAGGTCCATTCGAAAGTCTAACAGCAGCAGGGAAGAAGCCGTTCTTGAGTCAGTCGGTACGTGACCTCAGACTTTTATATCTTTTTCCCAAAGGAAGAAGGTGGAAGAGAGAGTCCGGGGTGCGTGGAGTCCTTGATTATGCTGGTTGCTTTGCCGAGGTAGTGCGAAGTATAGACAGAATCAATGGACGGGAGACTGGTTTGCTTGCCCATTTGTACTCCTCTATTGACAATTACTTTGTAATCTACGCAAATTCTTACTGTCCGATCGGGCTTCAGAAGGGGGATTACAGTTGTTGCCCATTTGAAGAATTGTACAGGTTTTGTGATATCTAAATCCTTCAGCTTCTTAGCAGGATTCCACTTTCTAATGAAAGTTACCGTTTCTGCACCGAAAATCTGCATTGTCCCTCCTGCGTACGTGAACAAAATGGTGCCCAACTCATTTAGTCTTAACGCTTGTTTTTGAATATAATGAAATGCCAGGTTCCCCCAGTACCCGTCACCCCTGTATCGATCTCCATTTTGAATGCTTTGTTATTTACCAGCAAGGTTATCTCAATAGGAAGCAAATGGCAAATGACTGTGGAGGCTGGAAACAGAAAATGCTCAAAAATCTCAGCAGGTCTGACAGCGTCTGTGGAGCGAGAATAGAGCCAACATTTCGAGTCTGGATGACCCTTCATCAGAAGCATTGGTGCTACTCTCTCTGGAAAAGTGTGAGGTTATGCATTTTGGAAGGAGGGATGGAGGCATGGACTATTTCCTCAATGGGAAAATGCTTCGGAAATCAGAAACACAAAGAGACTTGGGTGTTCAAGATTCTCTTAAGGTCAACCTGCAGGTTCAGTCAACAGTTAGGAAGGCAAATGCAATGTTAGCATTCATGTCGAGAGGGCTAGAAGAACAGGGATGTACTTCTGAGGCTGTATAAGGCTCTGGTCAGACCCCATTTGGAGTATTGTGAGCAGTTTTGGGTCCCGTATCTAAGGAAGGATGTGCTGGCCTTGGAAAAGATCCAGAGGAGATTCACAAGAATGATCCCTGGAATGAAGAGCTTGTTGTATGAGGAACGGGTTGAGGACTCTAGGTCTGTACTCACTGGAGTTTAGAAAAATGAGGGGGGATCTTATTGAAACTTACAGGATACTGTGAGGCCCTGGATAGAGTGGACGTGGAGAGGATGTTTCCACTAGTAGGAAAAACTAGAACCAGAGGCACAACCTCGGGCTAAAGGGACGATCCTTTAAAACAGAGATGAGGAGGAATTTCTTCAGCCAGAGAGTGGGGAATCTGTGGAACTCTTTGCCGCAGAGGAGGCCGGGTCACTGAGTGTCTTTAAGACAGAGATAGATAGGTTCCTGATTAATAAGGGGATCTGGGGTTTAGGGGATAAGGCAGGAGAATGGGGATGAGAAAAATATCAACCATGATTGAATGGCGGAACAGACTCGATGGGCCGAGTGGCCTAATTCTGCTCCTATGTCTTAGGGTCTCCACAGAAGCTGTCAGACCTGCTGAGATTTTCCAGCATTTTCTCTACAGGGGTTTCTCTACTTTGTTCAGCTGGAGCTGGTTTCAGGCAAACAACTCGGTGCCTCGCCAGGTTCCAAATTCAATTTCTTTCAGGGAGCTAAATAATTAGTTGCTGTCTTTTCGGTTTGACTGTGCTTGGCTTGACACCATGATGTTAAGTGACCTTCCTTGTTACAGTTAAAGCACACACAGTCCTTGCAAGGACAAACTGCTTGGGACTGTCCTCCCCCACATCAAATACACACTTCAGCCCTCACTTGTTGCACCTCTTCCATCGGGCACTGTTACGCCCGCTCCTGGGCATAACACCACGGCCATTCTCCGCTACAAATGATTTACCTTCTTCCGCACTCTCTGCAAACCTTGTAGTTCTGTTCCACCCTGCTGTGTACAGTCCGTCACCTGGGCTAACTCCACAGCTTTTCCTACTGTCATTTCAGTAACTTTGTTTGGCATTATTAAGCTTTTCATGCCACAGATCAATCTGTCCACGGCCCAGTGGCACAGTGGTTAGCACTGCTGCCTCTCAGCGCCGGGGACCCGGGTTCGATTCCCAGCCTGGGTCACTGTCAAATGCAAAGTCTGCACATTCTCCCCGTGTCTGCGTGGGTTTCCTCCGGCTGCTCCAGTTTCCTCCCACAGTCCAAAAGACGTGCAGGTTGGGTGCTAAGTTCTCCCTTAGTGTAACCAAACAGGCGCTGGAGTATGGCAACTCGGGGATTTTCCCAGGAACTTCATTGCAGTGGAGATGCCAGCCTTGAACTGGGGTGGGCACAGTAAGAAGTCTCACAACACCAGGTTAAAGTCCGACGGGTTTATTTGGTAATCCATTCGCCTGATGATGAAGGAGCAGCACTCTGAAAGCTCGTGTTACCAAATAAACCCGTCGGACTTTAACCTGGTGTAGTGAGACTTCTTACAGCGTTAATGTAATCCCACTTAAGGCACTAACGAATAAACTTTAATTTAAGATCAGTGTGTGGAGGGGTCGGGCGGGGAGAGGGACAAGAAGCAGAAAGCCTGGCAGGCCAGTTAACTACAGCAGTTAAAGATAGTTATGAGGAGTGTTGAGTTACACAGGGGGACACAGTCCACCTGTCTAGGGGAGGTGATGGTATTATCCCCAGACTATTATCCAGAAACTCAGCTCATGTTCTGGGGACCCGGGTTCGAATCCCACAGATGGTAAAATTTGAATTCTATAAAAAAATCTGGAATTAAGAATCTACTGATGACCATGAAACAATTGTCAGAAAAACCCATCTGATGTCCTTTGGGGAAGGAAATTTGAAGCATAGAACCCTACAGTGCAGAAAGAGGCCCTTCAGCCCATCAAGTCTGCACCAACCATTACCCCACCCAGGCCCTATCCCCATATCCCTACACATTTACCCACTAACCTACACATCCCAGGACACTAAGGGGCAATTTTTTTTTAGCGTGGCCAATCAACCTAACCCGCACATCTTTGGACTGTGGGAGGAAACCCACGCAGACATGAGGAGAATGTGCAAATCCCACACAGACAGTGACCCGAACCAGAAATCGAACCCAGGTCCCTGGCGCTATGAAGCAGCAGCGCTAACCACTGTGCTACCGTGCCGCCCCAGATCTGCTGTCCTTACCCAGTCTGGCCCCCACGTGACTCCAGATCCACAGCTTGAATCTCTGAACAAGGCTGATTAGGGATGGGCAATAAATGCTGGCCAGTCAGAAACAAATAAAATAAAATTCACAGGGGAGCTTGTGGAACCCACGAGCTCTCTGTATCTTTGCAAAGTGGGGGGGGGGGGGGGGGGATGAAGAGGAGGAGGCAAAATACAAATTGGAACGATGAGAGGATAAAAAGAGGAGATATATTTGCAGAGCACTCTGCAACAGCCAGGCTGAGAGTTTAATAACCAGATTACCATCGATGAATAGAAAGATCAGCGATGAAAACTGAGACAAAAGCTACATTTACATAATAACTGCACCAATAGTGAAGGTGGGCAGTGCAAAAAGACCATGAAGCAATTAGAAAAAAAATGTTTAAAAAAAAAACTATTAACAAGACAAAGAGGAACGATAAAATGAAATAGTCTGAAAAGCTAAACTCAATAATGCAGCATTCTGTAGACAGATCAATAAGAATGGGAGTGAAGGCTGGGGATGTGGCTCTTTCAAGATCAACTCGGCAAATTGGCTCAGATGTTAAGCAAGCTTTTTTTCTCAAATCTATTCAGTGCGGTGTTTACATAATCCAGAATATAATTTTAACCACCAGAATCTCCAGGGTGTTGTTAATACTGGGATGAGTGCAAGTTATGAATAAACGTGGCAGATTTGTGTGTAATTGGGGAATAAATTCCAACGCAGGTATCCGGGAGATGGTACATTTTGTAAAACGCAGATTTCTGAACAGAGGAAGAGTAGGCCATTCGGCCCCTCAGGTCTCCTCCGCCATTTAGAACCCTACAGTGCAGAAAGAGGCCCCTCGGCCCATCGAACACAATCCCACCCAGGCCCTATCCCCATATCCTTACATATTTTTACCCACTAATCCTCTAATCTAAGCACCCTAGTACACTAAGGGGCAATTTTACCATGGCCAATAAACCTAACCCGCACATCTTTGGACTGTGGGAGGAAACCAGAGCACCCAGAGGAAACCCATGCAGACACGGGGAGAATGTGCAAACTCCCACACAGACAGTGACCCGACCCGGGAATCGAACCCAGGTCCCTGGAGCTGTGAAGCAGCAGTGCTAAACACTGTGCCACCGTGGCTGATTTTCCCAAACACCATCTTCCCACACCTTGACATCCTTACCATCTGGAAATCTACCCATCTTGAGCTTGAGTGTTCTCAATGCTGGAGTTGCCCTCTGTGTTAGAGAACTCCAAAGGTTCGCCACCCTCTGAGTGAAGAAATTTTCCTCATCTCAGACCTAAACGGCCTCCTTCTTAGTCTGAGACTCTATCCCCTGGTTTGAATCACCCCCATTTCCAGGCCAAGGGAAACATCTTTCTGCATTTACCCAGATGTGGTTCCCTTAGTCCTTCTAAAGCCTAGAGAATACAAGCCCAGTCTCCTCTGTCTCTGCACAGAGTCCCGGGGATTACCGCAACCTCTGTTGCAAGTCCTCTTCATCTCTTCATTCATTTTATGAGGTGTGGGCTGGGCCCAGCTTCTATTGCCCATCTCCAATTGCCCTCCATTTCAGAGCACATTTTAGAGACAATTACATTGCTGCGGGTTTGTAGGCCAGTCCGGGGTAAGATTTTGTTTGGCACAGTGGCTCAGTGGTTAACGCTGCTGCCTCTCAGCACCAGGGACCCAGGGTACGATTGGGTCAGCTGACTGGGTGGAGTTTGCACATTCTCCCCCAAGTCAGCATGGGTTCCCTCCCATGCTCCAAAGATGTGTGGGCCAGGCGGATTGGCCATGTTAAATTGCCCCTTAGGACGATTAGCGGGACAAATACGTGAGGGTATGGGGCTAGGGAACCGGATGGGATTGTTGTCAGTGCAGGCTTGATGAGTCAACTGGCCTCCTTCTGCACTGAAGGGATTCTACAATTTCCTTCCCTAACCAGCATGTCTTTCAGACTGTGGGAGGAAACCGGAGGAAACCCACACAGACACGGGGAGAATGTGCAGACTCCACACAGACAGTGACCCGAGCCGGGAATCGAACCGTGGTCCCTGATTCTGTCCCCCTTGTTCCAGACTGCCTCCACCATTTAAACCCAACAACCCTTTTAAAACATCTTAAACAGATCAATTGGAAGATACGAAAGGCTGAAACTGCTGGAAAATCTGGGAAGGTCTGACAGCAACCTGCGGAGAGAGAATAGAGTCAATGTTTCGAGTCTGGATAACTCTTTTGTCAGAGCTGAGATTTTCCAGCATTTTCTGCTTTGTTTCAGATTTCCAGCATCCGCAGTAATTTGCCTTTATCTATTGGAAGATAGATTGTGTAACTCTGGATACTGGACCAATAGCGTTTAGCAATCTAAAAAGTATCAATGTTAGCACTGCTGCCTCACTGTGCCAAGGACACAGGTTCAAATCCCAGCTTGGGTCACTGTCTGTGTGGAGGTCTGCACATTCTCCCTGTGTCTGCATGGTTTCCTCCGGATGCTCCGAATTCCTCCCACAGTCCAAAGATATACGGGTCAGATAGATTGGCCATGCTAAATTGCCCCTAACGTGAGGGAGGGATTAGCAGGGTAAATATGTGGGATTACAAGAAAAGGGCCTGGGAGGATTGTAGACTGCAGATGCTGGAATCTGAAACCTAAGAAATCTCAGCAGGTCTGACAGCATCTGTAAGGAGAGAAAAAGAGCTGATGTTTCGAGTCCCGAATGACCTTTTGTCAAAGCTTTGATGCTGCCAGATCTGCTGAGACTTTTCCGGTATTTTCTCTTTGGTTAGTGTAGACTTGAGAGGCCAAATGGCCTTCTTCTGCACTGTAAGGATTCTATGATTCTGTGAATTCTCCAGAATAGTTCCAGGGATGAGAAACTTTGGTTACTCAGACAGACTGGAGACACCGGGACTGTTATCCTTGGCTAAGAGTTGATGGAGGTTGTTCAAAATCATGAGGGGACTGGGACACAAAGAGAGGGAAGCTGAACCCACTCGAGAGGGCACAGAGTGTAAAGTAACTGGCGATAGAAGTGTTGCTGAACTCTGTATTGGTCTCTCTGAGAGTCATGGCCAATTCGGAAACCAAGTAGATTGTTATCTGAAAAAGGACAATGTTGCAGGAGAGAAGGTGGGGAATGCGCACTCGGTTGAGTTGGTCACTCGGAGAGCTGGTGCACACACGATGGGCTGAATGGACTCGTCCTGGGCTGTGTTTCTGAATTTTATTCCTGTTCTATCCTCAATAGCTACCAGCAATCTCAGTACATCAATGGGCGGCACGGTAGCACAGTGGTTAGCACTGCTACTTCACAGCTCCAGGTACTGGGTTCGATTCCCGGCTCGGGTCACTGCGGAGTGACCCGATGTGGAGTTTGCACATTCTCCTCGTGTCTGCGTGGGTTTTCTCCGGGTGCTCCGGTTTCCTCCACAGTCCAAAGATGTGCGGGTTAGGTTCATTGGCTATGCTAAAATTGCCCCTTAGTGTCCTGGGATGTGTAGGTTAGAGGGATTAGCAGGTAAATGTGTAGGGATATGGGGATAGGGTCTGGGTGGGATTGTGTTCGGTGCAGACTCGATGGGGCCGAAGGGCCTGTTTCTGCACTGTAGGGTTCTATCCCTCTCACTGTTTCTGAGTCAAAGTCTAACTTAACCTCAGGTAACCTTTTCTCCATAACCGCGAAATAGATTTCTAATTGAGCACAGGACAGGCTGAGAAGCAGTGGGCGTTCTGAGGCTTCCCGCCCCCCCAGCTCCCGCTCAGAGAATTCAACAAAAACCATGAAACAAGTTTGGCAATTAGATATTTGCAAAACCACAGCCTGAGAGCTCCTCCTACTGACAGCACTGCCCCATTACACCACAGTTAAAACTCTCCCAACACCAGGTTAAAGTCCAACAGGTTTATTTGGTAGCAAACACCATGAGCTTTCGGAGCGTTCGCTGCTCCTTTGTCAGGTGAGTGGGATTTCTGTTCACAAACAGGGTATATAAAGACACAAACTCAATTTACAAAATAATGGTTGGAATGCGAGTCTTTACAGGTAATCAAGTCTTAAAGGTACAGACTATGTGAGTGGAGAGAGGGTTAAGCACAGGTTAAAGAAATGTGTATTGTCTCCAGACAGGACAGTTAGTGAGATTTTGCAAGCCCAGGCAAGTCGTGGGGGGTTACAGATAGTGCGGCATGAATCCAAGATCCCTGTTGAGACCGTCCTCATGTGTGCGGAACTTGGCTATCAGTCTCTGCTCAGCGACTCTGCGCTGTCGTGTGTGTTCATGAAGGCTGCCTTGGAGAACGTTTACCCGAAGATCAGAAGCCAAATGCCCGTGATCGCTGAAATGTTCGCCAACTGGAAGAGAACAGTCTTGTCTGGTGATTGTCGAAATGTGTTCATTCATCCATTGTCATAGTGTCTGCATGGTCTCCCCAATGTACCGTGCCTCGGGACATCCTTTCCTGCAGAGTATCAGGTAGACAACGTTGGCCAAGTTACAAGAATATGTACTGTGTACCTGGTCGATGGTATTCTCACGTGAGATGATGGCATCCGTGTCGATAATCCAGCATGTCTTGCAGAGGTTGCTGTGGCAGGGTTGTGTGGTTTTGTGGTCACTGTTCTCCTGAAGGCTGGGCTTGCAAAATCACACTAACCACATTGCCCAATTACACCACAGCCTGGGAGTGCCCCCTACAGGCAGTATTGCCCAATTACACCACAGCCTGGGAGTGCCCCCTACAGGCAGTATTGCCCAATTACACCACAGCCTGGGAGTGCCCCCTACAGGCAGTATTGCCCCATTACACCACCACCTGAGAGCACCCCCTGCAGGCAGTATTGCCCCATTACACCACCGCCTGAGAGCGCCCCCTACAGGCAGTATTGCCCCATTACACCACAGCCTGAGAGTGCCTCCTACAGGCAGTATTGCCCCATTACAGCATAGCCTGAGAGCGCCCCCTACAGGCAGTATTGCCCCATTACACCACAGCCTGAGAGCCCCCTACAGTAGTATTGCCCCATTACATGACAGCCTGAGAGCACCCCCTACAGGTCTCACTGCCCCATTACAGCACAGCCTCAGAGCACCTCCTATAGCCAGCATCCCCCCAAATACACCACAACCTGAGAGCACCCCTTACAGGTAGCATTGCCCATTACACGACAGCCTGAGATTGCCCCCTACAGGCCTCAGTGCTCTATTACTTTTTTTAGTGAAGGGTCTGCCCCGTTATACCCAAGCATCGCCCCACAGAATTTCACTCATCTGGCATGTGGGGGGGTGAGTGAAAGGATGGGTGGATAGCGCACAGAAGGGGATCCAAGCTACTTTGGATGGAGATTAGCTGGGTCTCAACCTCTCCACCTCCTGAATTCTGAGACATTTCCTCTGGTACACGGTAAGGGCAACACAGTGGCACAGCAGTTAGCACTGCTACCTCACAATGACAGGCACCCGGGTTCAATTCCAGCCTTGGGGCACTGTCTGTGTGGAGTCTGCACATTCTCTCCATGACTGCATGGGTTTCCTCCCACAGTACAAAAGATGTGCGGGTTAAGTTGATTGGCTATGTTAAATTGACCCTAGTGTCATGGGGATTAGCAGGGTAACTGGGGTTACAGGGATAGGACTTGGGTGGGATTGTGGTCAATGCAGACTCAATGGGCTGAATGGCCTCTTCTGCCCTGTAAGGATTCTGTTCTATTCTAACAGGGTGGCAGGGTCCATTGCTGCAGGGTCTGGCATAACACAGGACAAGAAGACAGTAATTGTAAAACTGCAGTGTTGATAATTTTGCCACAAGGAATTTAATGATCTCATTGGATTGTCAGAGTGACTGTTCTGACATTATTGCAATTCTGGGTATTCAACAGATTCCCTGAAACCTGCTCCACCATCGCAATCCTCTCTGGGAAACTGCTGCAAACCTGTCTCACTAATTACTCTAGTCTTCACATCCTCAGCTTAATTCACTCTCACACATGCTCCGATCTGCCGACACCTTTGACTCCCACCCACTGCAGGCTCTGACACAACGAACCCGAACAGAACCCGGTGCCAAAACCAAACTGGCAACCTGGTCAACTCCACAGAAACAGATTACTGTGAGGGGGAGAGAGGGGGAGAGAGAGGGAGGGAGAGGGGGGGAATGAGAGAGAGGGGAAGTGAGAGTGTGAGAGAGAGAGAGAGGGGGTGAGAGAGAGGGTGAGTGAGAGAGAGGGAGTGAGAGAGAAAGAGAGAGAGAGGGGGGAAATGAGAGAGAGGGGAAGTGAGAGTGTGAGAGAGAGAGAGGTGAGAGAGAGAGAGGGAGTGAGAGAGAGAGAGGGGGTGAGAGCGAGGGAGTGAGAGAGAGGGGAAGTGAGAGTGTGAGAGAGAGAGAGAGGTGAGAGAGAAAGAGGATGTGAGAGAGAGGGAGTGAGAGAGAGAGAAGGAGTGAAAGAGAGGGGAAGTGAGAGTGTGAGAGAGAGGGGGTGAGAGAGAGAGGGGGTGAGAGAGAGGGAGTGAGGGAGAGAGAGGGAGTGAGAGAGAGAGAGGGGGGGAATGAGAGAGGGGAAGTGAGAGTGTGAGAGAGAGAGGGGGTGAGAGAGAAAGAGGATGTGAGAGAGAGGGAGTGAGGGAGAGAGAGGGAGTGAGAGAGAGAGAGAGGGGGGAATGAGAGAGAGGGGAAGTGAGAGTGTGTGAGAGAGAGAGGAGGTGAGAGAGAAAGAGGGTGTGAGAGAGAGGGAGTGGGGGAGAGGGAGGGAGTGAGAGAGAGAGGGAGTGAGAGAGGGACTGAGGGGGATCTGACTACTCTAACCCCACTTTCCAGCGACTGGCCCATAGTCCCGGAGGCTACGGCAGTGTAAGTAAATAGAGAAAATAGAAGCAGGAGTGGCCCACCTTGCTTTATGATGCTCCTGTGAATTGAACTTGAGTTAATTCATTCCCAGGTGGGAGTCACTGACTGGGCCACCATCCCTGATTGCCCTTGAGAAGGAGGAGGAAGAGCCACCTTGTTGAACCACTGCAGTCCCCATGGTATAGGTACACCCACACTCTGATAGGGAGGGAGTTCCAGGATTTTGACCCCAGTGAGGGGAAGGCCGATATATTCCAAGTCAGGATGCTGAGTGACTTATAGACTCATTACAGCAGGGAAACAGGCCCTTCGGCCCAACTTGTCCATGCCACCCTTTTTATTTAACCCTTAAGCTAGTCCCAATTGCCCACATTTGGCCCATATCCCTCTATACCCATTGTACCCGTGTAACTATCTAAATGCTCTTTAAAATTGTACCCGCCTCCTCTACTACCTCCAGCAGCTCGTTCCAGACATTCACCACCCTCCACATGAAAATATTGCCCCTCCGGACACACTTGTACCTTTCCCCCCTCACCTTAAACCTATGCCCTCTCACCTTAAGCTTGGAGGGGAACTTGCAGGTGATGTTCCCAGGTACCTGCTGCCCTTGTCCTTCTAGATGGAAGTGATTGTGGGTTTGGAAGGTGCTGCCTAAGGAACCTTGGTGAATTGCTGCAGTACATCTTGTCAGTAAAAGTTTATTTATAAGTGTCACAAGTAGGTTTACATTAACAGTGCATTGAAGTTACTGTGAAAATCCCCTAGCTGCCACACTCCGGCACCTGTTCGGGTACACTGAGGGAGAATTTAGCACCTAACCAGCACGTCTTTTGGACTGTGGGAGGAAATCGGAGCACCCGGAGGAAACCCACGCAGACACGGGGAGAAGGTGCAAACGCCACACAGACCGTGACCCAAGCCAGGAATTGAACCTGGGTCCCTGGCACTGTGAGACAGTAGTGCTAACCCACTGTGCCACCGTACCGATAGTAAGCATTGCTGCTACTGAGCCTCAGTGTTGGAGGGAGTGGATGTTTGTGGATGGGGTGCCAATCAAACAGGGCTACTTTGTCCTTGATGGTGATGAGCTTCTTGTGAGTTGTTGTGAGAGCGATATAGATATCGAGAGATATTCCTGAGCTTGGAGACCGGGCAGCTAAAGGCACAACTGGAGAAATGAGTGTTGAAAATTGGAAATGTGTCAGAATTAGGGGAGAACAGATAGAGGCTGGTTCGAGAGCTGGAGAGGGATAAGGGAATGTTGGGAATTACAACAAGGAAGGGAATTTTAAATGTTGTTTGGACACGTTGTGTCGGTCTCCGAGCACAAACCTGATGGGTGGGATTTTCTCGATTTTCCAGCCAGCAGGATCTTTGAGTCCCACTGAAGTCAAACCCGGGACAGGCAGACAAATGGTCACTGGAAAATCCTGCCCCGGGGGCAGCCAATGGGGAAGCCATCACAGGTAAACCCACCCTGGGGTGGCCGGTAAACACCCATTGATGGGCTGAAGGGACTGGGTGCCAGTTGGGATGTGGGTGGCCCTGATTTGGAGGAGGTTGTAAGCCCCTTTACCCCAGGATCACAAATATTCATTTTCGCAATCTGCTCCAGTGCCCAGGTCCCTCTGCTCTGCACCCTCGATAGGTGTGTATACCCTTCATTTCATGTTACCTCTCCTTGTTCGCCTGGTCAAAATGTACCATTTACACCCATCTCCGCAGTCTGTTTCACCCCTCACTGTTGATCTCCTCTTGAAATCTCCCATTCTCATAGAAACAAGGCAGCCATTCAGCCCTTAGCCTGCTGCACCATTCATTATGATCATGGCTGATCATCCAGTTCAATATCCTGGTCCCCGTTCCCCCCCCCCACCATATCCCTTAGTCTCTTCGATGCCAAGATTGATATCTAATTTCTTCTTGAAACAGTTTTGGCCTCAACTACTTCCTGTGGTAGTGAATTCCACACATTCACCACCCCCTGGGTGAAGAAATTTCTCCTCTCTTCAGTTCTACCCCTTACCCTCAAACTCTGACCCCTATTTCCGGACCCCACCCCCCATCATTGGGAGCATTCTGTCTAAATCCATCCTGTCTAATTCTGTTAGAATTTAATATCATAGAATCCCTGCAGTGTAGAAGGAGGCCATTCAGCCCATCGAGTCTGCACCAACCACTATCCCACCCACCTATCCTCGTAACCCCACCTATTTACCCTGCTTGTCCCCTGACACTAAGGGGCAATTTAACATGGCCAATCAACCTGACCAGCACATCTGTCAGACAACGGGAGGAAACCGGAGCACCTGGAGGAAACCCACACGGACACGGGGAGAATGTGCAGACTCCACACACACTCAGTGACCCGAGGCCGGAGTTGAACCCAGGTCCCTGGCGCTGTGAGGCAGCAGTGCCAACCAATGTGCCATCCTCACACTTCACAACACTGTGCTACCTTTGCCCAAGTCTAGGTGGTGAATATTGACCAAGGAAAGCAGTAGCCCCCACCCCATCCTCTGGAGAAGCCAATGACACATCCCCCCCCCCCAATAACCAGTCGTTTATCAACACTCCGTTTCCCGCCACTCTGCCAACTTTGTATCCACTGTCTCCTTTCATCCCTGTGACCTCGCTGACGACCCTGCCCCGCCTACAGGAAGACGCGAATAAACTTGGTGAGTGGATGTGCGGTTAACAAATAAACGTCGTCATCTATAAGCTCGAGGTGATGCTTTTTGGCAAGAAAGAAAATGGCAGCCACAAACTCCTTGGGAAATAAGGCCAAGATCTTCCCACTCTTCCTGCCAGTGGGATCTTCCAGTCCCGCTGTGGGCGACGCCCAGGTTTCCCATGCCGGAGGTGGCAAGCTATTGGCCGCCGGTGGTGTCTTCCAATCTCACTGAAGTCAATGGCCACCTGCGTCTCTCACTGGTCACACAGCTGGGGGAAGGCAGAACTGGAAGATCCCACAGGCGGGACTGGAAGATCCCACAGGCAGGACTGGAAGGTCCCTCAGTTGACTCTGGAAGATCTCACAAGTGGGACTGGAAGATCCCACAGGCAAGACTGGAAGGTCCCTTAGTTGAGACTGGAAGATCCCACAGGCAAGACTGGAAGGTCCCTCAGCTGAGACTGGAAGATCCCACACGCGGGACTGGAAGGTCCCTCAGTTGAGACTGGAAGATTCCACAGGCGGGACCGGAAGATCCTACCAGTGGGACTGGAAGATCCCACCAGCAGGACTGGTAGATCCCACAGGTGGGACTGGAAGATCCCACAGACGAGACTGGAAGATCCCACAGGCGGGACTGGAAGGTCCCACAGGCGGGACTAGAAGATCCCACAGGCAGGACGAGTGGGAAAATCCTGGCTGAATTGTCTGAATAGGGCGGAGGAACAGCGGGATCTGGAGGCGCAGAGACCCAGGCAGTGGTATGAGTTAACAGGGCTGCTGTAAGCAAAGAGAACAGTGTTCAGTTCTGCAGGAATAGACCTGAGAAGTAGCTGGAGGTGTTAAACTTTCTCGGATTGAGGAGGATTGTGTACAGATCCAGTCTCCACAATGTGAAAAGGACTTGGCGACACTGGGGTGGGGGGAGTGGCCACACAAAACAACAAACAAGAATAACAGCAGAATGTGGGGACCACACCCTTTCCCACAGGAAGCAGCTGAGGTGAAACATTTGGATGTATTTAAGGGGAAGATAGACCCGAGGGAGAAAGAAGGAGGCTCACAAACACCAGCACAACCTCGACGGGGCGAATGGCCTATTTCTTTGCAGGAACTGACATTCTGTATTGCCTCCCATGTAGCAGAGTGAGAAATCTCCCTTCCCTCCTGCTCTCCATCTCCCTGTGAGCCAAGAGTTCACTCTCTATGTCCACTTTTGGAGTGCAGAGGAGGTTCACTAGGCTGATACCGGAGATGAGGGGGTTAGCCTATGAAGAGAGGCTGAATAGACTGGGTCTGTACTCGTTGGAGTTTAGAAGGATGAGGGGGGGATCTTATAGAGACGTATAAGATAATGAAGGGGATGGATAGGGTAGAGGTAGAGAGATTCTTCCCGCTTAGAAAGGATAGCAGGACTAGAGGGCACAGCCTCAAGGTAAGGGGAGGGGGCAGTTTAGAACGGAGTTGAGGAGGAACTTCTTCACTCAAAGGGTGGTGAATCTCTGGAATTCTCTGCCCGTTGAAGTGGTGGAGGCTGCCTCGCTAAATATTTTTAAGTCACGGGTAGATAGGTTCATAAGAACATAAGAACATAAGAAATAGGAGCAGGAGTAGGCCATCTAGCCCTTCGAGCCTGCCCCGCCATTCAATAAGATCATGGCTGATCTGTCACTGCTCAGTTCCTGACGGACAGGGGGATTAAGGGTTATGGGGAGAAAGCAGGAATGTGGAACTGATCCACTTCAGATCAGCCATGATCTTATTGAATGGCGGGGCAGGCTCGAAGGGCTAGATGGCCTACTCCTGCTCCTATTTCTTATGTTTTTATGTTCTTCCACATTCACTCCATCTCTTTTAGTTGTGATTTTCCTTTATTAATTTTCACACTCGCTGAGGGATCTCATTGACAAGAGACGGAATGACTCCACTCAACACTTTAAACCCTCATTCGCTGGGACTATATTCACAGCAGTGCTTCGTATTGTTTTGAAATATTCCCCGTTCCCTTTCTCTCTCCGCCGTCCCATCCTATTTCGGAAGCCTCTGCATCGTTATTTAATCGTTTACCTTGGTAAACCTCAGCTGGGAATCTCCGCTGCGATCTCTCTCGCTGACTACTTCCTGTGCTGGTGTCTCAGTGACGCCTTTCTCCTGAAGCTGGTTGCAGCTCTCTGAACTCAATCCTCACCCACTCACCTCTTTCAGGCAGCACAGCGATTGACACTGCTGCCTCACAGCTCCAGGGATCTGGGTACGATTCCCAGCTTGGCTCACTGTCTGTGTGTGCGTATGTGTGTGTGTATGTATGTGTAAGTGTGTGTGGAGTCTGCGTGTGAGTATGTGTGTCTGTGTGTGTGTATGTGTGTGTGTATGTATGTATATGTGTGTGTGGAGTCTGTGTGCGTGTGTGTGTATGTGTATGTGTATATGTGTGTGTGTGTGTGTGTGTGTGTATGTGTGTGTGTGTATGTGTGTGTATATGTGTGTGTGTGTGTGTATGTGTGTGTGGAGTCTGTGTGTGTTTATATGTGCGTATGTGTGTGTGTATATGTGTATGTGTGTGTATATGTGTATGTGTGTGTGGAGTCTGTGTGTGTATGTGTGTGTATATGTGTATGTGTGTGTGGAGTCTGTGTGTGTATGTGTGTGTATATGTGTGTGTGTGTGTGTATGTGTGTGTGTGGAGTCTGTGTGTGTTTATATGTGCGTATGTGTGTGTGTATATGTGTGTGTGTGTGTGTGTGTCTGTGTGTGTATATGTGTGTGTGTGTCTGTGTGTGTATATGTGTGTGTGTGTCTGTGTGTGTGTATATGTGTGTGTGTATATGTGTGTGTGTGTCTGTGTCTGTGTGTGTGTATATGTGTGTGTGTGTCTGTGTGTGTGTATATGTGTGTGTGTCTGTGTGTATATATGTGTGTGTGTGTGTGTCTGTGTGTGTATATGTGTGTGTGTGTCTGTGTGTCTGTGTGTGTATGTGTGTGTGTGTCTGTGTCTGTGTGTGTGTATATGTGTATATGTGTGTGTGTGTGTGTGTATATATGTGTGTGTGTGTCTGTGTCTGTGTGTGTGTATATGTGTGTGTGTGTCTGTGTGTGTATATGTGTGTGTGTGTCTGTGTGTCTGTGTGTGTATGTGTGTGTGTATGTGTGTGTGTGTGTGTGTGTGTGTGTGTGTGGAGTCTGCATGTTCTCCCTCTGGGTTTCCTCGCACTGTGGGATTTTCTGTCACATCTGATGCAGCTGTGAAATTGGTGCGAGTCGTACTGGATACACCAAAGCCTGACCAACGGTGTGAGCTTTTCCTAATTGGATCCATGATCCTTGTTGTGCGCCCGCTGTTTCAGCAAGTCCTGCTACTCAGCGCCTCATGTCAATTTAAATCAGCACAGAATCTACTGCAGGCAAGAGGAAGGCCAGAACGCGGATAAATGTGTACTGGGCCATTTTGGCAGGACCAATAGGATGAAGGAATACAATATCAAGGGTAGGAGTCTTAGCTGGGTTGAGGAGCTGAAGGACCTTGGGGTCCGGGTCCATAGGACTCTTAAATTGGTCTCGCAGGTGGAGGATGTGATCAAGAAGGCGTATGGTGTACTGGCCTTCATTAATCGAGGGATTGAGTTTAGGAGTCGGGAGATAATGCTGCAACTTTATAAGACCCTGGTCAGACTCCACTTGGAGTACTGTGCGCAGTTCTGGTCACCTCACAACAGGAAGGATGTGGGAGCTATTGAGAGGGTACAGAGAAGATTTACAAGGATGTTGCCTGGATTGGGAGGCATGCCTTATGAAGTTAGGTTGAGGGATCTCGGTCTCTTCTCCCTGGAGAGACAAAGGTTGAGAGGTGACCTGATAGAAGTTTATAAGATGTTGAGAGGAATAGATAGGGTGGATTCTCAGAGGCTATTTCCCAGGGCTGAAATGGTCGCTACGAGAGGACACAGGTTTAAGGTGCTGGGGAGTGGGTACAGAGGTGATGTCAGGGGTAAGTTTTTCACTCAGAGGGTGGTGAGTGAATAGAATCGGCTGCTGTCGGTGGTGGTGGAGGCGAACTCGCTGGGGTCTTTTAAAAGACTTCAGGATGAGTATATGGGATTTAATGGGATTGGGAGTTATAGATAGTTCTATGGCCTGGTAGGTATGGATATGAACTTGTGGGCTGAAGGGCCTGTTTGTGCTGTAGTGTTCTACGTTCTATGTTCTAGAACGACTGAGAAATTGAGTAGAATTTTAATCTTGTCCAGGACAGTGCAGCAAGATTTTGGATAGGAGTTTGCAGATGCAAATGTGCATATCTGGGCACAGCGGGTGTTGTTGAAACTGTTACTTGTCTTCAAGGTCCAAAGTGTTTAGAATGACTGGGATGGTTGTGTTTAGAGATAGACGTGGGAAAGAATATGCAGCATGCTTTCTGGTTGTATCACAGCTTGGTCTGGGCTCCTGATCTGCCCAAGAAACTACAAAAAGTCATGACTGTAGCCCAGTCCATCACTCAAACCAGCCTCCCATCCATTGACTCTGTCTACACTTCCTGCTGCCTCGGCAAAGCAGCCAGTATAATTAAGGTCCCCACACACCCCAGACATTCTCTCTTCCACCTTCTTCCATCAGGGCAGCACAGTAGCACACTGGTTAGCACTGCTGCTTCACAGCTCCACGGTCCTGGGTTCGATTCCTGGCTCGGGTCACTGTCTGTATGGAGTTTGCACATTCTCCTCGTGTCTGCGTGGGTTTCCTCCAGGTGCTCCGGTTTCCTCCCACAGTCCAAAGATGTGCGGGTTAGGCTGATTGGCCGTGCTAAAAATTGCCCCTTGGTATCCAGGGATGTGTAGGTTAGAGGGATTAGTGGGTATAACATGTAGGGATAAGGGGGTAGGGCCTGGGTGGGATGGTGTTCGGTGCAGACTCGATGGGCCGAAGGGCCTCTTTCTGCACTGTTGGGTTCTATGTTTCTACAAAAAAGTCTGAGGTCATGTACCAACTGACACAAGTACAGCTTCTTCCCTGCTGTCATCAGACTTTTGAATGGACCTACCTCACATTAAGTTGATCTTTCTCTACATCCTAGCTATGACTGTAACACTACATTCTACATCCTCTTCTTTCCTTCTCCATGAACAGTATGCTTTGTCTGTATAGTAGTCAAGAAACATTACTTTTCTTAATACATGCGGCAACAATAAATCAAACTAAACTCAACTTATCACCATTTGCTCCATCTAATTGCAAGGACCTTGAAGTCAGACTCCAGTTCTATTTGTGGTCAAAATGCAGCCCCGAGTAGCCCAGCCCAGCCTGGCCACCTCTTGCTGCTGCCACCACTCCCTTACCCAGTGCCACCCAATTCAACATCTGTTACCATCAGAACTGGCATAGAACCAGGAGGAGAGGCCGAGGGAGCTGGCTGTAAATCTCAAACTGGCCCCAGGGCCCAGGAGCTGGTTCCAGTCGATTGAAGAAGGTAACCTGAGCTCTGGAAGGACCCCCACTTGCCTGGAATTTACAGGTGAAAGAGGTGGGGGATGGCGATGGGCAATGGCAGGGGTGGGGGTGATGTTTGAGCCTCTCAGTTACAGCTCAGTAAAGGAGACAGGAGTTCTGCTTCATCATAAAATATCTTTATTTCTTTGATCCAACTCCACGCACCATTCTCCACCAAAAATACCGTGCCACCTTCATTGAATAATTGACTTCTATTGAATAATTGACATCAAATTAGGGCCTAACTGGAAGGTCTGTTACCCGTTCCGAACAGAGTGGGGGGGGGGGGTTGGCGTTGCTGGTGTCAAAATGGCTGCCGCCAACCTTGCTCGCTCTCCAGCCGTGTCTGAGTCTGAGGGAAGGAACACTCCTCGACCAGCTCAAACAGCTGTCCATGAGGTGATGGAGGAATCTGCCACTTCCTTCTGCGTAACCAATCCTTCAGGGAAGGAAATAGAACAAGGAACACAGGAACAGGCCCTTCAGCCCAAGATATTAGAATCATAGAACCCTACAATGCAGAAAGAGGCCCTTCGGCCCATTGAGTCTGCACCGAACACAATCCCAACCCCCATATCCCTACATATTATACCCACCAATCCCTCTAACCTACACATCCCTGGACACTAAGAGGCAATTTCTTAGCATGGCCAATCAACCTAACCTGCACATCTTTGGACTGTGGGAGGAAACAGGAGCACCCAGAGGAAATCCACGCAGACACGAGGAGAATGTGCAAACTCCACACAGACAGTGACCCGAGCTGGGAATCGAACCCAGGACCCTGGAGCTGTGAAGCAGCAGTGCTAACCACTGTGCCACCGTGCCACCCCTTCCTACCGAACATGACGCTAAATTAAACTAATCTCTTCTGCCTGCCCTTGCTCCGTATCCCTCTATCCTTGCATATTCATGTGTTTATCTAAAAGCCCCTTAAATTCCCCGATCGTATCCCCTGGCAGTGAGTTCCAGACACCTACCACCCTCTGTGTAAAAAAGACTTGTCCTTCACATTTACCTTTGAACTTTCCCCGTCTGGCCTTAAGTAACGTGCCTCCAGACATTACAACTCTGGGAAAAAGATTCTGTCAACACTATCCAAACCTTAATAAATTAATAATAAATAAATAAATAGTCATAGTTTATAATTATTGTAATAAATAATAAATTTGTTGTCCTTACCTGGTCTGGCCTAAACGTTACTCCAAAACCACAGGTTGACCCTCACAATATCAATCCTGTGGGTGATGGATTTTTGTGAAGTCAGGGAGATATGGGACCCAGATGGGTGGATATGATAAGATCAGCTATTGTCTAACTCAATGCTGGAATAGGCTTGAGGGCCTGAATGGCCTCTTTGTCTCCCTATGACTTGTTACGGCAAATAGGGTCCAGGTGAAGGCTGGGATGAAAGCGCTGTATCTGAATGCACGAAGCATTCGGAATAAAGTGGATGAGCTGGTGGCGCAGATCAACACAAATGGACATGATCTGGTGGCCATTACAGAGACTTGGCTGCAAGGTGACAGGGACTGGGAGCTGAATGTCCAAGGGTATCAAGTGTTTAGGAAGGATAGGCGGGAGGGAAAAGGGGGGGGGCGTAGCTCTGCTGATTAAGGATAGCATCAAGGTGGTAGCAAGGGATGATATTGGAGCCAAGGAGCAGAACGTGGAATCGTTGAGGGTAGAGATTAGGAACAGCAAAGGGAGGAAGACGCTGGTGGGTGTCATCTATAGGCCCCCGAATAATGATCTGGAGGTGGGGCGGGCTGTTAATGCGCAAATAAGTGTGGTGTGCAGGAATGGGATGGCCGTAGTTATGGGGGATTTCAATCTGCATATTGATTGGTCGACCCATGTTGGACACGGTGGGCTCGAGGAGGAGTTCTTGGAATGCTGCCGGGATAATTTCCTTGAACAGTGTGTGTTGGAGCCGACGAGGGAGCGAGCTATCTTGGATCTGGTGTTATGTAATGAGGCAGGTAGAATTAGGGACCTTGTGGTGAAGGATCCTCTTGGGGAGAGTGATCATTGTATGGTAGAGTTTCTGGTGCAGATGGAGGAGGAGAAAGTGGGTTCCCAGACACACGTCCTTTGTTTGAATAGAGGGGAGTACGGTAGGATGAGAGAAGAATTGGCGAATATGGACTGGGGGAGTACGTTGGAGGGAGGGTCTGCTGAGGAGCAGTGGAGGATCTTTAAGGAGATCTTTCTTGGTGCTCAGCAGAAATTTATTCCGATGGTCAAAAAGAACTGTAGGAGGAAAGATAATAAGCCGTGGATAACGAAAGAGGTGAAGGAAAGTGTTAAATTAAAAGCGGAGGCATTTAGAATAGCGAAGAGGAGTGGGCGAGAAGAGGATTGGGAGAGGTTTAAATGTCAACAAAGATTGACAAAGAAGTTGATAAAGGAGGGTAGGAGAAACTATGAAGCTGGGCTAGCGCTTAATATAAAAAAGGATAGCAAGAGTTTTTATAAATATATAAAAAGGAAGAGGCTGGCTAGGGTGAACGTTGGTCCTTTAGAGGATGAGAAAGGGGAGCTAGTGGTAGGGGATGGGGATATGGCTCAGGTATTGAATAACTTTTTTGTTTCCGTCTTCACGGAGGAGGACGTGAATAATTTGCCGGGTGTTAGCGATGGAAAGGTGGTAGGACTGGAGGGTCTTAATGACATTACTGTTACTAGAGAGGCGGTGCTCGACAGACTGGAGGGGCTGATTGTGGACAAGTCCCCAGGACTGGATAGAATGCATCCGAGGGTTCTGAAAGAAATGGCGGAGGTTATGGTGGATGCATTGGTGGTTATTTTCCAGACGTCGCTGGATTCCGGGGAAGTGCCGGAAGATTGGAAAACGGCTAATGTTACGCCGTTGTTTAAGAACATAAGAACATAAGAAATAGGAGCAGAAGTAGGCCATCTAGCCCTTCGAGCCTGCCCCGCCATTCAATAAGATCATGGCTGATCTGTCGTGGCTCAGCTCCACCTTCCCGCCCTCTCCCCATAACCCTTAATCCCTTCTCTTATCAAAAACCCATCAACCCGTTTCTTAAAAATATTTAGCGAGGCAGCCTCCACCACTTCAACGGGCAGAGAATTCCAGAGGGTCACCACCCTTTGAGTGAAGAAGTTCCTCCTCAACTCTGTTCTAAACCGCCTCCCCTTTATCTTGAGGCTGTGCCCCCTAGTCCTACTGTCTTTTTTGAGCGGGAAGAGTCTCTCCACCTCTATCCTAACCATCCCATTCATCATCTTATACGTCTCAATGAGATCTCCCCTCATTCTTCTAAACTCTAACGAGTACAAGCCTAGTTTATTCAGCCTCTCCTCATAGCTCAATCCCCTCAACTCCGGTATCAGCCGAGTAAACCTCCTCTGCACTCCCTCCAGGGCCAAAATATCCTTGCGCAGGTGCGGCGCCCAAAACTGCACACAGTACTCCAGCTGCGGCCTCACCAATGCCCTATACAGCTGTAGCAAGACCTCCCTACTCCTATATTCAATCCCCCTCGCTATGAAGGCCAGCATCCCATTCGCCTTCCTGACCACCTGCTGCACCTGCAAGCTGGGTTTTTGCGACTCATGCACAAGGACCCCGAAGGGTCCTTTAAGAAGGGTGCCAGGCAAAAGGCAGGGAATTATAGGCCGGTTAGTTTAACGTCTGTGGTAGGTAAAATGTTAGAATCCGTCATTAAAGAGGAAATTGCGAGGCATCTTGAAGGGAATTGCTTGATAGGGCGGACGCAACACGGTTTCATTAAAGGGAAGTCGTGTCTGACAAATTTACTGGAGTTCAATGAGGATGTGTCTAGGGCGGTGGATAGAGGAGAGCCGGTGGATGTGGTCTTTCTGGATTTTCAGAAGGCGTTTGACAAAGTACCTCATAAGAGGTTGTTGCAGAAGGTCAGGGGACTTGGAGTTGGGGGTAGGGTGTTAGCGTGGATAGAGGATTGGTTGTCAAATAGGAGGCAGAGAGTGGGGGTCAACGGGTGCTATTCGGATTGGCGGATGGTGACTAGTGGAGTGCCCCAGGGGTCGGTGCTGGGGCCTCAGCTTTTTACCATTTATATAGATGATCTGGAGGAGGGAACCGAGTGTCGGGTGTCGAAATTTGCGGATGACACCAAAATTGGGGGAACGGAAAATTGTGCGGAGGGTGTGGAGAGTCTGCAGAAGGATCTAGATAGGCTGGGCGAATGGGCCAGGAAATGGCAAATGGAATTTAATGTTGGCAAGTGTGAGGTGGTCCACTTTAGAAGGAAGAATGGTAGGAAGGAGTATTACTTACGTGGCGAAAAACTGCAACAGGCGACGGTGCAGAGAGACCTCGGGGTCCTTGTGCATGAGTCGCAAAAACCCAGCTTGCAGGTGCAGCAGGTGGTCAGGAAGGCGAATGGGATGCTGGCCTTCATAGCGAGGGGGATTGAATATAAAAGTAGGGAGGTCTTGCTGTAGCTGTATAGGGCATTGGTGAGGCCGCAGCTGGAGTACTGTGTGCAGTTTTGGGCGCCGCACCTGCGCAAAGATATTTTGGCCTTGGAGGGAGTGCAGAGGAGGTTTACTAGTCTGATACCGGAGTTGAGGGGGTTGAGCTATGAGGAGAGGCTGAATGAACTAGGCTTGTACTCATTGGAGTTTAGAAGAATGAGGGGAGATCTCATTGAGACGTATAAGATGATGAATGGGATGGATAGGATAGAGGTGGAGAGACTCTTCCTGCTCAAAAAAGACAGTAGGACTAGGGGGCACAGCCTCAAGATAAAGGGGGGGCGTTTTAGAACGGAGTTGAGGAGGAACTTCTTCACTCAAAGGGTGGTAAATCTCTGGAATTCTCTGCGCGTTGAAGTGGTGGAGGCTGCCTCGCTAAATATTTTCAAGAAGCGGGTTGATGGGTTTTTGATAAGCGAGGGGATTAAGGGTTATGGGGAGAAAGCGGGAAAGTGGAACTGAGCCACGACAGATCAGCCATGATCTTATTGAATGGCGGGGCAGGCTCGAAGGGCCAGATGGCCTACTCCTGCTCCTATTTCTTATGTTCTTATGTTCAATTGTGGGTTGTCAAACCATGAATTGAAACTGAATCTCCAGGACACTATTCTGTGCGACTCTGGGGAACAGATATCGGGTTATTAAAAAAAGATTGTCTTGGTTTTTTGTCTCTTTTGAACATTTCTCATACGAGATCTACAAAGATTGAAAATTGGGGCAGAAAAGGCTGATTGGCTGAGAGTCGGCCATCGTCCAATAGGGTAACGAGTCTTGGTGCGTCCCGATTGGCGTAGGAAGGCACCGCATCACAGGGATGGGCGTGTTGGCTGACCAATGGCAGGACAGCAGGGTTGAGTCATGTGATGAAAGCTGGCATCCCTAACCCCAATTGTGTCAGTGCCAGGATCCTCCCCAAGAACAGCAGATACACCGGGGGAAGTGGTCTCCCCCCTCCCTCTCGCTGTCCCTGTCTGACACCGGTACTGATAGGGGCGTCACAGTGGTTAGCCCTGCTGCCTCACAGCGCCAGGGGACCCAGGTTCGATTCCCAGCTTGGGTCTGTGCGGCGCCTGCACATTCTCCCCATGTCTGCGTGGGTTTCCACCGGGTGCGGATTAGGTGGATTGACCATGCTAAATTGCCCTTTCTTGTCTGGGAGATTAGCAAGGTAAATATGTGGGATTACAGGGATAAGGTGGGATCGTTGCAAGTTCGATGGGCCAAATGGCCTCCTTCTGCACTGTAGGGATTCTATGACTCTGCAAACAGCAATATTCCTCTTCCTGGGTTGGCTTTACCTCTGGTTGCTGGAGCTGTGACCTTTCATCTCTTTGTTTCCTTGGTCACTGTCCGCTACACATTAGAAGGTAACATTGTTCCAAGTGTCAGGGTAATTGCGATGGTTCACTATTGTTTACCTGCCTGGGCTCAGAGTGATGTGGAGGAGATCGTTCTGTAGACTGAGCTTGAAACCGCGACACCAGGGCCTGGGGGCTTTAAATATGCGTGAGTTCATTCTGCACTCTCCAAATGGGATTCGGGAATTCATAAATGGATCTGCAATTGCTCGACACAAGCGTCAGTAACTCAGTTTCAATCAATAGCTTTCAGATTCGATCTGGAGTGAGGCAGGCCTACTCTCTCTCCCCCGCCCTGTTTGTATGGTGAACTCTTTGCCAAGTCCATCAGGGAGGGTTTGGGTATTAAAGGAGTGATGATCCCAGGCAGCGGAGGTCAAAGCCTCTCTGGATATGGACAAAGTCGCCGTCTTCTGCCCAGTTCTGCTGTCGGTGTATGGGCTCCTGAACCTCTGCAATCTTCAAATTGGCCTCGGGAGCCAATGTAAATCGTGGCGAGGACAAGGTCATGTTCTCTGGGAACTGGGCCAATCCTTACGGCCCTGACTGTCAGAGCAGCATAGCTCAAGGTACTGGGGATATGGTTCAGAGAGACCAGGGCATGTGTTAGAAACTGGATGGAGCAAGTAGGTGTAATGAACCAAAAACTGTGTGTGTGTGTCTCCATTACGGGCAAGAACCTGGTCATCAGGTGGAAGGCACTTTCAGGGTTACTGTACATGTCACAAGTCCAACCCAATCCCCACTCCTGCGCTGTGGAAATCAACCGAGTCATTTTCTGCTTCACCCAAGGGGGTCAAAAATGTACCGTAGGGGATGTGATGTACAAACCTTTAGAGAAAGGGGAGGAAAATGGAGCCAATATCGTCCTAATCCTGATGGCCACCCTGTGTGTGTGGCTGCATGGAGGTGAGCACAGACCCTCAGTACTCAAACAACGTCTGTGCCCGGGGGGATGGGTCTGGCCACACTGCTGTGGAGCGCCCCAAGTAGTTGGACTGTACCATGTACCTGTTCCTTGTGGAAAGATTGATTCAGGGAAACAACTTTGACCACAGGAAGGATGGAAACAAGGTTGAAAGAGTGCAGAGAAGGTTCACAAGGATGTTTCTGGGACTTGAGAAACTGAGTTACAGAGAGACATTGAATAGGTTAGGACTTTATTCCCTGGAGCGTAGAAGAATGAGGGGAGATTTGATAGCGGTCTATAAGATTTTTATGGGTATAGATAGAGGGAATGCAAGCAGGCTTTTTCCACTGAGGCTAGGGGAGAAAAAAAAACAGACAGCATGGGTTAAGGGGGAAAGGAGAAAAGTTTAAAGGGAATATTAGGGGGGGATTCTTCACACAGAGTGGTGAGAATGTGGAATGAGCTGCCGGATAAATGCGGGGTCACTTTTAACATTTAAGAAAAGCTTGGACGGGTTCATGGATGAGAGGGGGTGTGGAGGGATATGGTTCAAGTGCAGGTCAGTGGGACTAGGCAGAAAAATGGTTTGGCACAAGGGCCAAAAGGCCTGTTTCTGAGCTGTGAATTTTCTATGGTTTCTAAGTTCATCAGGCATTAGTCTGTGTGTAACAGCCTAGAGGAGCTATGAGAATAAGGGATGGTGGATCCTGTTGAATGGTTGCCTGAGCAATGTGATGGTATGTGTATATGTGTGTAATTATTTTCTATTCATTCTTGGGACACAGACCTCGCCGGCTGGACCAGCATTGATTGCCCATCCCTAGTTGCCTGAGGGTGGTTGAGAGTCAACCACATTCTGTGCCTCTGGAGTCACATGTAGGCCAGACCAGATAAGGAGAGCAGATTTCCTTCCCTAAAGGACATTAGTGAATGAGATGGGTTTTTCCAACAACTGACAAAGGTTCACGGTCATCAGTTAAATCTAGATATTTTTCTTGAATTCAAGTTCCACCATCATTGAATAGGTTAGGACTTTATTCCCCGGAGCGTAGAAGAAGGGGAGATTTGATAGAGGTGTATGAGATTTTGATGGGTATGGATAGAGTGAATGCAAGCAGGTTTTTTCCACTGAGGCTAGGGGAGAAAAAAACCCAGAGGGCACGGGTTAAGGGTGAAAGGAGAAAAGTGTAAAGGGAATATTGGGGGGGGGGCGGGGGGTGGGATTTGGCCCCAGGTCCTCAGAACATTCATTGAGTTTCTGGATTAATAGTCTAGCAATAATCCCACTAGGCCATCACCTCCTGTGTGTTAAGGATAAATTCTGTGTAGGTGAGGACAGTTGTGTCCGTGTGTAAGGACCCCGCGACGGTGCAGAGGGACCTCGGGGTCCTTGTGCATGAGTCGCAAAAACCCAGCTTGCAGGTGCAGCAGGTGGTCAGGAAGGCGAATGGGATGCTGGCCTTCATAGCGAGGGGGATTGAATATAAAAGTAGGGAGGTCTTGCTGCAGCTGTATAGGGCATTGGTGAGGCCGCAGCTGGAGTACTGTGTGCAGTTTTGGGCGCCGCACCTGCGCAAGGATATTTTGGCCCTGGAGGGAGTGCAGAGGAGGTTTACTAGGCTGATACCGGAGTTGAGGGGATTGAGCTATGAGGAGAGGCTGAATAAACTAGGCTTGTACTCGTTAGAGTTTAGAAGAATGAGGGGAGATCTCATTGCGACGTATAAGATGATGAATGGGATGGATAGGATAGAGGTGGAGAGACTCTTCCCGCTCAAAAAAGACAGTAGGACTAGGGGGCACAGCCTCAAGGTAAAGGGGAGGCGGTTTAGAACAGAGTTGAGGAGGAACTTCTTCACTCAAAGGGTGGTGAATCTCTGGAATTCTCTGCCCGTTGAAGTGGTGGAGGCTGCCTCGCTAAATATTTTTAAGAAACGGGTTGATGGGTTTTTGATAAGAGAAGGGATTAAGGGTTATGGGGCGAGGGCGGGAAGGTGGAGCTGAGCCACGACAGATCAGCCATGATCTTATTGAATGGCGGGGCAGGCTCGAAGGGCCAGATGGCCTACTCCTGCTCCTATTTCTTATGTTCTTATGTTCTTTTGTTCTTATGTGTGCCAAGGGTTAGCGGAGATTTATAGAATCAAAATTGCTTGTGGAGTCTAAAGCTGGAAAAAGTAAGGGTGTTCTCACTTTGCATTCGCCACGAGGCCTTATGGTGGGTTTTAACTCACTAATAAAGAGAGTAGATTTGAAATTAACATTTGGGGTTAAGTTGATGTGCACCAATGCATTTGAAAAGGGGTTTAGCTGTCACAAGGAACATCTTACAGTCTGTAAGACATAACAACAGGCTGGAAGATGAAGGCGTGTAAAATCGCCGGCTCCACCACACCCCTCCCTGATGAGCTCAATGCACTCTATGTCCATTTTGAGCAAGAGGTCAGTGAGACCATGCCCTCCACCCTGGAAGCCCTGGAAAGCGACTGGCCCGGATGGGGTACCCGGACGAGCACTCAGATCCTGCACGGACAAGCTGGCAGGGATATTCACACACATCTTCAACCTCTCTTTACAACAATCTGAGGTCCCTATCTGCTTCAAGAAGACGACCATCGTCCCAGAACCAAAGAAAAGTCAGGCAGTGTGCCTCAATGACTATCGGCTGGTGGTTCTGATATCCATCATTATGAAGTGCTTCGAAAGGTTAGTCATGGCACGAATCAATTCCAGCCTCCCGGACTACCTGGATCCACTACAGTTTGCCTATCGCCACAAAAGGTCCATAGCAGACACTATCTCCCTGGCCCTGTGCTCAACCCTGGAACACCTAGATAACAAGGACACCTATATCAGACTCCTATTTATTAACTACAGCTCAACCTTCAACACCATTATTCCCACAAAACTCAGCTCTAAACTCCGTGGCCTGTGTCTCAGTTCCTCCCTCTGTGACTGGATCCTGAACTTCCTAACACACAGACCACAATCAATAAGGATTGGCAACAACACCTCCTCCACAATCATCCTCAACACCGGTGCCCCACAAGGCTGTGTTCTCAGCCCTGTACTATACTCCTTATAGACCTAAGACTATGGCCAAATTCCCCTCCAACTCAATTTTCAAATTTGCTGATGACACCACCGTAGTGGGTCGGATCTCAAACAATGACGAGACGGAGTACAGGAATGAGATAGAGAATCTGGTGAACTGGTGCGGCAACAATAATCTCTCCCTCAATGTCAACAAAATGAAGGAGATAGTCAACGACTTCAGGAAGTGTAAAGGAGAACATGTCCCTGTCTACATCAATGGGGATGAAGTAGACAGGGTCGAGAGCTTCAGGTTTTTATGTGTCCAGATCACCAACAACCTGCCAACACTATAGTTAAGAAAGCCCACTAACGCCTCTACTTTCTCAGAAGGCTAAGGAAATTTGGCATGTCACCTACGGCTCTCACCAACTTTTACAGATGCAGCATAGAAAGCCTGCTTTCTGGTTGTTTCACAGCTTGGTCTGGGCTCCTGCTCTGCCCAAGACCACAAGGAACTACAAAAGGTCATGAATGTAGCCCAATCCATCACGCAAACCAGCCTCCTGTCCATTGACTCTGTCTACACTTCCCACTGCCTCGGCAAAGCAGCCAGCATAATTAAGGACCCCACGCCCCCCCCGGACATTCTCTCTTCCACCTTCTTTTGTCGGGAAAAGATACAAAAGTCTGAGGTCACATACCAACCAACTCAAGAACAGCTTCTTCCCTGCTGCTGTCAGACTTTTGAATGGACCTACCTTATATTAAGTTGATCTTTCTCTGCACCCTAGCTATGACTGTTACACTAAATTCTGCAGTCTCCCATTTCCTTCTCTATGAATGGTATGTTTTGTATAGTGTGCAAGAAACAATACTTTTCATTGTATGCTAATGTGACAATAATAAATCAAATTGAAACAGTGACAGGAGTTTTAAATTTTATTGATCAAAAATAGAGGTGACATGAACATAGATTTTAACACATGTAGAACCGAAGTTTAAAGGAATTTGTTTAAAATTTATTTATTAGTATCACAAGTAGATTCACACTAACATTGCAGTGAAGTTACTGTGAAAATCCCTAGTTGCACTCTGCATCTCTTCAGATACACTGAGGGAGAATTTAGCATAGCTAACGCACCCTAACCAGCATATCTTTCAGATTGTGGGAGGAAACCTATACAAACAGGGGGAGGACGTGTGGAGTTTGCACATTCTCCTCGTGTCTGCGTGGGTTTCCTCCGGGTGCTCCGCTTTCCTCCCCCAGTCCAAAGATGTGAGGGTTAGGTTGATTGGCCACGCTAAGAAATTGTCCCTTAGAGTTGAGGGATGTGTAGGTTAGAGGGATTAGTGGGTATAATATGTAGGGATATGGGGGGTAGGGCCTGGGTGGGATTGTGTTCGGTGCAGACTCGATGGGCCAAAGGGCCTCTTTCTGCACTGTAGGGTCCTATGATTCTGTGATGACGTGCAAACTCCAGACAGTGACCCACAGCCAAGAATTGAACCCAGTTCTCTGGCTCTGTGAGGTGGCAGTGCTAACCACTGTGCCACCGTGTGAAGGGAATGGAGAATGAAACTGAAACAGAAGTGTTCACGAGAACAGGTTTCCAGCTGGAGTGAGTTGCTGCTGGGGATAATTTTTTGAACGTCAGCTCCTTTGTCTCGGCTGCGGAAGGTTTTTGGCTGAAGGGAGTGCTCGGTTTTAAGCCGTGAGAATTTTTTTCACCGTATCTTCACCACACACGCTTTGTTTCCCTGTGGGGAATAGTGGGGGAAGGACTCCCAAGCTAATTACCACCCCAGTGAACTTTGATGTGTACATTCCTCCCCTGGGCCAGGAAATATTTGATTTGATTTAATATTCTCACATATATTAACATACAATGAAAAGTATTGTTTCTTGCACTCTATACAGACAAAACATGCCATTCATAGAGAAGGAAATGAGTGCAGAATGTAGTGTTACAGTCAGAGCTAGGGTGCAGAGAAAGATTAACTTAATGCGAGGTAGGTTCACTCAAAAGTCTGACAGCAGCAGGGAAGAAGTTGCCCTTGAATCGGTTGGTACGTGACCTCAGACTTTTATATCTTTTTCCTGAAGGAAGAAGGTGGAAGTTTGCAATGGTTTAATTGAGATTTTTATGAATAAAGTGTATTTTTGAAATTAAAAAAAAGGTGGAAGAGAGAATGTCCGGGGTGTGTGGGGTCCTTAATTATTTTGCAGAGGCAGTGGGAAGTGTAGACAGGGTCAATGGATGGGAGGTTAGTTTATGGATTTGTCCTGTGACGCAGTTTGCTTTGCTTGAACCTGCCTTGGGGAAACCCAATCAGCATGTTTTGTTTCTGGGAAGGAGGCTGTACTTCTCGTTTGCAGCGAAAGGCAATTTTGTGATTGCGGTGTCATTTCCTGGATTTTACATTTAAGCATCTGTTAAGGGCAGTTTCCAAAATAATAGTTTCATTGTGTACCTTTGTTGAAACATTTTTGGGGGTTATTATGTAAGAACTTTTATCTTGTGTGTCCAAATTTTATAAGAACATAAGAACATAAGAAATAGGAGCAGGAGTAGGCCATCTGGCCCTTCGAGCCTGCCCCGCCATTCAATAAGATCATGGCTGATCTGTCGTGACTCAGCTCCACCTTCCCGCCCTCTCCCCATAACCCTTAATCCCTTCTCTTATCAAAAACCCATCAACCCGTTTCTTAAAAATATTTAGCGAGGCAGCCTCCACCACTTCAACGGGCAGAGAATTCCAGAGATTCACCACCCTTTGAGTGAAGAAGTTCCTCCTCAACTCTGTTCTAAGACCTTTTTAACTCCTCACATTTTCAAAGCTCTCACTGGAGTTCTGTGCTTTTGGGTGCAGTAGCTATCACTCTTTGTTTCCACAATACCACAAGCAGCCGAGCTGGATTTCAATCCGCAGTAACACAGCAATTGTCAGAATACTTCATCACCAAAACTTTTAAACGAGTAGTTTGGGCTGGTGATGAGAAAGCTCCTCTCTGTCAGATCTTTCATGAACACTCAGAGTGTTCCCCCATCTGCGCATTGTCCTTGGCGAACCTGGGCGGAGAGGGTGTACAAAGAGACAATTGTTCATCTCTTTGTGGAATGTGTCTTTGTAAAGAAGGTTCTGGAGGGAGATGAGGTGGTCTTTGTTGAGGTTCATCCCGAGTAGCTCCGTGATGCAGGATTCTGTGCTCTATGGACTAAGGCAGAAACAGGGAGAATGTGCAAACTCCACAAAGTCACGCAAACCAGCCCCCCACCCATTGACTCTGTCCATACTTCCCGCTGTCTCCGAAAAGCAGCAGCATAATTAAGGACCGCACACACCCCGGACATTCTCTCTTCCACCTTCTTCCATCAGGAAAAAGATAAAAGAGCCTGAGGGCATGTACCAACCAACTCAAGAACAGCTTCTTCCCTGCTGCTATCAGACTTTTGAATGGACTTATATATTAAGCTGATCTTTCTCTAACTATGGCTGTAACACTACATTCTGCATCCTTTCCTTCTTCCCTATGTACTCTAAGTTTAAATATTAGTCTCACAAGTAGGCTTACATTAACACTGCAATGAAGTTATTGTGAAAATTTTCTCGTTACCACACTCCAGAGCCTGTTTGGGTACACTTAGGGAGAATATAGATTGGCCAGTGCACCTAACCAGCACAACTTTCGGATTATGGGAGGAAACCGGAGCACCCGGAGGAAACCCATGAGGAGAACGTGCAGACTCCACACAATCAGTGACCCAAGCTGGAATCGAACCTGGGTCACTGGTGCTGCGAGACAGCAGTGCTAACCACTGTGCCGCCCCCCTCCAAACCCCTACCCCTAGAGTACCCCTTCTCTATGAACGGTATGTTTTGTGTGTGGTTTTGTGTGTGTAGCGCAAAAAACAATACTTTTCACTGATACACGTGACAATAATAAATCAAATCGCCCGACACTGGAATTGAACCCAGATCCTTGGAGCTGTGAGGTAGCAGTGCTAACCACTGTGCCACCCTCAAATATAACCTGAAATGGTGAGTGTGCTGAGGCAGCACATTTACTGGATTGAAATAACTGATTTGTATTTTACTTCACATTAAAATTTGAATTGTTACGAAATGTAACTTTACAAGTTTTACAAATAAAGTACATTTGTGGAAAGCAACTTTCAAACACAATCCTTCAACTTCACTGATTTCTAAATCCTTCCCACAAAACAAAAGGTCTGTCTCCTGAAACTTTACACCAAACACACTCAAAGTGAAACTTGATTCATCCCACATTGCACGCTCGCAGCTGCCCCCACTGGCTGGAGGTTGCAATGACGTTATGCCAACTCTCATAGACAAGTTCCATTATCAATGTGGTGAAGACATTTATAATGAAAATACAAAAATGAGTCAGGAAGTATCATTTGAAAAATGAATTTGGTTGCACGGCGGAACCAATTAATTTAATTTCATTTGTCCCCAGTTTAACCTGTGCTTTCTTCCTGGCCACACTGTCCATGGCTAATACAATGAGTAGGTGATGGGCTTGGGGTTGGTGAGACCCAGATGGCTAATGTAACCCCCTCCATTTCATCAAACACCCTTTCACGTGAGTGCATCCATTAAAAGCAGCCTGGAATTTCAGTGGGAATGTGGGTCCAAGTCTAATACACACCATTCATTCAGCCATAGAGCAGCACAGAAAGAGGCTATTCAGCCCATTGAGTCCATACTAGCTTTGTTTACACCAGTCCAGTCAGTCCCATTCCCCCACTCCATCCTTGTAACTCCTCAAGTTTATTTCCCTTCAAGTTTCTGCTCTGTTTCCTTCCGAAGTCATTGACCAGACGAATTTGGGGAATATCTGAAAGAGTTGAAGCCCCAGATCGTTTGTGATGGGAACCCCTACAATGCAGGAGGCCATTCAGCCCATCATGTCTACACCAACTCTCTGAAAGAGCATCTTACCCAGGCCCTGTGAATTTACCATGACCATTCCACATAACCTACACGTCTTTGGACACTCAGGGACAATTTACCATGGCTAATACCCCTAGCCTACAAATCTTGGGACATTAAGATGCAACTTAGCGTGGTCAATCCACCTAACTTGCACATCTTTGGACTCTAAGGTGACAATTTACTGCTCGTTACAGAGTTATTATAAGCCTACTTGTGACAGTAATAAATAACCTTTAAACATCACCATCTGCAAGTTCCCCTACAAGCCTCAAACTATACTATCTTGGAAGTATAATCGCTGTTCCTTCACTGGATCAAAAATCCTGAAATTCCCTCCCTAACAGCTCAGTGGGTGTACCTACATCTCATGGACTGTAGCTGTTCAAGAAAGTTACTCAGTGTGAAAGGTTGAATAGGCTAATCCATGAGGTACATGTTGATGTAGTGCCAACCTCAGGCACTCATAAACTGGGGAGGTGATGGCCTAGTGGTATAAACACAGGCTTATCAAATGCAGAAATACAGGTTCAAATCCCACCACTGCAGAAATTTAAATTCAACAAACAATATCTGGAATTAAGGATCTACTGATGATCCATTGTTGGAAAAACCCACCTGGTTCACTAATGTCCTTTAGGGAAGGAAATCTGCCGTCCTTACCCAGTCTGGCCTACATGTGACTCCAGAGCCACAGCAATGTGGTTGACACTCAACTACCTTGGGCAACTAGGGATGGGCAATAAATGCTGGCCCAGTCAGCGATGCCAATGTCCCATGAATAAATTTTTTAAAATTCAGCTATTTTAGAATCTAGAACTCGGGGTCACTGTTTAAAGACAAAGGAACCCCATTTAAGGCAGAGATGATACAGAGACAATATCTTTCTCCCAGAGATTTCAAGCTCCCTTCTTCAAGTGGGAGTGACAAGGTGGCACAGTGGTTAGCACTGCTGCCTCACAGCAAGAGGGACCCGGGTTCCATTCCTGGCTTGGGTCACAGTCTGTGTGGTATTTGCATGTTCTCCCCGTGTCTGTGTGGGTTTCCTCCAGGTGCTCCGGTTTCCTCCCACAGTCCAAAGATGTGCGGGTTAGGTGAATTGATTATACTAAATTACCCTTTGTGTCCTGGGATGCATAAATCGGCGGGGTAAATATGTGGGGTTACGGGGATGGGGTCTGGATGGTATGTTCTGACAGTGCGGGCTTGATGGGCCCCCCACTGCTCTGTAGGGCTCCTCTGATTCTAAGCGTGGGAGCAAAGTCTTTGAATCTTTTCAGAGCAGAAATGGATCAGATTCTTGATAAACAAGAGGTGAAAGGTTACAGGGATTACAGTCAGAGCAGCCATGAAGGCTGGATGGCCTCCTCCTGGTTCATATATCTAGAGATTGTCCCCTTATTTTGATCAGGTGTCCCCGGGGGCATTTTTATTTCTCATTATTGTAGACTTGTCTGTGAGATCGGAAACTCAGGAGTCGAGCTTCCCCTTTTCCCCATCCTCGCTTTTTTATTAGGGGGCTCCGGTCAACACCCCTGATTCACCCTTTACTCATAAGGTCACCTGCACAGGACATAGAAAGACAGATTATTATTTGAAGGGGTGTAAACTGAGAGAGGCAGACACTCAGTGAAACCTTTGTGTCCTTGTGCGTCAGTCGCTGATGGCAGGCACGCAGGTACAGCAGGCAATAAAGAAGCGAAGTGCTATGTTGGCCTTCATAGAGAGAGGATTTTGAGAATAGGAATAGGGATGTTTTACAGCAATCTGGTTGACTTTCAACTGCCCTCGGGCAACTAGGGATGGGCAATAAATACTGGCCCAGCCAGCGATGCCCATGTCCCACAAATGAATAAAAATAATTGGATAGGGCATTGGTGAGGCCACACTGGGGATATTGTGCACAGTTTTGGTGTCCTCAAATCAACATAGAACCCTACAGTGCAGAAAGAGGCCCTTCGGCCCATCGAGTGTGCACCAAACACAATCCCACCCAGGCCCTATCCCCATATATTATACCCAATAATCTACACATCCCTGGACACTAAGGGGCAATTTCTTAGCACGGCCAATCAACCTAACCCACACATCTTTGGACTGTGGGAGGAAACCAGAGCACTCAGAGGAAACCCGCACAGATATGAGGAGAATGTGCAAACTCCACACAGACAGTGACCCAAACCAGGAATCGAACCCAGGATCCTGGAGCTGTTAAGCAGCAATGCTAACCACTGTGCTACCATGCCGCCCATAAATCTGAGGAAGGATTGCCATGTTATAGAGGGAGTACAGCGCAGGTTTAAAAGTTGATTTTATTAGTGTCACAAGTAGGCTTACATTAACACTGCATTGAAGCTACTGTGAAAATCCCCTAGTTGCCACACTCCAGCGCCTGTTTGGGTACACTGAGGGAGAAAATAGCACAGCCAATGCACCCTAACCAACACATCTTTTGGACTGTTGGAGCACCCAAAGGAAACCCACGTAGACATGGGGAGAATGTGCAGACTCTGCACAGACAGTGACCCAAGCTGGGAATCAAACCCTAGCGCTGTGAGACAGCAGTGCTAACCACTGTGGCACCGTGCCACCCCAAAACCAGGCTAATTCCTGGGAATGGCAGGTCTGTCATGAGGGGAGACGAAAGTCAGTTCGGATTATAGAGGGATAAAAGCAAACTACTGAGGATGCTGGGATCTGAAACTAAAAGAGAAAACGCTGGAAAATCTCGGCAGGTCTGGCAGCATCTGTAAGGAGAGAAAAGAGTTTTAGGTCCCAGTGACCCTTAGTCAAAGCTTTGAGCGAGAGGGAATCTCAGAGAAACTGATAAAATTCTAACAAGGTTAGTCAGGGTAGATTCAGAAAAGAATATTCCCAATGGTGGAGGGGATCCGGAACCAGGGTTCATAGTTTGAAGATAAGGGTTAAATCTTTTAGGGCTGAGGTGAGGAGAGATTCCTTCACCCAGAAGGTCGGGAATGTGTGGAATTTACTCCCGCAGAAAGTAATTGAGGCCAAATTGTTGTCTGATTTCTAGAAGAATTCGATATAGCCCCAACTAAATGGATCAAGGGATCTGGGGGGGCGGGTGTCAGGATATTGAACTGGATGATCAGCCATAATCAAAAATGAATGGTGGGGCAGGCTCGAAGGGCAGAATGGCCTCCTGCTGCTTCTAGTTTCTATGTAACACTCCTAGCCAACTCCCCACCCGCAGACATCCCCTTACTTTGTAAGTTATGACACGGATTGATCCAAAACCTTCAAAATGAGGGGATATAAAATGTTGTTTAAGAACTTTTGCTCACAATGTGACCACTTTGAACCCTACTATAAATTTATTGGTTTGCCCAGCACACACACTCCCGGGGCCAAAACACGACTTGGGTCGGAAGGGAAGTAGACCATTTTCGAGCCACCGCCCCCCGATTCGATTCCCAGCTCGGCTCACTGTCTGTGTGGAGTCTGCACATTCTCCCTGTGTCTGCATGGGTTTCCTCCAGGTGCTCCGGTTTCCTCCCACTGTCCAAAAGACGTGCTGGTTAGGGTGCTTTGGCTGTGCTAAATTCTCCCTCAGTGTACCCCTGAACAGGCACCGGAGCATGGCAACCAGAGGATTTTCACAGTAACTTCATTGCAGTGTTAATGTAAGCCTGCTTGTGACACTAATAAATAAACTAATATCACTAGGCCATTGCCTCCCCAGTGTTAATGTAAACCAACTTGTGACTAGTTAATAATAAAAGGGAAAGTGGGGTGGGGGGGTGCTTATTTCTAAAATGTAGGCACAGACTCAATGGGTCAAAGAATTTCTTCTGCACTGTATCATTCTGTAGGTGACGTGGTGGCACAAAGGTTAGCCTCACAGCACCAGGGACCTGGGTTCAATTCTGGCCATGGGCCACCATCTGTGTGGAGTCTGCACATTCTCCCCGTGTCTGCGTGGGTTTCCTCCAGGTGCTCTGATTTCCTCCCACAGTGCAAAAGGCATGATGTTCATTGGCTGTGCTAAATTCTCCCTCAATGTGTCCAAACAGGCGCCAGAGTATGGCGACTAGGAGAATTTCACAGCAACTTCATTGCAGTGTTAATGTAAGCCTACTTGTGACTAATAAATAAACCTTAACTTTTCCTCCCACAGTCCAGCTTAGGTAGATTGGCCGTGCTAAATTCCCCTTTAGTGTCCGGGAGGGAGGCTCTTTTAAGACACCAGACAAATAAAGAAACTCAAATTAATTTAGGGACAAATTAAAAGGAGCAGCCCCCCCATAAAGGAAGGGGGGAACAGCCCAAATAAGACCAAAGCCTAAAGGAAACTTAAAACATTAAATCAAAATGTGATTTTTGGGGTCTAGAATGCACCCCAGCCCCTGTGGTGCCCAGCGGGTGCGGAAGGCGCCAAATGTGAGTGTCGGGGGTGGGGGAAACGAGCCAAGGTGAGTGTGTGGGGGTTAATCGGGGATAGGGACTGGTGTGGGTGATGGCTGAGTGCTCTCCTTCTGCAGAGCAAGGGATTGTGTTCTCTGATTGCAGAAAGGAGGGAGCTGGAGGCCTTTCTCTGTGGGTGAGTGACAGAGAGGACAAGCAGGTTGTGTGTGTTTGTGTGTGTGTGGGGGGAGGGAGGGAGGAGGAGGAGGAGGAGGAGGAGGAGGTGGTGGGCGAGAGCTCAGAGAAGTGGATTGGATTATGAGCCTTGGGAATCCGGGCTCAGCCAGAAGGGTCTGAGAGAGAGAGAGAGAGAGAGAGAAATTTCCAATCCATGGTCATCACGTGATGCTGGAAAGATTGTAGGTTTGGGGTGGGGGGGGGGAAAGTGAGAGAGGGAAAAAAAAATAGAGGGAGAGAGAGAGAGAGGAAAGAGAGAGAGAAGAGGAGAAGCAGCAGCAGAGGTTGGCGAGGAGCGATGGAGGTTCCTGGAGTGAGAGTGAGTAATGGCTGGGGCGGGATGTCGATTTCATGTTAGTTTCATTCCGGCGGCGACATGTGAAAAGAGGCTGGTGAGTTTCCGAGGGAGGGAGGAGGAGGAGGAGGAGGAGGAGGAGGAGGAGGGGGGGTCTGCAACCTCCCATCGATAAACCACCCCCCCCCCTTCCTCATCCCCGAGGAATATTGGGGTGGAGGGATAGAGGGGAAAGCAGCCTTTGGGAAGGAGCCCAGTCCCCCCCCCCCCCCACCCCCGGGCCATCCTCCCGCCGATACAATGAATCCAGCCGGGCCGCCGCCGCGATACAATGTCGCCGACAAAATGGTTACTGCGGCCCGGCTGGATACAGAGGCCGGGAGAGGAGAGGAGAGGGGGGGGGGGATTTCCTTCCTGTTCACCACCCCCCCCCCCCCTCCCCAATACACACCCAAAAGGGGGATCTCACTGGGATTTAACCCCCCCCCCCAAAAAAAAACTAACCCCCCTAGTGCTGGGTGGGGGGTGGGGATGGCTGCTCAGCCACACCGGAATTCCCAATCCCTCCTTTCCAGCGTGGGTTGGAATTAGGATCATTCCCTTCTCCCCCCATTCTGCTGTATATTCCCCTCAAAATCCCACTGTATATTCCTCCTCCCCCCCCCAGATTCCCTTGTATTTTTCTTCTCCTTCTCCTCCCCCAGATTCCTGTGTATATTTCTCCTCCCCCCCCCAGATTCCTGTGTATATTTCTCCTCCCTCCCCCCCAGATTCCTGTGTATATTTCTCCTCCCCCCCCCAGATTCCTGTGTATATTTCTCCTCCCTCCCCCCCAGATTCCTGTGTATATTCCTCCTACTCCCCCCCCACAGATTCCCTTGTATATTTCTCCTCCTCCCCCCCAGATTCCCTTCTATATTTCTCTACCCCATATTCCTGTGTATATTTCTCCTCCTGCCCCCCCCCCCACAGATTCTCATGTATGTTTCTCCTCCTTCCCCCTCCAGATTCCCTTGTATGTTTCTCCCCTCCCCCCCGATTCCCTTGCATATTTCTCCTCCACCATCCCCCCCAGATTCCCTTGTATATTTCTCCTCCTCCCCCCCAGATTCCCTTGTATATTTCTCCTCCTCCCCCCCAGATTCCCTTGTATATTTCTCCTCCTCCCCCCCGATTCCCTTGTATATTTCTCCTCCTCCCCCCCCAGATTCCCTTGTATATTTCTCCTCCTCCCCCCCAGATTCCTGTGTATATTTCTCCTCCTCCCCCCAGATTCCCGTGTATATTTCTCCTCCTCCCCCCAGATTCCGTTGTATATTTCTCCTCTCCCCTCTCAGATTCTCATGTATATTTCTCCTCCTTCCCCCCCCAGATTCCCTTGTATATTTCTCCTCCCCCCCACCCCCAGATTCCCTTGTATATTTCTCCTCCTCCCCCCCCGATTCCCTTGTATATTTCTCCTCCTCCCCCCCAGATTCCCTTGTATATTTCTCCTCCTCCCCCCCAGATTCCTGTGTATATTTCTCCTCCTCCCCCCAGATTCCTGTGTATATTTCTCCTCCTCCCCCCAGATTCCCGTGTATATTTCTCCTCCTCCCCCCAGATTCCGTTGTATATTTCTCCTCTCCCCTCTCAGATTCTCATGTATATTTCTCCTCCTTCCCCCCCCCAAGATTCCCTTGTATATTTCTCCTCCACCCCCCCCAGATTCCCTTGTATATTTCTCCTCCACCACCCCCCCCCCCAAATTCCTGTGTATATTTCTCCTCCTCCTCCTCTCTCTCTCATTCCCCCTCCCCCCCCAGATTTCAGTGTACATTTCTCCTCCTCCACAGGTTCCTGTGTATATTCCTCCCCCTCCTCCTAGCCCGCCCACCCTAAGGAACACTGCAGCGGGAGGATTGAACCCATGAGTGATTTGATTTATGATTGTCACATGTATTGGTATTCAGTGAAAAGTGTTTTTTCTTGCACGCTATGTGGACAAAGCATACCATTCATAGAGAAGGAAAGGGGAGAGTGCAGAATGTAGTGTTACAGTCATAGCTACGGCATAGAGAAAGATCAACTTAATGTAAGGTAGGTCCATTCAAAAGTCAGACAGCAGCAGGGAAGAAGCTGTTCTTGAGTCGGTTGGTGCGTGACCTCAGACTTTTGTATCTTTTTCCCGACGGAAAAAGGTGGAAGAGAGAATGTCCGGGGTGGGGTCCTTGATTATGCTGGCTGCTTTGCCAAGGCAGCGGGAAGTGTAGACAGAGTCAATGGATGGGAGGCTGGTTTGCGTGATGGACTGGGCTACATTCATGACTTTTTGTAGTCTCTTGCGGTCTTGGGCAGAGCAGGAGCCCATACCAAGCTGTGATACAACCAGAAAGAATGCTTTCTATGGTGCATCTGTAAAAGTTGGTGAGAATCATAGCGGACATGCCAAATTTCCTTAGCCTTCTGAGAAAGTAGAGGCGTTGGTGAGCTTTCTTAATTACAGTGTTGGCATGGAGGGATCAGGACAGGTTGTTGGTGATCTGGGCACCCAGAAGCCTGAAGCACTTGACTGTGTGAGCTGAGAGGTGGAAAGCAAAGCACTGAGTCTTGAGGACGCTGGGAGGGTAACAGGAGGAGGTGAGCTCCGAGCAAGGCAGAATTAAATATCTCAAGACAGGGTGTTCTCAAGTAGACCTTTCTCACAACTTGCTGTAGCCCCCCTCCCATCCTGGGGGCTGCACAGTGGTTAAGACTGACCTTACCTTCCCAGGGTAGGCCAAGGTAAACTGAGCAGGACCACATATAGCCCCAGGCCTGTTTGTTAGTTTGTACAATAGACAGTGAGGGATAATCAGGGGAGCCGTTATCCCACAGGTAGGATTTGCTCTGTCCCGGCACAGTGGTTAGCACTGCTGCCTCACAGCACCAGGGACCCAGGTTCGATTCCCGACTCGGGTCACTGCCTGTGTGGAGTTTGCACATTCTCCCCGTGTCTGCGTGGGTTTCCTCCGGGTGCCCCGGTTTCCTCCCACAATCCAAAAGAACTCTGGGTTAGGTTGATTGACAATGCTAAATTGTCCCTTTAGTGTCAGGATGTTAGCAGGGTAAATAAGTAAGGATATGGTCTGGTCAGTATTGACTCGATGGGCTGAGTGGCCACCTCCTGCGCTGGAGGGATTCTATGAATGAATGTGAATGAGGAAAACGTCAGTAATTGCAAAAGGGGAAGGTGGAGAAAGACTTCCGGGTAATAAACTGTGGGGATTTTCCAAATACGTGGGGGTGGTTGAGGAAGATGTGGGTTTGGTGAGACGGACCGAGAGGATGCTGATAGATTAGGTGACACTGCATCTCTTAAACCAGCACTTTATACCTGTTCTGCCAACTGAGGGTAAAATAATAGAGCTTGAGCTCAATAAATCCCCAAGGTCTGGCCGTTTCTCCCTCTTGGGCATTGAAATTGCACAGATTGTACATTCAGCCCAGCCCAGTACTTATGCTCCATTCTAACCCCCTCCCATCCCTCTCCATCTATCAACCTGACTCTCTATCTCCCTCTCCAATGTGTTTATCCAGCTTGGAAGGCGATGGTCTAGTGGAATTATCACTAGGCTATTAATCCAGAAACCCAGCTAATGATTTCTGATAGACAAGGGAATTAAGGGTTAGGGGGAGAAAGCGGGGAAGTGGAACTGATCCACTGCAGATCAGCCGTGATCTTATTGAATGGCGGGGCAGGCTGGAAGGGCTAGATGGCCTACTCCTGCTCCTATTTCTTATGTTCCTTATGTCCTGGGTTCGAATCTCGCCACGGCAGATGGTGGAATTTGAATTCAATTTTAAAAAATCTGGAAATAAGAATCTACTGATGACCATGAAACCATTGTTGGTGAACCAGATGGGTTTTTCCAAAGTTCCTTGTAGGGAAGGAAATCTGCTGTCCTTACCCGGCCTGGCCTACATGTGACTCCAGAGCCACGGCAATGTGGCTGACCCTCAGCTGCCCCAGGGATGGGCAATAAATGCTGACCCAGCCAGTGGTGCCAATGTCCCACGAATGAATGAAAGAAACAGCTTAAGGTGTTTGTGATAACGAGTTCCACATTCTCTCTACTTTCTGGCTCAAGAGGTTTCTTCAAGAGGAATTAAGGGTTATGGGGAGAAAGCAGGAAAGTGGAACTGAGCCACGACAGATCAGCCATGATCTTATTGAATGGCGGGGCAGGCTCGAAGGGCTAGATGGCCCACTCCTGCTCCTATTTCTTATGTTCTGATTTCCCCATTCTGTAGCCTCCTTATTTTCTTGGTCTGTAGCTTTGTAGCTGTCCACACACAGCCTTGTATCGCAGCCGTGTGGAACCTAGTGGAGTCGCACTCCGGTCGTACTCTCCCATTCTGATATCGCCTTGCACCTTTCTCCGATGGCCCTGCTTTGCTCCAACGTAGCGAGCACCTCTCAGAATTGTTACAGTGCCGGCCATTTGGCCCGATGAGTCTGCACCAGCTCTCCAAATGGGCATTCCACCTCCCCACACCATCCCCCCCTCTCCCAACCCCCGCACACTGTTCCTATTGTGAGTGTGTTGGTTGCTAAGTTCAACACAGTGTCTAAAGAAGTGGACGAGAACAGAACCAGTAAGAAATAGCAGAGGTGTTTAATGAATACTTTACCTCGGTATTCACGGTTAAGAAAGATCTGGGTGGCTGTACGTGCAGGCTTGCGGTGGACTGAAAAGATTGAGTGTGTGGACATTAAGGAAAAGGATGTGTTGGAAGTTTTGAATAGCGTCAAGATAGATAAATCGCCGGGATCGGATGGGATGTGCCCCAGGTGACTGTGGGAGGCCAGTGAAGAGATTGCAGAACCTCTGGCGATGATCTTTGCGTCGTTGATGGAGATGGGAGAGGTTCCGGAGGATTGCGAATGTGGTTCCTATATTCCAGAAAGGGAATAGGGATAGCCCAGGAAATTACTGACCAGTGAGTCTAACCTCAGTGGTTGGTAAGTTGGTGGAGAAGATTCTGAGGGACAGGATTTATGAACATTTTAGTATGCTCAATGGTAGTCAGCACGGCTTTTGCAGATTGTGCCTTAGAAGCCTGATTGAGTTTTTTGAAAATGTGACTAAATACATTGACGAAGGAAGAACGGTGGATGTGGTTTATATGGACTTCAGCAAGGCATTCGATAAGGTCCCCCATGCAAGATTTTTTGAGAAAGTGAGAGGGCATGGGATCCAAGAGTTGTGGATCCAGAACTGGTTTGCCCGCAGAAAGCAGAGAGTGGTTGTAGATGGGTCTTTTCCTGCATGGAGGTTAGTCACCAGTGGAGTGTCCCAGGGATCTGTTCTGGGACCCTTGCTGTTTGTCATTTTCATAAATGACCTACATGACCCCACTGTTCACAGTTCTGGTCACTTCGTTACAGGAAGGATGTGGAAACTATTCAGAGGGTGCAGAGGAGATTTACAAAGATGTTGCCTGGATTGGGAGGCATGCCTTATGAAGATAGGTTGAGGGAGCTCAGTCTTTTCTCCCTGGAGAGACGAAGGTTGAGAGGCGACCTGATAGAGGTTTATAAGATGTTGAGAGGTATAGATTGGGTGGATTCTCAGAGGCTATTTCCCAGGGCTGAAATGGTCGCTACAAGAGGACACAGGTTTAAGGTGCTGGGGAGTGGGTACAGAGTAGATGTTAGGGGTAAGTTTTTCACTTAGAGGGTGGTGAGTGAGTGGAATTGGCTGCTGTCGGTGGTGGTTGAGGCAAATTCGATAGTCTTTCAAGAGACTTCAGGATGAATACATGAAACTTAATAGAAGTGAGGGTTATAGGTAAGCCTAGTAGGTAGGGATATCATTGGTGCAACTTGTGGGCCGAAAGGCCTGTTTGTGCTATAGTTTTTCTATGTTCTAAAATGCAGAAATGTTAGCCAGGATAGAGCACTCTTGCTTCATTGTTTAAGAACCAAAGTACCAGGTTAAAGTCCGACAGGTTTATTTGGTAGCAAAATCCCCTAACTTTTGGAGCGCTGCTCCTTCATCAAGAACTTACCTGACAAAGGAGCAGCGCTGCGGAAGCTCGTGATCCCAAATAAGCCTGTTGGACTATGACCTGGTTTCGTGAGACTTCTTACTGTGTCTACCTCAGTCCAACACCAGCAACTCCACATCATTCCTAATTGCCCTTGTACTGAGTGGCACTGCTGCTTTACGGTGCCAGGGAATCGGATTCAATTCCTGGCTTAGAACCTTACAGTGCAGAAACAGGCCTTTCGGCCCATCGAGTCTGCACCAACCACAGTCCCGCCCAGGCCCTATCCCAATATCCCTAAACATTTACTCACTAAATCCCTCTAACCTCCACGTCCCAAGACACTAAGGGACAATTTAGCACGGCCAATCAACCTAACCCGCACATCTTTGGACTGTGGGAGGAAACTGCAGCACCCGGAGGAAACCCACTCAGACACGAGGAGAATGTGCAAACTCCACACAGACAGTGACCCAAGCCGGGAATCGAACCCGGCTCCCTGGAACTCCGAAAGACGTGCTTGTTAGGCGCATTGGCTGTGCTAAATTCACCCGAACAGGCTCCAGAGTATGGCAATTTTCACAATAACTTCAATCCATATAAGTCTACCTGTGGCACTAATAAATCAACTTAAACTTGCTCAGAATCAACCACATTGTTGTGGATCTGGGGTGGAGGCCAGCAGATTTCCTTCCCTAAAGGACATTGCTGAACCAGATGGGTTTTTCAGACAATGGTTTTGTGATCATTGGATTTTATTGAATTCAGATTTCACCATCTGCCACGATGGGATTTGAACGCGGGTCCCCAGCGCGTTACCCTGGATTTCTGGACCGGCAACAGTACCACTAAGCCACTGCCTCCCCCAGTTAGTGGCTCGCTCGTCAAGAGACTGTGTGACTGTATAAGCTGATCAGAGAGGGGCTGTGTGGATTGTGAAGCCGAACATTGTCTAATCTTGTGTCAGATTGTGCAAGGGTTGTGAAGGGAGGGTGATGGAGCAGTAACACCACTGGGCTCGTAATCCAGTGGCACAGGTTCCTGTCCAAAGGATAACAGTGAAACATTGTGGATGCTGGAAGTCTGAAATAACAATAGGAAGTGCTGGAAAACCTCCACACACAGCATTTGTAGAGAGAGACAGAGAGACAAGGTTGTTTTAAATCCAGTGTGAATCCTTTTCAAAACTGGTGCGCTGGGGGAATGGGTTCACGTTGCACCAGGCAACAGATGGAATTTAAATTTGGCCAATAAATCTGGTATAATACGATCCCTACAGTGTAAAAAAGAGGTTATTTGGCCCATCAATTCTGCACCAACTCGCAAGTGCAACATCTTATCCAGGGCTTCTCCCCTGCCCTAGCCCAATAACTCCACACTTTTACCATGGCTAATCAGCTTAACCTAGAATAGAATCATACAATCCCTAAAGAACTGAAGGAAGCCATTCGGCCCATCGAGCTTGCACTGACCACGATCCCACCCAGGCCCTGTTCACGTAACCCTATGTATTTAACCTGCTGGTCCCCTGATGCTAAGGGGCAATTTAGCACGGCCAATCAACTAACCCACACGTCTTTGGGAGGAAGCCGGAGCACCCAGAGGAAACCCACGCAGATACGGGGAGGATGTGCAAACTCCACACAGACAGTCACCCAAGCCGGGACTTGAACCTGGGTCCCTGGTGCTGTGACGCAGCAGTGCTAACCACTGTGCCATCATATCAGTCCAAAAGTTACCACTCCAACGGGACTCGAACCTGGAACCTTTGTCTTGCAATCAACTGGAAGTCCAGCGTGCTATCCATTGTGCCACAGTTATCCTACAAAGCCGGTCTCAATCGCGGTGACTGAGAAAATTGCCTCCTATTGTCCCTAAAGGACATTGTCACTAATGTCCCTTCAGGGAAGGAAATTTGCCATCCTTACCCAGTCTGGCCTACATGTGACTCCAGAGCCACAGCAACATGGGTGACTCAACTACCCTCTGAAATGGCTGAATGAGCAATTAGGGATGGTCCTGTCAGTGACACCCAGGTCCTGTGAAAGATAAGAGGCCAGCGACGCAGCGGTTGATTTCTGCGTGGGTTTCCAGGAGAGATTTAAGCCCCAAGCAAGGAATGATGAGCAAAAATGAAAGCGGGCCCTGCAGTTCTGGGGTTCAATTCTTGTCACCGCATTTTTGGGGTGAGTGACAGGGGACTTGGCGAGGGTGCAGAGGAGATTTACCAGAATTGACACTGTGGAGAGATACGGCTAGAGAAGCTGCAATTGTTTGCCTTAAAGAAGGGAAAATTAACCGGGGATTTAATAGAGGCAATAAGAATTGTGAAGGGTTTTTAAAACCCGTTTCATTGACAGGAAGATTAAAAGATTTAAAATAACATGAGGGGAGGCAATGGCCTAGTGGTAATCCAAAGGCCCAGGCTCTGGGAACCCAGGTTCGAATCCCATCACAGCAACTTGTGGAATTTAATTTCAATCTAATAAATCTGGAATTAAAATAAATCTCAGTAACGATTGTCGTAAAGATCTACTTCACTCCTTTTTTTTAGTGAAGGAAATCTGTCGCCCTTACCCAGCCTGGCCTACGGTGTGATTCCAAGCCCACAGCCCAACTGCCCTCTGAAATTTAAAGTTTATTTTTGAGTGTCACAAGTCACATTAACACTGCAATGAAGTTGCTGTGAAAATCTCCCAATTGCCACACTCCGGCATCTGTTCAGGTACACTGAGGGAGAATTTAGCACCTAACCAGCGCGTCTTTTGGACTGTGGGAGGAAAACCGGAGGAAACCCATGCAGACATGGGGAGGATGTGTGGACCCCACACAGACAGTGACCCAAGCTGGGAATCAAACCCGAGTCCCTGGTGCTGTGAGGGCAGCTGTGGGTCTGTACTTGTTGGAGTTTAGAAGGCTGAAGGGGGATCTTATAGAGACGAATAAGATAATGAAGGGGATGGATAGGGTAGAGGTAGAGAGATTCTTCCCGCTCAGAAAGGACAGCAGGACTAGAGGGCACAGCCTCAAGATAAGGGGGGCGCAGTTTAGATCAGAATTGAGGAGGAACTACTTCACTCAAAGGGTGGTGAATCTCTGGAATTCTCTACCCATTGAAGTGGTGGAGGCTACCTCGTTGAATATATTTAAGTCACGGGTAGATAGGTTTCTGATAGACAAGGGAATTAAGGGTTATGGGGAGAAAGCATGAAAATGGAACTGATCCACTTGAGATCAGCCATGATCTTATTGAATAGCGGGGCAGGCTCGAAGGGCTGGATGGCCTAATCCTGCTCCTATTTCTTATGTAGCGATGCTGACCACCAGCAGTCTAAGGGCAATTAGGAATGGGCAACAAATGTTGGACCTTGCATCCCAACAAAGAATAAAATAATAGGTAAAGGGAGGCTGGGGTGCAGATGAGGAACTCTCAGTGGTTAGCACTGCTCCCTCACAGATCCAGGGACCTGGGTTCGACTCCTGGCTTGGGTCACTGTGGAGTCTGCACATTCTCCCCATATCTGTGTGGGTTTCCTCTGGCTGCTCCGGTTTCCTCCCACAGTTCGAAAGATGTGCTGGTTAGGGTGCATTGGCCGTGCTAAATTCTCCCTCAGTGTACCCGGACAGGAGTGTGGCAACGAGGGGGATTTTCACAGTAACTTCATTGCAGTGTTAATGTGTGACACCAATAAATAAACTTTGTTTTAAGGTGATCGATTTGCTCGTGATGTACAAAACTGTTGAATTGCTGTAGGGAGGGAGAGAGTGTGTTCCTGGAGACAGCCCTGGAGGTACAGTGGGCTGAATGGCTCCCTCTCTGTGCTGCCACATTCTGACCTTGAGCTGACAATTGCTGAGCTGTTGAGTGGGAACAGCGTTGCCTTGTCGAGGCTAAGTGATGCCTAACTAATCTCCGGTGCTGTTTCTGAGGCGGCTGGTGAACAATGTGGACAGGCCCTTCGATAAGAGTGTCGCACAAATGACCTTCCCGACTCGGGTTGGGTTGAACTAATTGAACTTCTTGGGGTGCAGGAGAGGGGGGGGGAGAAAGGGTGCTCGGCAGAACGGTATTCCCAGGAGAGGAGAGTCTACACAAACACTCTCTCGGGAATTTCGGAGATGAAGGGGGGGGGATTTGATCAAAGTCTTCGCGCTGTGAAGCTGACGGGGTCGAGGGATATTTCCAGAGTTTGGGAATTCTAGGCCGAGGGTGCAGAATCTAAAAGTTTTTTTGAGTTGGGCCTTTTCCCGGAGTGCGATGGGGAACAGGGGTAGCCTGGGAGAAGTTTGAAACTCTCCTGCAAATGGTATTTACTGTAGTTTAATTTTTAATCGTGGATTGATAGATTTTGGTTACCGAACGTCCGTTGAGACGCAGATGGCCTGCAGCAGAACCTTTGCCCGGGAGGTGGACCATCTAGAAGATCTTGCTGTAGATACGACAGATTATCGCAAACAGGAGGCTTTGACGCAGTGTTAATGTCACTGGATTAGTAAACCAGGCACCCAGGGTGATGAACAGGAAGGCGATGGCCTAATGGTATTATTACTAGACTGTTAAACTCAGCTAATGTTCTGGGGACCCGGGTTCGAATCCCGCCACACCAGATGGTGGAATTTGAATTCAATAAAAAAAAAATCTGGAATTAAGAATCTACTGATGGCCCATTGTCAGAAAAACCCATCTGGTTCACTCATGTCCCTTTAGGGAAGGAAATCTGCCAACTTCTCCTGGTCTGGCCTACTTGTGACTCCATGTAGTTGGCCCTCAGGGGTGTAGGTAATAAATGTTGGCCCAGCGACGCCCATGAACGAAAACTTTTAAAGGAAAGAATGGTGTTTTGGGTGACTAATTGAGGCTTTCCTCTGCTTCTGATAGGACGTTTGAAGGAGGCCGCGCCCCCTTTGTGCAGTTGCTCCGGGGGCGGCCATCTTGGGCCTGTTTCTCTCTCAATTGGAATGTCATAGAACCATAGAATGGAACGATAAATCCCTACAGTGCAGAACGAGGCCATTCTGCCCATTGACTACATGGAGTCCATTGAGTAAAGAAGCCAGAATGTCTTGCAGTTGTACAGGGCATTGATGAGACCACACCTGTAGTATTGTGTGCAGTTTTGGTCTCCTTGCCTAAGAAAGGATAGACTTTCCATCAGTGTTGAGACTGATTCCTGGGGTGGCAGGATTTGATTTAATTTAATTTATTATTGTCACATATATTAACATACAGTGAAAAATATTGTTTCTTGCACGCTATTACAGACCAAGCGCACCATTCAAAGGAAACCAGAATGTGATGTTACAGTCATAGCTAGGGTGTAGAGAAAGATCATCTTAATGTGAGGTAGGTCCATTCAAAAGTCTGACAGCAGCGGAGGAGAAGCTGTTCTTGAGTCAGTTGGTACGTGACGTCAGACTTTTGTATCTCCTTCCCAACGGAAGAAGGTGGGAGAGAAAATATCCGGGGGTGCGTGGGGGCCTTGATTATGCCGGGTATTTTTCCAAGGCAGTGGGAAGTGTAGACAGAGTCAATGGATGGGAGGCTGGTTTGTGTGATGGATTGGGCTATGTTTGCGAGCCTTTGTAGTTTTTTGTGGTCTGGGGCAGAGCAGGAGCCCAGACCAAGCTGTGATATGACCAGAAAGGATGCAAATTGGTGAGCGTATCCTGTTTAGGTTGTGGCAAGCTAGTGCATTATGGGATTGCAGAATCCATGTTGGTTGCTCAGGGTCAGTTGCTGAAGTTAAGTAAATGGCGGCTGAGAGTTTTTAAATTGCCTCCGACACGTGAACTGATTACCCTGTGAAAAAGTGTTGTGCTGTTATTAAGATGTTAGAATCTGGAATGCCCAGCCCGAGAGTGTGGTGGAGGCAGATTCAGTCATGGCTTTTAAAAAAGAATTGGTTTGTTACCAGCAGAGGAAAGATTTGCCCTACGTGGAGGTGAAGATGTGCTCTGGCAGTGGGCCCAGCACAGGCTCACTGGGCCGAAGGGCCTCAAACCACACCGTAATCATCCAATGACTTGATATTCCCTCAGAATGAGAGCCAGGTTATCCCAGTGGGAAATTGGGAAGTGCTTTCTCACAAAGATGAGCAAATACCTGGAATTCCCAATGAATTAAGTGGTTTCGGTGTTCAATCCAACAAATTGTTCTTGGGTCTGAATATCAAAAGCAATGGTGATCAACTACGGTCAAAGGCAGAACGGCCTTGTGGGGCTGAATGGCCTCTCCATTGTGTCAATGGCAGTACATCATAATCTTTTTCTTGTCCCTTTCTTTTGAACCTCACAAGAGGTTATTGCAGAAGGTCAGGGGACTTGGAGTTGGGGGTAGGGTGTTAGCGTGGATAGAGGATTGGTTGTCAAATAGGAGGCAGAGAGTGGGGGTCAACGGGTGCTATTCGGATTGGCGGATGGTGACTAGTGGAGTGCCCAGGGGTTGGTGCTGGGACCTCAGCTTTTTACCATTTATATAGATGATCTGGAGGAGGGAACCGAGTGTAGGGTGTCGAAATTTGCGGATGACACCAAGATTGGGGGAACGGCAAGTTGTGCGGAGGGTGTGGAGAGTCTGCAGAAGGATCCAGATAGGCTGGGCGAATGGGCCAGGAAATGGCAAATGGAATTTAATGTTGGCAAGTGTGAGGTGGTCCACTTTGGAAGGAAGAATGGTAGGAAGGACTATTACTTACGTGGCGAAAAACTGCAGCAGGCGACAGTGCAGAGGGACCTCGGGGTCCTTGTGCATGAGTCGCAAAAACCCAGTTTGCAGGTGCAGCAGGTGGTCAGGAAGGCAAATGGGATGCTGGCTTTCATAGCGAGGGGGATTGAATATAAAAGTAGGGAGGTCTTGCTGCAGCTGTATAGGGCATTGGTGAGGCCGCAGCTGGAGTACTGTGTGTAGTTTTGGGCGCCGCACCTGCGCAAAGATATTTTGGCCTTGGAGGGAGTGCAGAGGAGGTTTACTAGGCTGATACCGGAGTTGAGGGGGTTGAGCTATGAGGAGAGGCTGAATGAACTAGGCTTGTAGTCATTGGAGTTTAGAAGAATGAGAGGAGATCTCATTGAGACGTATAAGATGATGAATGGGATGGATAGGATAGAGGTGGAGAGACTCTTCCCGCTCAAAAAAGACAGTAGGACTAGGGGACACAGCCTCAAGATAAAGGGGGGGTGTTTTAGAACAGAGTTGAGGAGGAACTTCTTCACTCAAAGGGTGGTGAATCTCTGGAATTCTCTACCCGTTGAAGTGGTGGAGGCTGCCTCGCTAAATATTTTCAAGAAGCGGGTTGATGGGTTTTTGATAAGAGAGGGGATTAAGGGTTATGGGGAGAGGGCCAGAAAGTGGAACTGAGCCACGACAGATCAGCTATGATCTTATTGAATAGCGGGGCAGGCTCGAAGGGCCAGATGGCCTACTCCTGCTCCTATTTCTTATGTTCTTATTTATTATTGTCACGTGTTAATATACAGTGAAAAGTATTGTTCGGTGCATCCTCTGCGGACAACGCATACCGTTTATAGAGAAGGAAAGGAGAGAGTGCAGAGTGTAGTGTTACAGTCATAGCGAGGGTGTAGAGAAAGTTCAACTTAATGCGAGGTAGATCCTTTCAAAAGTCCGACAGCAGCAGGGAAGAAGCTGTTCTTGAGTCGGTTGGTATGTGACCTCAGACTTTTGTATCTTTTTCCTGACGGAAGAAGGTGGAAGAGAGAATGTCCGGGGTGCGTGGGGTCCCTAATTATACTGGCTGCTTTTCCGAGGCAGCAGGAAGTGTCGACAAAGTCAATGGATGGGAGGCTGATTTGCATGATGGATTGGGCTACATTCACAACCTTTTGTAGTATTCTATGGTCTTGGGCAGAGCAGGAGCCCACACTAAGCTGTGATACAACCAGAAAGAATGCTTTCTATGATGCATCTGTAAAGGTTGGTGAGCGTTGTAGCTGACATGCCAAATTTCGTTAGTCCTCTGAGAAAGCAGAGGTGTTGGTGGACTTTCGGCATAGAGTGGACTAGGACAGGTTGTTGGTGATCTGGACACGTAAAAACCTGAAGCTCTCGACCATTTCTACTTTATCTTGGAACAGTGAAAGGACTTTCAATGTGAGAAAAGCTCCAATTCTCCTCCCACAGCACTAACTATTTACATACCAGAGAACAAAGAAAATTACAGCCCTTTGGCCCTGCACCGACCATGCTGCCCGACTGAACTAAAACCCCCTACCCCTCCGGGGATCGTACCCCTCCATTCCCATCCCATTCATGTCCTCATCGCTATCCACAAATCCACCAACCTTTGTGTCGTCTGCAAATTTACTAATCAAAGCAGTTACATTTTCCTCCAAATCATTTCTATCTATTACAAACAGCAAAGGTCCCAGCACTGATCCCTGAGGAACACCACTAGTCACAACCCTCCATTCAGAAACGCACCCCTCCACTGCTACCCTCTGTCTTCTGTGGCTGAGCCAGTTTTGTATCCTTCTTGCCAGCTCACCTCTGATCCCATCCAGCTGCACCAGTCTGCCATGAGGGACCTTGCCAAAGACCTTACCAAAGTCCAAATAAACAACATCCACTGCCCTACCCTCATCAATCATCTTCGTCACTTCCTCAAAAAACTCAGTCAAGTTAGTGAGACACGACCTCCCCTTCACAAAACCATGCTACCTCTCACTAATATGCCCACTTATTTCCAAGTGGGAGTAAGTCCTATCTCGAAGAATCCTCTCCAATAATTTCCCTACCACTGATGTAAGGCTCACCGGCCTGTAATTACCTGGACTATTCTAGCTACCCTTCTTAAACAAAGGAACAACATTGGCTGTTCTCCAATCCTCTGGGACCTCCCCTGTAAACACAGTAAAAAGTCTGACAACACCAGGTTTTAGTCCAACCGATTTATTTGATAATATTCTCACAAGCTTTCGAGGGGGCTGCCTCTTTGTCAAGTGAATGGAGAACTCTCCATTCACTTGACAAAGAGGCAGCCCCCTCGAAAGCTTGTGAGAATATTATCAAATAAATCGGTTGGACTAAAACCTGGTGTTGTCAGACTTTTTACTGTGTTTACGCCAGTCCAACGCCGGCATACCCACATCATGACCTCCCCTGTAGCCAGTGAGGATACAAAAATTTCTCTCAAGGCCCCAGCAGTTTCCTCCCTCAGTATTCTGGGGGATATCCCATCAGGCCCTGGGGACTTGACTTAATGTTTCTCAAGAACCTCAGTACTTCCTTTTTGATCTCAACGTGGCGCAAACTATCTGCACATCCTTTCCCAGACTCATCATCCAACAAGCCCTTCTCTTTGGTGAACACTGACACAAAATACTCATTTAATACCTCGCCCATTTCCTCTGGCTCCCTGCATAGATTCCCTCCCCTGTCCTTGAGTGGGCCGACCCTTTCCCTGGCTACTCTCTTGCTCTTTATATATGTATAAGAAGCCTTAGGATTTTCCTTTAATCCTGCTGGCCAATGCTTTTTTATGACCCCCTTTAGCCCTCCTTACTCCTTGCTTAAGTTTCTTTCTACTTTCCTCGTATTCCACACTTGCTTCCCAGCTTTGACAGGAATAGGGCCTGGGTGGGATTGTGATTGGTGCAGACTCGATGGGCCGAATGGCTTCCTTCCGCCCTATAGGGATTCTGAGAGATAGGTGGGCAGATTTTGGCAAGGTGCAAAAGTTTTTTCCCTTTGACTAGGCTCACAATATCTCTCGTTATCCAAGGTTCCCAAAACTTGCCATACTTTATCCTTACAGGAATGTGTCAGTCCTGAATCCTTATCAGCATATACTTGAAAGCCTCCCATGCGCCAGATGTTGATTTGCCCTCAAACATCTGCCTCCAACCTCCGTCCTTCAGTTCCTGCCTAATGTTGTAATTAGCTTTCCCCCAATTTAGCATCTTCACTAAGGATTACAGTTCTCTTTATCCATCACTGAATTGTGATCACTATTCCCGAACTGCTCCCCTAATGAAATGTCAACTGTATGGCTGGGCTCATTCCCCAATACCAGGTCCAGTACAGCCCCTTCCCTAGTTGGACTACCTACATACTGTTTCAAGAAACCCTCCTGGACGCTCCTTACAAACTCTGCCTCACCCACGTCCCCAGCACTAAGCGAGTCCCAGCCAGTATAGGGGAAGTTAAAATCTCCCACCACAGCAATTCTGGTTACTTTTGCACCTTGCCAAAATCTGCCCACCTATCTCACAGAATCCCTACAGGGTGGAAGGAAGCCATTTGGCCCATTGAGTCTGCACCGATCACAATCCCACCCAGGTCCTATTCCTATAATCCCATATATTCACCCTCCTAATGTAACATGGCCAACCCACACACATCTCTGGAGTGCGGGAGGAAACCGGAGCACCCGGAGGAAACCCACGCAGACATGGGAAGAAGGTGCAGACCCCACACAGTGATCCGAGGCCGGAATCGAATCATGATCCCTGGCGCTGTGAGGCAGCAGTGCTCACCACCGTGCCATGTATCTGTTCCCCTATCCCCCTCTGGCTGTTGGTGGCCTGTAGTAAACCCCTAACATTGTGACTACACCCTTCCTATTCCGGAGCACTGCCCGTATTGTGGAGGTTAGTAGTGTACGGTGCCAGGGCTGTATGGACCCCCTGACGGGGTGTTCACAGGAGCAACACACCCTCCGGACACAGTGTCAGCCTGGAATACTGAGTGGAGCTCTGGAACTTGCTGAGATTGGTTCAAATCCCACACCTTCCACTCGGGTGGGAATGTAACGGCTGGCTTTACACACACTATCCATTACTCCAAGTGCCACTCTCTATTATCCTCTGAGCCTCATCCAATTTTCCCCACTAATGACTTGCGTCATGATCGCTGCAGGCAGGAGGAGGTCTTTGATAGCTGATTCCCTTCACCGCCTCTAGTCCAAATCCTCTTGTTCCCCTCAGCAATTTCCACAGTCCCCTTCGGGTGCATTTTTTAAAAAAATTCTCCCGCATTTTCTGTGTCTCAGTCTCTACCTGTCAGAGAAGTATATATTACTGACTGGTGAGCCTCAGATCCCCCTCTCTCTCGGTCTCCCCCACACACCCCGGCTCTCTCTCTCTCCCTCTCTCAGTCTCTGCCTCTCAGGGAAGTATATATTACTGACTGGTGTGTCTCAGATACCCCCCTCTCTCTTGCACATTCCCTTTGGTCTCCCCCTCTTTTTCAGTCTCCCCCACACACGCCTTCTCTCTCTCTCTCTCTCTCTCTCTCTCTCTCTCTCTCAGTCTCTCCCAGTGTCACTCTCTCTCTGGGAGATTATCTGCACTGTTGGATCTCTCTTGGGAACGTTTCTGTACACTGACTGGTGTCTCTGTCCCCTTTCTCTCTCAGGAGGATATCTGTAAACTAATTTTCTCTCAGGCCCTCTATCTCTAAAGGAGATATCTGTATACTGCTGTCTCTCTCTGTCTCTCTCTCAGGGAGATATCTGTTCAGTGACTGGTATTGCTCTGTCCTCTCTCTCTCTCTCAGGGAGATATCTGTACACTGATGTTTCTCAATCCCTCTCTTCCCCCCGTGTGCTCGCTCTCAGGGCGATAACTGTACACTAAACTGGTGTCTCTCCAATCCCTCTCCATTGGTTTCAGTTTCCTGGGATCTGTGCCATTTCCCGTTACGTCTCTTGTGTACCAATTGAATTTTGACTCTTTCCTGGGGGTGTCCGCTCTCTGCTCAGTCACCATTCCTTATTCAGCTGACTGACCTCTGTCTCAATGTTAAAGATTCGAGTACAGTCCAACCCTTACCAGAGTCTCGGAATACAAATTCCAGCTCGGCAAACTGTAGGGAAGGGAGTCCCACATTCCATCAGCTTGTATCCGAGTGTGGATAACCAAGCAGACAGTTTCCAAAGGCAATGAATTGGAATGTGCTTCCTGGGCATGTAGTGTTCACTGAAGTGAGAAACACAAGGCAGAGGGGTTCACTCAGACTCTTCTTAACACTGGGGTACGGTACTGGTGGGGACGGGTCTGTCTCTGTATAACACTGGGGTACAGTACTGGTGGGGACGGGTCTGTCGCTGTATAACACTGGGATACAGTACTGGTGGGGATGGGTCTGTCGCTGTATAACACTGGGGTACAGTACTGGTGGGGACGGGTCTGTCTCTGTATAACACTGGGGTACAGTACTGGTGGGGACGGGTCTGTCTCTGTATAACACTAGGGTACAGTACTGGTGGGGACGGGTCTGTCTCTGTATAACACTGGGGTACGGTACTGGTGGGGACGGGTCTGTCTCTGTATAACACTAGGGTACAGTACTGGTGGGGACGGGTCTGTCTCTGTATAACACTAGGTACAGTACTGGTGGGGACGGGTCTGTCTCTGTATAACACTGGGGTACAGTACTGGTGGGGACGGGTCTGTCTCTGTATAACACTGGGGTACAGTACTGGTGGGGACGGGTCTGTCTCTGTATAACACTGGGGTACAGTACTGGTGGGGACGGGTCTGTCACTCTATAACACTGGGGTACAGTACTGGTGGGGACAGGTCTGTCTCTGTATAACACTGGGGTACAGTACTGGTGGGGACGGGTCTGTCACTCTATAACACTGGGGTACAGTACTGGTGGGGACAGGTCTGTCTCTGTATAACACTGGGGTACAGTACTGGTGGGGACGGGTCTGTCTTTGTATAACAAGGGGTATAGTACTGGTGGGGACGGGTCTGTCGCTGTATAACACTGGGGTACAGTACTGGTGGGGACGGGTCTGTCTTTGTATAACAAGGGGTACAGTACTGGTGGGGACGGGTCTGTCGCTGTATAACACTGGGGTACAGTACTGGTGGGGACGGGTCTGTCTTTGTATAACAAGGGGCGGGGGTGGACGGGAGTTAAGAACATAACATAAGAAATAGGAGCAGGAGTAGGCCATCTTGCCCTTCAAGCCTGCCCCGCCATTCAATAAGATCATGGCTGATCTGTTGTGGCTCAGTTCCACTTTCTGGCCCTCTCCCCATAACCCTTAATCCCCTCGCTTATCAAAAACAGGGTGGTGAGGGACTGGAATGCCCTGCCAGCTGCAGTTGTAAATGCGCCTAGTTTGGGGGCGTTTAAGAGATCTGTGGATAGGTTTATGGACGAAAAGGGATTGGTTTAGGCTAGTGGGTCATTGTTTTGTAACTGGTCGGCGCAACATCGTGGGCCGAAGGGCCTGTTCTGCGCTGTAATGTTCTATGTTCTAAAAATATTTAGCGAGGCAGCCTCCACCACTTCAATGGGCTGAGCATTCCAGAGATTCACCACCCTTTGAGTGAAGAAGTTCCTGCTCAACTCCGTTCTAAACTGCCCCCCCTTTATCTTGAGGCTGTGCCCTCTAGTCCCACTGTCCTTTCTGAGCGGGAAGAGTCTCTCCACCTCTATCCTATCCATCCCATTCATCATCTTATACGTCTCAATGAGATCTCCCCTCATTCTTCTAAACTCTAACGAGTACAAGCCTAGTTTATTCAGCCTCTCCTCATAGCTCAAGCCCCTCAACTCCAGTATCAGCCTAGTAAACCTCCTCTGCACTCCCTCCAAGGCCAAAATATCCTTGCGTAAGTACGGCGACCAAAACTGCACACAGTACTCCAGCTGCGGCCTCACCAATGCCCTATACAGCTGCAGCAAGACCTCCCTACTTTTATATTCAATCCCCCTCGCTATGAAGGCCAGCATCCCATTTGCCTTCCTGACCACCTGCTGCAACTGCAAACTGGGTTTTTGCGACTCATGCACAAAGACCCCGAGGTCCCTCTGCACCGTCGCTTGCTGCAGTTTTTCTCCACGTAAGTAATAGTCCTTCCTACCATTATTCCTACCAAAGTGGATCACCTCGCACTTGCCAATATTAAATTCCATTTGCCAGTTCCTGGCCCATTCGCCCAGCCTATCTAGATCCTTCTGCAGACTCTCCACACCCTGTTGAACATTATTTTGAGTTACTGTCGTATTATTTGAACTGGAATGGACTGACTTTTCTAACGCCCATTCAGAACTTCTCAAGGCAATGTTTCGAATGTGGCTGGTGTGGGAAACGTGGGCTACGTATTTCACTCAGTTCAGATTGTTACCGTTCAGGTGAAGACAAGTTAGGTGTGGCTGCTAAACTTGTCCAAACTTTTTGAGATTGAGGAATTGCGTCTTTTGATTGACAAATTGTAACCAGGTTGAAGAGGGGAGGGCAAGAGAAACCAGTTTGACGTCAGTTTTAGAAATCTATCGTTGGATCCAGAGATACTGAGAGTTTAAACAAGTATGAGCTGTAGGGACAGTGTCGGCAGGTTTGTGAAGGTCAAACTAAGTCCTGTCCTGCTGATCAGGGCCTTGTTCAGGAGCTCAGTGGAACGTGGTGTCGCCAAACGTGGTCCAAATCTTCTTTGTCTCTGGATTTCTGGGTGTTTTTGCACAGGAGGTTTGGAGTGTGAGTGAAAGGATATAGAACAGGAGGTAAGCCTATGACACAGCCCGCGCTGCCATGGCTCAGGAGGCTAAGTGGCGATGGAGGAAATGCATTGTGGGATGTTTCCCGTGATGTCTCCTGGGAGTCTGTTCCTGGGGCCCGGATTGGTCAGGGTTCTCAGTGAGTTAATAAATGTGGGCATCTCCTGTCCCCTTCTTTTGTGTGGGGGGGTGGGGGGGGTGGTGATGAAGGGAGGGCGGCCAAGAGATATTGAGGGAGTGGACAAAATGGTGGCAAATCGAGCCCTATGTCAGGGGAGGTATGAGATCACCCGCCTCACAGCCAGGAAAATTGGATTTGAGCATTGTAAATGATTTATTATCGTCTCACGTATTAACATACAGTATTGTTTCTTGCGCACTATACAGGCAAAGCATACCGTTCACAGAGAAGGAAAGGAGAGGGTGCAGAATGTAGTGTTACAGTCGTAGCTAGGGTGTAGAGAAAGATCAACTTAGTGGGAGGTAGGGTCTATTCAAAAGTATGACAGCAGCAGGGAAGAATCTGTTCTTGAATCGGTTGGTACGTGATCTCAATCTTTTGTATCTTTTTCCCGATGGAAGAAGGTGGAAGAGAGAATGTCCCGGGGTGCGTGGAGGGTCCGTAATTATACTGGCCGCTTTGCCGAGGCACCGCGAAGTGTAGACAGAGTCAGTGGACAGGAGGCTGGTGTGGGTGATGGACTGGGCTACATTCACAACCCTTTGTACTTTCTCCAGCCAGTAAACACAAGAACACAAGAAATAGGAGCAGGAGCAGGCCATCCGGCCCCTCGAGCCTGCCCCGCCATTCAACAAGATCATGGCTGATCTGTCGTGACTCAGCTCCACCTTCCCGCCCTCTCCCCATAACCCTTAATCCCTTCTCTTATCAAAAACCCATCAACCCGTTTCTTAAAAATATTTAGCGAGGCAGCCTCCACCACTTCAACGGGCAGAGAATTCCAGAGATTCACCACCCTTTGAGTGAAGAAGTTCCTCCTCAACTCTGTTCTAAACCGCCCCCCCTTTATCTTGAGGCTGTGCCCCCTAGTCCTACTGTCTTTTTTGAGCGGGAACAGTCTCTCCACCTCTATCCTATCCATCCCATTCATCATCTTATACGTCTCAATGAGATCTCCCCTCATTCTTCTAAACTCTAACGAGTACAAGCCTAGTTTATTCAGCCTCTCCTCATAGCTCAATCCCCTCAACTCCGGTATCAGCCGAGTAAACCTCCTCTGCACTCCCTCCAGGGCCAAAACATCCTTGCGCAGGTGCGGCGCCCAAAACTGCACACAGTACTCCAGCTGTGGCCTCACCAATGCCCTATACAGCTGCAGCAAGACCTCCCTACTTTTATATTCAATCCCCTTCGCTATGAAGGCCAGCATCCCATTCGCCTTCCTGACCACCTGCTGCACCTGCAAGCTGGGTTTTTGCGACTCATGCACAAGGACCCCGAGGTCCCTCTGCACCGTCGCCTGCTGCAGTTTTTCGCCCCGTAAGTAATAGTCCTTCCTACCATTCCTCCTACCAAAGTGGACCACCTCACACTTGCCAACATTAAATTCCATTTGCCATTTCCTGGCCCATTCGCCCAGCCTATCTAGATCCTTCTGCAGACTCTCCACACCCTCCGCACAATTTGCCTTTCCCCCAATCTTGGTGTCATCAGCAAATTTCGACACCCTGCACTCGGTTCCCTCCTCCAGATCATCTATATAAATGGTAAATAGCTGAGGCCCCAGCACCGACCCCTGGGGCACCCCACTAGTCACCAACCGCCAATCCGAATAGCATCCATTGACCCCCACTCTCTGCCTCCTAAAGTGGGACTGAAAGCAATAAGAGGCTCCCAAAATATTGACTTTTATCTGAAAACCCATGTGAGGAGAAATTAATGCTTCAGTTATACAGAACTCGAGTTAGACCCCAACTGGACGCAACTGTCTCCTGTTCTGGGCAGTGCTCCTTGGCGAGGGGATGACGATGGGGGTGGGGGGGGCTCTAAAATGAGCCAGCTCAGTTCGAGGGCAGTTAGGGATGGGTAATAAATGCTGGCCCAGCCAGTGATGCCTGCAAAAAAAAAATGCTGAGGGTTAAAGGGCAGGTTGCACAACTTGGCTTAAATTCCTTGGACGTGAATGGCACAGTGGATTAGCACGGCTGCCTCACAGCGCCAGGGACCTGGGTTCAATTCCCGCCTTGGCTCACTCTCTATGTGGAGTTTGCACATTCTCCCCGTGTCTGCGTGGGTTTCCTCCCACACGCCATAGAATCATAGAACCCTACAGTACAGAAAGAGGCCATTCGGCCCATCAAGTCTGCACCGAACACAATCCCACCCAGGCCCTACCCCCATATCCCATACCCACTAATCCCTCTAACCTACACATCCCAGGACACTAAGGGACAATTTCTTAGCATTTCCAATCTACCTAACCCGCACATCTTTGGACTGTGGGAGGAACACAGTAAAAAGTCTGACAACACCAGGTTTTAGTCCAACCTATTTATTTGATAATATTCTCACAAGCTTTCGAGGGGACTGCCTCTTTGTCAGGTGAATGGAGAGTTCTGGCCTCAGACAGAGCATATAAAGCACAGACAGTTTAGAGATTACTGATTAGAATGCGAATCTTTACACCTAACCTGCTGTTCAAGACCTAAAGTGGCTGATAATGTGAGTGGAAGGAGCACTGATCACAGGTTAAAGAGATGTGTATTGTCTCCAGACAATACAGTAAGTGAGGTTTTGCAAACCCAGGCAAGTCACGGGGGTTACAGATAGTGCGACATGAACCCAAGATCCCTGTTGAGACCGTCCTCATGTGTGCGGAACTTGGCTATTAGTCTCTGTTCAGCGACTCTGCGCTGTCGTGTGTCCGCACACATGAGGACGGTCTCAACAGGGATCTTGGGTTAATGTCGCACTATCTGTAACCCCCGTGACTTGCCTGGGTTTGCAAAACCTCACTTACTGTACTGTCTGGAGACAATACACATCTCTTTAAACTGTGATCAGTGCTCCTTCCACTCACATTATCAGCCACTTTAGGTCTTGAACAGCAGGTTAGGTGTAAGGATTCGCATTCTAATCAGTAATCTCTAAACTGTCTGTGCTTTATATGCTCTGTCTGAGGCCAGAACTCTCCATTCACCTGACGAAGAGGCAGTCCCCTTGAAAGCTTGTGAGTATATTATCAAATAAATAGGTTGGACTAAAACCTGGTGTTGTCAGACTTTTTACTGTGTTTACGCCAGTCCAACGCCGGCATATCCACATCATGACTACTGTGGGAGGAAACCAGAGCACCCGGAGGAAACCCACACAGACACGAGGAGAATGTGCAAACTCCACACAGACAGTGACCTGAGCCGGGAATCGAACCCAGAACCTTGGGGCTGTGAAGCAGCAGTGCTAATCCACTGTGCTACCGTGCTGCCCGTGTGTTAGGTACTAAATTGGCCATTAGCATCCAAAGACATGCAGGTTAGGTGGGTCGGCCACACTAAATTATTCCACCGTGTCCAAAAGGTTAGGCGGATTGGCTGTGGTAAAGGTGCACGGTTACGAGGAAGCGGGTGGAGGGGTAAGATGCGCTTTCAAGGAGCCAGTGCAGACTTGATGGGCAGAATGACCTCCCCTGCGCTGTGAGCGTTCTGTGAAAAGGTCTCAGTGAAATATTTAACCTGATGCAACAGGAGGAAAGGATATCCTGAGCGGGAAAAAAATGAGAACTGTGCAGTTTCAAAGTGTAACCAGGAAGTTTATTCATTCGAAGGTTCACAGAAATTAGTACAAAGGAGAGAGAGAGAGATCGGAGGGGGTGGAATGTGTGGATATATCTAACAGGAAAGGATTGACAAGCTGGGCCATTCTCCTGAATGTCCAGGGGTGACTTAAGGCCCTTTAAAATTCAGAAACTTTTCACAAGAGTGGGCACGGAGAGAGTTTCCCCTCGAGGGGGTGGGCACAACCGGAGTGATCACTAATAAATCCCATTGGGAATCCAGAGAAACTCCAAAAGAGTGGTGAGAATGTGGACCTCGCTCCCACTGGAAATGAATTGTGTTGATAGGGAGTTACTGTGATAGGTGAGGGAGTAGGGAGTGACGGTGCTGGGTGAGGGAGCAGGGGGTTACGGTGATGGGCGAGGGAGCAGGGGGTTACGGTGCTGGGTGAGGGAGCAGGGGGTTACGGTGCTGAGTGAGGGAGCGGGGGTTACGGTGCTGAGTGAGGGAGCGGGGGTTACGGTGATGGGTGAGGGAGCAGGGGGTTACGGTGATGGACGAGGGAGCAGGGGGTTACGGTGCTGGGTGAGGGAGCAGGGGGTTACGGTGCTGGGTGAGGGAGCGGGGGTTATGGTGATGAGCGAGGGAGCAGGGGGTTACGGTGCTGGGTGAGGGAGCAGGGGGTTACGGTGCTGGGTGAGGGAGCAGGGGGTGACGGTGATGTGCGAGGGAGCAGGGGGTTACAGTGCTGGGTGAGGGAGCAGGGGGTTACGGTGATGGGTGAGGGAGCAGGGGGTTACGGTGATGGGTGAGGGAGCAGGGAGTTACGGTGATGGGTGAGGGAGCAGGGAGTTACGGTGATGGGTGAGGGAGCAGAGGGCTACGGTGCTGGGTGAGGGAGCAGGGGGTTACGGTGATGGGTGAGGGAGCAGGGGGTTACGGTGATGGGTGAGGGAGCAGGGGGTTACGGTGATGGGTGAGGGAGCAGGGAGTTACGGTGATGGGTGAGGGAGCAGGGGGTTACGGTGATGGGTGAGGGAGCAGGGGGTTACGGTGATGGATGAGGGAGCAGGGGGTGACGGTGATAGATTTTAGATGAGAAAAGCTGGGGGCGGAAGGGGGGCAGAAACTGGGGACACCAGCATAGACTGGTTGGACCGAATGGCCTGTATGTTCTGTGCATTTGGGTAGATTGGGTCTGTACTCATTGGAGTTTAGAAGGATGAGGGGGATGTATAAGATAATGAAGGGGCTAGATAGGGTAGAGGTAGAGAGATTCTTCCCGCTTAGAAAGGACAGCAGGACTAGAGGTCACAGCCTCAAGATAAAGGGGGGCGGTTTAGATCGGAGTTGAGCAGGAACTTCTTCACTCAAAGGGTGGTGAATTCTCTGCCCGTTGAAGTGGTGGATGCTACCTTGCTAAATATATTTAAATCACGGGTAGATAGGTTTCTGATAGACGGGAATTAAGGGTTATGGGGAGAAAGCGGGAAAGTGGAACTGATCCACTTCGGATCAGCCATGATCTTATTGAATGGCGGGGCAGGCTCGAAGGGCTAGATGGCCCACTCCTGCTCCTATTCTAATCCAAATATGGAAAGGCTAGGGCGAATCTCGAAGATCCCTTCCGGGTCACGGTTTCCAAGGGTTTTTGGGAGGAGGAAGGTGGAGTGTACCATTCCCCAGTGCCACCCCCACCCCCTGCATTATAACCATCCTGTCTCTCTCTCTCCAGGAAGGCTGTGAGCCACAGGGATGGATATATTGGCTGGAGTGTGGGGGAGGTGGGGTGGCGGAGTGAACTCATGAACCTCCAGGAATACTCTGGCAACCTTACCCAGAAGCCTGTCTGAGGGAGTAGGCCGGATTGTCACTCGGAGTGAGTTTTGCGTTCTCGACACCCTCTCTCTGGCTAAAGATCTTTCTCCTCAACTTTCTGATTTCTTACCTTAAGGGTCAGTCGCAAGATTGCGGCAAATGATTTACCCTCTCGCTCCTCCTGTGGGCCCTTGGGAATCAAGGCTCTGAAGTGGGCCTTGTGGCTTTGTGGTGTTCACGTTATCCCCTCTTCTAGACCACGTCCCGTCTAAGCCTCGGAGAACCCCAACTTGCCTCCACCACACCTATCGAGCAGATGGTGGAGGCGGTGGTACAGGACTAGTCATCCGAAGACCCGGATAATGTTCTGGGAAGCCGGGTTCCAATCCCGCCACAGCAGGCGGTAAGAATTTGAATTCAGTAAAGAAAAAAAAATCTGGGATTAAGAATCCACTGATCGTGAAACAAAGTTGTGGGAAAAACCCATCCGGCTCACTATTGCCCCTTTAGGGAAGGAAGTCTGCCGTCCTTACCCGGTCTGGCCTACGTCTGACTCCGGAGCCACAGCAACGTGGTTGACTCTTGACTGTCCTCTGAAATGGTCGAGTGAGCCACTGAGTTCAAGGGCAATTAGGAGGGGTAATAAATGCTGGCCCACGATTGGCCCGTTCACATCCGGGGGGTGGGGGGGGGGTGGAGGAGTCACTTTTTGCGTCACATTTCTCCTCATTCAATTGCCACAAATCATAGAATCCCGATGGGGGTGGGGGGGCCATTTGGCCCATCGAGTCTGCACCAATTCTTCGACAGAGCATCTTACCCAGGCCCCCCAACCCCCGCATTTACCCCACTAATACCTCCTAATCTACACATTAAGACACTAAGGAATAATTTATTTAGGCCAATCCGCCGAACCCGCACATCTTCCGGACTGTGGGAGGAAACGGGAGCACCGGGAGGAAACCCACGCAGACACGGGGAGAATGTGCTGATTCCGCACAGACCCTAGCAGGAATTGAACCTGGGTCCCCGGCGCTGTGAGGTAGCAGTGCTAATCACTGTGCTGTCTCTAAAGCGGGCGTCCTCTGCTTCTTGACTCTCGCACCAGTGAGAACAGTTTCTCCCTTCCTGCCCTGTCCTGGGGGGCCACCTGATCTTGGACGCCACCGTAAACGTCGCGATAAAGCAGCCGTTGAATCAGATCCTGGGCATGGCAGCGCAGTGGTTAGCTCTGCTTCCTCACAGCGCCAGGGACCCAGGTTCGATTCCCTGACTGTGTGTTAAGCATCGGCTGTGTCAAGTAGAAAGAAACTTAAGCAAGGAGTAAGGAGGGCTAAAAGGGGTCACGAAAAATAATTGGCCAGCAGGATTAAGGAAAATCCAAAAGGTTTTGATACAAATATAAAGAGCAAGAGAGTAGCCAGGGAGAGGGTTGGCCCACTCAAGGACAAGAGAGGGAATCTGTGTGTGGAGCCAGAGAAAATGGATGAGGTATTAAATGAGTACTTTATGTTTACCAAAGAGAAGGAATTGGTGTATGACGAGGCTGGGGAAGGGTGTGTAGATAGTTTGTGTCATGTTGAGATCGAAAAGGAAGTGGTATTGAGGTTCTTGAGAAACATTAAAGTAGACAAGTCCCCAGGGCCTGATGGGATATCCCCCAGAATACTGAGCGAGGCAAGAGAGGAAACTGCTGGGGTCTTGAGACAAATCTTTGTATCCTCACTGGCTACAGGGGAGGTAAAAAGTCTGACAACACCAGGTTTTAGTCCAACCGATTTATTAAGCAAGCAAGCTTTCGAGGTTACCCTCTTCGTCAGGTGAATGGGTGACGAAGAGGGTAACCTCGAAAGCTTGCTTGCTTAATAAATCGGTTGGACTAAAACCTGGTGTTGTCACTTTTTACTGTGTTTACGCCAGTCCAACAACAGGGGAGGTCCCAGAGGATTGGAGAATAGCCAATGTTCCTTTGTTTAAGAAGGGTAATTACAGGCCGGTGAGCCTTATGTCAGTGGTAGGGAAATTATTGGAGGGGATTCCTCAAGACAGGATTTATTCCCACTTGGAAAAAAGTGGACCTATTAGTGAGAGGCATCATGGTTTGGTGAAGGGGAGGTCGTGTCTGATGAACTTGATCGAGTTTTTCGAGGAAGTGACGAAGATGATTGATGATGGTAGGGCGGTGGATGTTGTCTACATGGACTTCAGTAAGGCCTTTGGCAAGGTCCCTCATGGCAGACTGGTGCAGAAGATGAAGTTGGATGGGATCAGAGGTGAGTTGGATACAGAACTGGCTCGGTCATAGAAGTGATGTGGAGATCTGTCATTGGACTGGGGTAAACACAGTAAGAAGTCTCACAACACCAGGTTATTTGGTAATAAACACCACCTAGCTTTCTGTAACTGGTTTGATTACTAAGTTTGCAGACGACTCAAAGGATTTGTGGATAGCGATGAGGAACGTCAGAGAATACAAGATAGAGAGACTTGGACGGAGAGATGGCAGATGGAGTTTAATCCAGACAAATGTGAGGTAATGCATTTTAGAAGTTCTAGTACAGATAGGAAATATACAGTAAATGGCAGAACCCTTAGGAGTATTGATAGGCAAAAGGACCTGGGTGTACGGTACACAGGTCACTGAAAGTAGCCATGCAGGTGGAGAAGGTAGTCAAGAAGGCCTATGGCAATGCTTGCCTTCATTGGTTGGGGTATTGAGTTTAAAACTTTATAGAACGTTAGTTAGACCGAACTTGGAATATAGTGTTCAATTCTGGTCGCCACACTACCTGAAGGATGTGGAGGCTTTGGAGATGGTACAGAAAAGATTTACCAGGATGTTGCCTGGTATGGAGGGCATTAGCTCTGAGGAGAGGTTAGAGAAACTTGGTTTGTTCTCACAGGAGGTTGAAGGGAGACCTGATAGAAGTCTGCAGGATTATGAGGGGCATGGACAGAGTGGATAGTCAGAAGCTTTTTCCCAGGGTGGAAGAGTCAATTACCAGGGGGCACAGGTTTAACCTGCGAGGGGCAAGGTTTAAAGGAGATGTATGAGACAGATTTTTTACACAGAGGGTGATGGATGCCTGAAACTCGTTGCCGGGGGAGGTAGTGGAAGCGGATACGATAGTGAGTTTTAAGGGCGTTTGGACAAATACATGAATAGGATGGGAATAGAGGGATATGAGCCCCGGAAGAGCAGGGGGTTTTACCATAGAACCCTACAGTGCAGAAACAGGCCCTTCGGCCCATCGAGTCTGCACCGAACACAGTCGGGCAGCATGGTCAGTGCAGGTTTGGAGGGCCAAAGGGCCTGTTCCTGTGCTGGAATTTTGTCTGTCGCAGTATTTGAGGAAGAGTTGGGGAATCCCTCAACCGACCAACGATAAAGATCCAGATTACCCGATCCCTGTTGAAATGCTGCCGCAAATGAACTAACTCCTGTGGTTCGGATGACCCCTGACCTGGGAGGACATTTGTCAGTTGGCACTTTGCTTAGCAACCTGCGACCCCCAAACCACCACACAGTGAGTGGAAACACAGAGAGAAATCTTCATTTCCTCCCCCAGGTGTGGCGCAAGGCTGAGATTGGCCTCTGGATCCTCCTGCCCTGTGGGAGGCTGCTCTCAGTAAGAGAGCAGCCTGCCGCCAATGATTTGTGGAGCGGGCGCTGCCTGCCCTAGTTGAATTGTCTTGTGGGCTCAGCCCGTCCTTGACGAATTGCCGAACGGACGCCGCCTGCCCTTGTCGAATTGCCGAGCAGGGGGCGCCGCCCGTCCTAGTCGAATTGCCGAGTGGGCGCTGCCTGCCCTAGTTGAATTGCCGAGTGGGTGTCGCCCATCTTGTCGAATTGCTGAACGGACGCCGCCCGCCCTAGTCGAATTGCCGAGTGGGCGCCGCCCGCCCTAGTCGAATTGCCGAGTGGGCGCCGCCCGCCCTAGTCAAATTGCCGAGTGGGCGCCGCCCGCCCTAGTCGAATTGCCGAGTGGGCGCCGCCCGCCCTAGTCGAATTGCCAAGCCGGGGGCGCTGCCTCACCTTGTCGAATTGCCGTTGCTGTGAGCCCTGGGGCGGCCATGTTGCTGTGAATGGACACTGTCGGAGTGACGGTCTGGGCTCGGCACGGGGGTGGGTGGGGGGGGTGGGCGAGCTGCCTCACACACTGAGTCACCAGCTGGAGCGGCGCCAACTCAGCCGCTCCCTAAATTCCCATCACAGGAAAAGGGCGAGGACACTCCTCATTCGGACGTGATTCCAGCCGGCAGTCGCCATAGCAACCGAGCAGTGCTGGAACCAGAGGGATTGGCGGGAAGGTCAGTGAGTGCTGGAGCCTGAGGGAACGGAGCCTCTGATTGTCAACCTCCTCCTCTCTGATGCCTCAGGGAAGGCCCAGGCTTGAAGGCCCGACCTCACCCCTCGTGTACCCTCCCCCCATATACCACCCTCGCCCCTCTCCAGGGATCCTTTACCTATCCCCCAGACCCTCACAGAGGTCAGATACAAGCTAACCCCCCTCCCCCCAACATTCATCCAACAACAATGTGCATTTATGTAGCATCTTTCATACACAACACCCCTCCCCCCAAGCAGCTTCGCTGAGGCTTTAACAAGTGACAGCGAGCCACGTGAGGAGGTATTAGGGCAGGGGTCTGGATGCTTGGTCCAAGGTCGATCTTAAGGGAGGAGACGGGGGGTGGAGGTTTAGAGAAGTGATTTCAAAGATCAGGCCTTCAGCTGCTGAGAACACGTCCCTCGCTGCATCGGTGATTTTTAAACCGGCAATCCTCTCGGTATCGGAATACAGATAACCGCCGAGGGTCGTGGGACTGGAGGCGGTGACAGAAATAGGGAGGGGAGGGATTGGGAAGCAAGGACGCGAAATGTAAGATTTGAGGCATTGTCGAAACGGGAGCCAGTTTAGCGACAGTGAGGTAGAAGGAGAGTGGGATGTGGGGAATTAAACACGCAGTGACGAGGAACGAGGCTTACCGCCAAGTGAGCCCAACTGCTTTATTCATTTGTGGGACATGTGTGTCACTGGCTGGGCCAGCATTTACTGCCCGTCCCTAGTTGCCCTTCAGAAGTTGGTGGTGAGCTGCCTTCTTGAATCACCGCAGTCTCCATGTGGTGTAGGTACAGCCACAGTGCTGTTAGGGAAGGAACGGCAACCTATTTCTAAGTCGGGATGATGGATGGCTTGGAGGGGGACTTGTGGGGGGTTGTTCCCGTGTATCTGCTGCCTTCGTCCTTCTAGGTGGAAGTTTGGGAGGTGCCGTCTAAGGATCTTTGGTGAATTGCTGCGGAGCATCTTGTAGGTGGTGCACACTGCAGCTACGGACAAAGCATACCGTTCATAGAGAAGGAAATGAGAGAGCGCAGAATGTAGTGTAACAGTCATAGCCAGGGTATAGAGAAAGGTCAACTTAATATGAGCTCCATCCATTCAAACGTCTGATGGCAGCAGGGAAGAAGCTGTTCTTGAGTTGGTTGGTACCTCAGACTTTTGTATCTTTTTCCTGACGGAAGAGAGAATGTCCGGGGTGCGTGGGGTCCTTAATTATGCTGGCTGCTTTGCTGAGGCAGCAGGAAGTGTAGACAGAGTCAATGGATGGGAGGCTGGTTTGCGTGATGGATTGGGCTACATTCACGAACTTTTGTAGTGTCTTACGGTCTTGGGCAGAGCAGGAGCCCATACCAAGCTGTGATACAACCAGAAAGAATTCTCTCTATGGTACATCTGTAAAAGAGTCTTAGTTGACATGCCAAATTTCCTTAGTCTTCTGAGAAAGTAGAGGTGTTGGTGGGGCTTTCTTCACTATAGTGTCGGCATTGGGGTGGGGGGGGGCTGGGACTGGTTGTTGGTGATATGGACATCTAAAAACTTGAAGCTCTCGACCATTTCTACTTGGTTGCCGTTGATATAGACAGGGGCATGTTCTCCACTTCTGAAATTGATGGCAATCTCCTTTTGTTTTGTTGACATTGAGGGAGAGGTTACTGTCGCCACACCAGTTCACCAGATTCTCTATCTCAAAGAACAAAGAACAATCCAGCACGGGAAACAGGCCCTTCGGCCCAATGAGCCCGCGCTGCCACATCACCCTACACCTATTCTACCCTGCATATCTACGAATGGAACCCTACTCAGTCAGATTCAGGGAAGAAATAGTGTCAATTTGGTAAAAACCGATTAGCCTGAGAGCACATTTTTGGGGTGTGGGAGGAAACCGGAGCGCCCGGAGGAAACCCACGCAACCACAGGGAGAATGCGCAAACTCCCACAGACACAGGCCCAAATCCATGTGCCTGCACAGCCAGCAGTGCTAGTCACTGAGCTGTTGCGGCGCCCATCTACCGGTCCAGGATCAAGCACACACACCGACATGAAGTACGAGGCCAATCCTGGAACTTCCAAGAGCAGCCCAGGCACGACCTGCCGTGTGAATGCCCCTCGTCTGACATGAGGTGGACCTCCACCTGTGGAATAAAGTCAAAAATATTAATCTTACAGCCTGCCTTTCCGGTGTCTCCCGAGGTTTAACCCTATTTAATAGCCCCTACCATATCCCTCCATTCTCGTTTCACTCATGTGCCTATCTAACTGCATCTTAAACGAGTCCAACGTTCCTGCCTCCACCACCCTACTCGGTAGCGCGTTCCAGACCCCCACAACTCTCTACGTAAAGAACCTTCTTCTCACCTCCAAATTATACCTCTCCCCCCTCACCCTTAAATGATGACCTCTCGTGTTCGTATCCAGTCTAGGGAGCAGTCTCTCACTATTAACTCTATCCATTCCCTTCATTATCTTATATACTTCTATCATGTCCCCTCTCAATCTCCGCCTGTATCATCGAGGAGCGGCATGTTGATGGGGAATAGTTGGGGGGGGGGTGAAGAAATGATCCACTTGGGCGACCGGAGGTAACGGGACACGTAATTGTTATGGGGGACTTTAACTTTACTCATGTTGATCGGAATTGCTATAGCTCTGGCTCGTTAGAGGGGTCAGTTTTTGTTCAAAGTGTGCAGGAAGGTTTTTTGACTCAGTATGTAGATAGGCCGACGAGAGGTGAGGCTATATTGGATTTGGTGCTCGGTAATGAGCCAGACCAGGTGCTAGACTTAGAAGTTGGTGTACATTTTGGGGATAGTGATCACAATTCGATTACGTTCACCTTAGTGATGGAAAGGGATAGGCATGAACCTCGGGTCAGTAGTTTCAGCTGGGGGAAGGGTAATTATAAGAACATAAGAAATAGGAGCAGGAGTAGGCCATCTGGCCCTTCGAGCCTGCCCCGCCATTCAATAAGATCATGGCTGATCTGTCGTGACTCAGCTCCACCTTCCCGCCCTCTCCCCATAACCCTTAATCCCTTCTCTTATCAAAAACCCATCAACCCGTTTCTTAAAAATATTTAGCGAGGCAGCCTCCACCACTTCAACGGGCAGAGAATTCCAGAGATTCACCACCCTTTGAGTGAAGAAGTTCCTCCTCAACTCTGTTCTAAACCGCCCCCCCTTTATCTTGAGGCTGTGCTCCCTAGTCCTACTGTCTTTTTTGAGCGGGAACAGTCTCTCCACCTCTATCCTATCCATCCCATTCATCATCTTATACGTCTCAATGAGATCTCCCCTCATTCTTCTAAACTCTAACGAGTACAAGCCTAGTTTATTCAGCCTCTCCTCATAGCTCAATCCCCTCAACTCCGGTATCAGCCGAGTAAACCTCCTCTGCACTCCCTCCAGGGCCAAAACATCCTTGCGCAGGTGCGGCGCCCAAAACTGCACACACTACTCCAGCTGCGGCCTCACCAATGCCCTATACAGCTGCAGCAAGACCTCCCTACTTTTATATTCAATCCCCTTCGCTATGAAGGCCAGCATCCCATTCGCCTTCCTGACCACCTGCTGCACCTGCAAGCTGGGTTTTTGCGACTCATGCACAAGGACCCCGAGGTCCCTCTGCACCGTCGCCTGCTGCAGTTTTTCGCCCCGTAAGTAATAGTCCTTCCTACCATTCCTCCTACCAAAGTGGACCACCTCACACTTGCCAACATTAAATTCCATTTGCCATTTCCTGGCCCATTCGCCCAGCCTATCTAGATCCTTCTGCAGACTCTCCACACCCTCCGCACAATTTGCCTTTCCCCCAATCTTGGTGTCATCAGCAAATTTCGACACCCTGCACTCGGTTCCCTCCTCCAGATCAATTATGAGGCTATTAGGAGAGAATTAGGAAGCATTGGTTGGAATGGGAGATTACAGGGACTGGGAACATCCGAGATGTGGAGATTTTTCAAGGAGCAGCTATTGCGGGTCTGTGATAAGTATATCCCTGTCAGGCAAGGAGGATTTGGTAGGCCCAGGGAACCGTGGTGCACCAAAAAAGTTGATTCGTTGGTTAGGAAGAAAAAGGAGGCTTATGTTCGGATGAGGCTTGAGGGCTCAGGTAGTGCATTAGAAAGTTTTAGATTGGCTAGGAGGGAGTTGAAGAGGGAGTTAAGAAGGGCTAAAAGAGGACATGAGATGATTTTGGCTGATAGGATTAAGGAGAACCCTAAGGCGTTTTACAGGTATGTCAAGAACAGAAGGTTGGTTAGGACAAGATTAGGGCCAGTTACAGACAGTAGAGGGAAGTTGTGTGTGGAACCGGAGGAGATTGGAGAGGCGTTGAACCAATACTTCTCTTCGGTGTTCACGCAAGGGGACAGGAATGTAGCTGAGGAGGACACGGGGGTGCAGGGGTGTAAAATAGATAGTATTGCAGTTGATACGGGGGATGTGCTGGATATTTTAGAGGGATTGAAAATAGATAAGTCCCCTGGTCCAGATGGGATTTACCCTAGGATTCTTTGGGAGGCAAGAGGGGTGATTGCGGAGCCTGTGGCTCTGATCTTCAGGTCGTCGTTAGTCTCTGGTATAGTACCAGAAGATTGGAGGACAGCAAATGTTGTCCCATTGTTTAAGAAGGGGAGAAGGGACTTCCCTGGGAATTATAGACCGGTGAGTCTTACTTCTGTGGTGGGTAAGGTTTTGGAAAGGATTATTAGAGACAGGATTTATAGTTATTTGGAAAATAATGAGTTGATTAGGGACAGTCAGCATGGTTTTGTAGCGGGTAGGTCATGCCTTACTAACCTTATCGAGTTCTTTGAGAAAGTGACCAAAGAGGTGGATAGGGGTAAGGCAGTTGATGTGGTGTATATGGATTTTAGCAAGGCGTTTGATAAGGTTCACCATGGTAGGCTTCTGCAGAAAATGCAGATGTATGGGATTGGGGGTGATCTAGGTAATTGGATCAGGAATTGGCTAGCAGATAGGAGACAGAGAGTGGTGGTTGATGGGAAATATTCGTCACGGAGTTCGGTTACAAGTGGTGTGCCTCAGGGATCTGTTTTGGGGCCACTGCTGTTTGTAATTTTTATTAATGATCTGGATGAGGGTATAGTTGGGTGGATTAGTAAGTTTGCTGATGACACCAAAGTCGGAGGTGTGGTAGATTGTGAGGAAGGGTGTCATAGTTTGCAGGATGACTTAGAAAGGTTGCAGAGCTGGGCTGAGAGGTGGCGGATGGAGTTTAATGTGGAGAAGTGTGAGGTAATTCATTTCGGTAGGAATAACAGATGTGTTGAGTATAGGGCTAACGGGAGGACTTTGAATAGTGTGGAGGAGCAGAGGGATCTAGGTGTATGTGTACATAGATCCCTGAAAGTTGGGAATCAAGTAGATAAGGTTGTTAAGAAGGCATACGGAGTCTTGGCGTTTATTGGTAGGGGGATTGAATTTAGGAGTCGCAGCGTCATGATGCAACTGTACACAACTCTGGTGCGGCCACACTTGGAGTTTTGTGTGCAGTTCTGGTCCCCGCATTACAGGAAGGATGTAGAGGCTTTGGAGAGGGTGCAGAGGAGGTTTACCAGGATGTTGTCTGGTATGGAGGGGAGATCCTATGAGGAGAGACTGAGAGATTTGGGGTTGTTTTCGCTGGAAAGAAGGCGGCTAAGAGGGGATCTCATTGAAACATATAAGATGATTAGAGGTTTAGACAGGGTAGATAGTGATAGCCTTTTTCCTAGGATGGAGAAAGCTAGCACGAGGGGGCATGATTTTAAATTAAGGGGGGGTAGTTATAGGACAGATGTCAGGGGTAGGTTCTTTACCCAGAGGGTGGTGAGGGACTGGAATGCCCTGCCAGCTGCTGTTGTAAATGCACCTAGTTTGGGGGCGTTTAAGAGATCTGTGGATAGGTTTATGGATGAAAAGGGATTGGTTTAGGCTAGTGGGTCATTGTTTTGTAACTGGTCGGCGCAACATCGTGGGCCGAAAGGCCTGTTCTGCGCTGTAATGTTCTATGTTCTATGTAAAGGAAGTAATTTTCTGATGGATTAGAATGAACCCGTGAGGCTGAAGACCAGTGACGCGGGGTTGGTGCCCACACACTAAAAAAGGAACGCCTGGTGGGAGGAACTTCCTTGTGGGCCCAGCCAAGTTGGCAGGTCTGAACAGCGGGCAGTCGATGAGATTGTCTGCCCTCCTTCTGTGCCTGTGTTCTCCCTTGGGTGGCCTCTGTAGAGGGGACCAACCTGACTGAATTTTTCAGAGGCAATTGGGTGTGTTATTGAGGGCACTTGATGTATTTTGCTTCAATGGGAGAGCTGGAGGGACCACGGAAATTTGGCAAATTGGATCCCGAATTGGCTCGAGTTTGCAACTGGAAGGCTGTGTCCCCCTGGGATCAGTGTTGGGGCCCTTACTGTTTATACAAATGATTTGCGAAGGTTGATCAGTAAGTTTGCAGATGACACAAAAATTGGTAGGGTGGTTAAAAGGCGAGGAGATAGCCTGGGATTGCAGGAGGGTACCAATGGGCTGGCAAATGGAATTCAGTCTGGGTAAGTGTGAGGTGATGCACTGTGCTAACAGGACTAACAAGATAAGGGAATACGTGATGAGCAGCAAGACCTTGAGAAGCACCAAGGATCAGGGGGATATTGGTTTGCAGGTACACACTTAAGGTAACAGGACAGGTGAACAAAGTGCTTAAAAAGGCATATGATGTATTTGCCTTTTTTTTTAGTCGCGATATATAGAGCGGGAACGATATTGCTGTGATGTGGCATTGGACTGGGGTAAACACAGTGAGAAGTCTCAAACACCAGGTTAGAGTCCGACAGGTTTATTTGGTAGCACGAGCTTTCGGAGCTTGGGGTGTTGTGATACTTCTTATGGAATGATACTGAACGTTGGTTAGACCACAGCTAGAGTATAGTTTGCAGTTCTGGAATCCACGTTATAGGAGGGATGTGAGAGCATTGGAAAAGGTGCAGAGGAGATTTACCAGGCGGTTGCCTGGGCTGGAGAGAGTTAGTTATGAAGAGGTTGGATGGACTAGGGCTGTTTTTCTTGGAGCAGAGGAGATTGAGAGGGACACGTTTGAGACGTATAAAATTGAGGGGTGTAGATAGAGTAGACAGGAGAAAACTTTCCCCTTGGTGATGGGGTCAGTGCCCAGGGGACATAGATTTATAATAAGGGGCAGGAGGGTTTAGAGAGGATGCCAGGGAAAATCAGTTTACCCAGAGAGTGATGGGAGTCTGGAACTCACTGCCTGAAAGGATGGTGGAGGCAGAGACCCTTGTAACATTTAGATGTGTATTTGCAATGCCAGGGGAGACAAGACTGTGTGCTGAGTGGGATTAGAATAGTCGGGTGGTATGTCCTTTGGCTGGTACAGACACGATGGGCTGAAGGGTGTTTTGTGTGCTTTAGACCCCTATGATAAAAGGTGGCGCAGTGGTTAGCACTGCTGCTTCACAGCGCCAGGGTCCTGGGTTCGATTCCAGCCTCAGATCACAGTGTGGAGTCTGCACGTTCTCCCCATGTCTGTGTGGGTTTCCTCCGAGTGTTCCAGTTTCCTCCCACACTCACAAAATGTGTGGGTTAGGTGGATTGGCCATGCCAAATTGCCCCTTAGGGTCCAGAGATGTGAGGTTAGGTGGATTGGCCATGCTAAATTGCCCCTTAGCGTCCAAAGATGTGCAGGTTAGGTGGATTGGCCATGCTAAATTGCTCCTTAGGGTCCAGAGATGTGAGGTTAGGTGGATTGGCCATGCTAAATTGTCCCTTAGGGTCCAGAGATGTGAGGTTAGGTGGATTGGCCATGCTAAATTGTCCCTTAGGGTCCAGAGATGTGAGGTTAGGTGGATTGGCCATGCCAAATTGCCCCTTAACGTCCAAAGATGTGCAGGTTAGGTGGATTGGCCATGCTAAATTGCTCCTTAAGGTCCAGAGATGTGAGGTTAGGTGGATTGGCCATGCTAAATTGCCCTTTAGGGTCCAGAGATGTGAGGTTAGGTGGATTGGCCATGCTAAATTGTCCCTTAGGGTCCAGAGATGTGAGGTTAGGTGGATTGGCCATGCTAAATTGCCCCTTTAATGTCAGGTGGATTGTCAGCTGGGTAAATATGTGGGGTTACAGGGATAGGGGCCTGGATGGGATTGTTGTCAGTACAGGCTGGATGGGCTGAATGGCCTCCTGCACTCTCGGGATTCAATGATGACTCTCTGACCAGTGAGGCTCCATGCCCGATGGGTGCTGCAGGAGCTGGGTGCGTGGATGAAGTTTTATTTTGAGGTTCTGTTTGCTTTGCTGCAGCGTGGCTTTTAAAGGATTGCGTTTGCAGTTCCCCCCACCGTTTGTCGATTCTGTTCGGTCGGTTAAGCGACAGAGAGAGCGCGTTTTTGTCGTGCCGGAGTCAGTAATTTCACTCCCGCTGCCTCGTGCGCTCGCTTACCCTGAACTCGTCCGCGTGGGGTGGGGTGGGGCGGGGGGGGGGGGGGGGGGGGGGTGACGCTGGAGTGACCGAGAGGGAGAGTGGCAGGTTTGAGAGGCCGACCAGGCCCTGTTTGGAGATGAGCCTGAGAGTTTCTGGTGAAAATTCTGTCCTTTTATCTCCTGTGTTGGCTTTTGCTGCTGGGAAGGTGGGGGGGGGGTTAGGGAATGGCCGGTGCTTTGTTGCCATAGCGATTTGCTGGTGAGATTTAGTCAGCAGAGTCCTCCTTCCTCCCACACTCCTCCTTTTCAACAGATTTGGAAAGCCGTGAGGCAGGCCTCCGAGTCCCCGTCTCTGGGCACGTTTCCTGATTCACTCTGGAACGGCGACTCTTGACTGAAGTTAGGCCTCGTTAGCAGCCCAGGCCTCAGCCCGGGCCTGGGTCTGGCCTGAGGCATTCGGCTGCCACCGCTTCATCCAGGGTAGACCAAGGCGAGTGCTTTACAGGCACAGCCCGCACTGTCTGGTTCACCGTACAGGTTGCTGTGTGGAGATTTTAAACTGGGGCCTCCCCCTGTCTAAGGCTCCACTTCTCAGCAATTTTCCCAAGAGGCCTGTGTCAGCTGCTCTGGTAATCTGATCCTTCCTGGAGAGATACACAGGAGGACGTTCCCCGATTTTTAAAAAGAAATTCCTGGATTTCCAACAGGAGGACAATCCCAGATTAAACTCCCGGTCAGGTGAGTTCCGTTCACTGATCCCGGACGAGTTCCCAGGCCGGATTTCCGAGTTCGCCTCAGTGCCCCGGGATCTGCCCCTGGGTTGCCTGGGTGAGCAAACCCAGGTGGGATGGGTTAGCACAGTGGTTAGCTCTGCTGCCTCACGGCGCCAGGGTTCGATTCCCAGTTTGGGTCACTGTCTGTGCAGAGATTGCACATTCTCCCCATGTCTGCATGGGTTTCCCCCCCACAGCCTGAAAGACGTGCCGGCTAGGTGCATTGGCCATGCTAAATTGTCCCTCCGTGTACCCAAACAGGCGCCAGAATATGGAGACAAAGGGATTTTCACAGTAACTTCATTGCAGTGTTAATGTAAAAACTACTTGTAGCACTAATAAATAAACTTAAAACCACTAACAGTAATTGTGTGAGCTTGCCCTTTTTTTGAGGTGAAACACAGGATCAGGAGAAGGCCATTCAGCCCCTCAAGCCTGTCCTATTTAATTATGTCATGGCTGCTCTGTATCTTATCCGTTTAACGCTTTGTATCCTGTGATATCCTTACTGTCAGATGCTAGCTTCTCTCGGTCTCCGAAACGCTAACAATGCCCCACCCCCGCACTCTTGCCATTGGCCCATCGCTCAGTGTTACTACAACTAATAAATAACTAGTCACTTGTTGCAAAATTTGATAAAAGGCACGTGCTGTCGAAGTTTTTCATCTTGCACTCATCAGGGCCATTTGTAAGAAGACCAGATTGTAAAGGGAACAACAGTCTATACCGCATGAGGCAAGAGTGCTGCTTGATCGACAAGTGGACTCTGGCAGGGGTGTTGCCATTGGCATTAACTGATGACTGACAGTTAACTGCCAAGCGTTATGTAAATTGAAACCAAGCTGGTTGACTCTGAACAAGGCGTTTGCCCAGGGAAATGGACAAGAGAGTGGCTGTCATCTTTTGTTTTGTTGTTGAAAAAGGCGCAATGCTTGTACATGTTCCTTTTGTCTGCCGAGGGCAGGGCCCCGTGTACTAATATATGTCGTGTGTGTAGGCGTGCCAACTGTGAACCCAAGTGATCATCTTAAATTGGTTGCGCCAAGGATGGCGGTCAGAATTGTTTAGCAACTGGTGAATCCGATCTAATTTTGGACACCGTGTTCTGAGTTTTGCAAACAGGGACTCGTGGGGTCTGGTCTGTATCTTGGCCTTTGCAAATCGCCAGTACCGTCCGCCAGTCTTTAGATGTACCTGGCATCACGACAACATTGAAACTCACCTATCACTTGTGCGTGTGATAAGCAGATGATGAAATATTTGTGTTAGTTATGATTTGAAAATGTTCTGATTATTCTCCAGGGATTTACTTATAGGAACCGTACAGTACATAGAGGCCATTAGGCCCATCAGATTTGTGTTTGCTGCTGTAAAGATTTAATCCACTTAGTCCCGCTCCCACCCCCCCACCCCGCATCTCTCTGTATTATTCTTCCTTTGAAGTTTATTTAAAATTTATTGTTATTTAGTGTCACAAGTAGGCTTAAATTAACACTGCAATGAAGTTACTATGAAAATCCCCTAGTCACCCACACTGTTTGGGTACATTGAGGGAGAATTTAGCACGGCCACTGCCCCCTAACCAGTCTCTTAGACTGTGGGAGGCGACTGGAGGAAACCCACGCAGACACGGGGAGAATGTGCAGAGCCGAGCCGGGAATCGAACCCAGGTCCCTGGAGTTGTGAGACGTCAGTGCTCACCAACGGTGGGTTTCCTCCCGCCGTCTGAGAGACGCGCTGGTTAGGGTGTGTTGGCCGTGCGAAATTCTCCCTCGGTGTTACCCGAACAGGCTCCGGAATGCGGCGACTGGAGAATATGTATTTACCGACTTCCGAACCCTGACCACGTTTCCAAGCGAAAGGTTTTCCCTCGTGTCACTAGGATTGTTTTGCGCCCTGCTCGTTCATTCAGCCTTTGTCGGCTAGCTGTATTTCTTTTTTCATTTTAATCTATCCAGATTTTGATTACTGCTGCCAAATCCGCTGTTTAATTGTTCAGATTCTGCAGACTCTACACGTAGCTGCTTCCCCTCATCCTGCAGTGACTCATCGCTCCCTCCCTCGGTGCCGTCAGTGGGAGGTTACAATCCTGGGTTTTTTTTCGCACCCCCCCCTTGATGGATGGTACAATCCCCCCCACCCCTCCGGATGGTACAATCCTGTTCCCCCCCCCCCCGGGTGGAGTCAGTGGGTGGTACAATCCCTCGCTGGGTGAACAAGTGAGGGATGCAATCCTGTCCCCCCCCCCCAACTGGGTGGTACAATCCTGTCCCCCCCCCCCCTCACTGGGTGGTACAATCCCTTGCTGGGTGAACCAGTGAGGGGTGCAATCCTGTCCTCCCCCCCCGCCTCCCCTCACTGGGTGGTACAATCCTGCCCCCCCCCCACCTCTTGCTGGATGGAGTCAGTGGGTGGTACAATCCCTTGCTGGGTGGAGTCAGTGAGGGGTGCAGTCCTGTCTCCGCCCCCTCACCTCGCTGGGAAGTACAATCCTATCCCCCCCCTCACTGGGTGAATCACTGGGTGAATCACTGGGTTGCTCTATCAAGCAGCAGTTATTTTTGCTCTGGCTTTGGTGAGAAACAGACTAAGTTGCTGAGCACGGGAACGATCGGTGAAGGTGGAACTGGGAGGCGACGGCACTCGGTGAGGCCGGGATTCCGTCGTTCTGCATCAATAAACACACTGTCGATTAATAAAACACAAGAAGCAGAGTGCCGCCAGTTCTGTTCAACCTTTGCCTGAGTTAATCACAAGGTGCGGCACAGTGGCTAACACTGCTGTCTCACAGCGCCAGGGACCCAGGTTCGATTCCCATCCTGGGTGACTGTCTGCGTGCAGAGTCTGCATGTTCTCCCCGTGTCTGAGTGGGTTTCCTCCCACAGTCCAAAGATGCGCAGGTTAGGTGGATTGGCCATGCTAAATTGCCCCTCAGTGTCATGGGGAACTAGTTAGGGGAAATACGTGGGGTTATTGGGATCGGCCTTGAGTGGGATTGTAATTGGCAGAGACTTGATGGGCCGAATCGCCCTCTTCTGTGCTAACATTCTATGATCTGTAACCCCATATATTTACACTGCTACTCCCCCTGACACTGAGGGACAATCCACCTAACCTGCACATCTTTGGACTGTGGTTGGAAACCGAAGCACCCAGAGGAAACCTACACAGACACGAGGAGAATGTGCAGACTCCCACAGACAGTGACCCAAGGCCAGAATTGAACCTGCTGCGAGGCAGCAATGCCAGCCTAAAAGCAACCGCGACAGGACTCAAACCGGCAATCTTCCATCACTGGAATGGGATGCTGGCCTTCATAGCGAGGGGGATTGAATATAAAAGTAGGGAGGTCTTACTGCAGCTGTATAGGGCAATGGTGAGGCCGCAGCTGGAGTACTGTGTGCAGTTTTGGGCGCCGTACCTGCGCAAGGATATTTTGGCCCTGGAGGGAGTGCAGAGGAGGTTTACTAGGCTGATACCGGAGTTGAGGGGATTGAGCTATGAGGAGAGGCTGAATGAACTAGGCTTGTATTCGTTAGAGTTTAGAAGAATGAGAGGAGATCTCATTGAGACGTATAAGACGATGAATGGGATGGATAGGATAGAGGTGGAGAGACTCTTCCCGCTCAAAAAAGACAGTAGGACTAGGGGGCACAGCCTCAAGATAAAGGGGGGCGGTTTAGAACAGAGTTGAGGAGGAACTTCTTCACTCAAAGGGTGGTGAATCTCTGGAATTCTCTGCCCGTTGAAGTGGTGGAGGCTGCCTCGCTAAATATTTTTAAGAAGCGGGTTGATGGGTATTTGATAAGAGAAGGGATTAAGGGTTATGGGGAGAGGGCGGGAAGGTGGAACTGAGCCACGACAGATCAGCCATGATCTTATTGAATGGCAGGGCAGGCTCGAAGGGCTAGATGGCCTACTCCTGTTCCTATTTCTTATGTTCTTATGAAACACCGAACTCCAGACACCTTATCCGTTTGGCCAAGCAGTCCAGACATTGTCCGACTGGCTCCCATTCTGACCTCCATGCTGATGGTCCCTCTACCCAGAGTATCTCCTCCTCCAGGGGCACATGGGAGAGGATGGAGGGCCCTGGGCGGGGTGATGGAGGGCAAACTCTGGAGGTGAATGGAGCCTGAGGCTCGCCTAGGGACAGCCTGAAGGCCTAGGCCTCAAACCCACATCCTATTGGAATTTTTTGAAGAGGTGACAAAAACGGTTGACGAAGGACAAGCCGTTGATGTTGTCTATATGGATTTCAGTAAGGCGTTTGACAAGGTCCCTCATGGTAGGCTGATAGAAAAGGTGAAGGCTCATGGGATACAAGGCCAGGTATGTAGATGGGTGGAGAACTGGCTTGGGAGGAGGAGACAGCGGGTAGTAGTGGAAGGCTCCTTTTCCAATTGGAGGTCTGTCACCAGTGGTGTGCCGCAGGGCTCGGTACTAGGACCTCTACTATTTGTAGTATATATTAATGACTTGGAAGAGGGGGTAGGTGGTGTGATCAGCAAATTTGCTGATGACACTAAGATGGTTGGATTGGCGGGTACTGAGGAGCAGTGCCTGGCAATGCAACAGGACATAGACAGGCTGGTAGATTGGGCAGATAGATGGCAAATGGAATTTAATCCAGAGAAATGCGAGGTGATGCACTTTGGCCGGAATAATGTGGATGGGAGTTATACGATAAAAGGTAGAACTATCCGGAGTATAGATACGCAGAGAGACCTGGGGATGCAGGTACACAAGTCCCTGAAGGTGTCGGTGCAGGTGCAGAATGTGATGAGGAAAGCGTATGGTATGTTAGCCTTCATAGGAAGGGGTATAGAATATAAGAGTAGGAGTCTGATGTTGCAGTTGTATAGAAAGTTGGTTAGGCCTCACCTGGAGTACTGCGTCCAGTTCTGGTCGCCGCACTACCGGAAGGATGTAGAGATCCTGGAGAGAGTGCAGAGGAGATTTACCAGGATGTTGCCTGGTATGGAAGGGCTGTCTTACGAGGAAAGATTGAACGCACTTGGGCTGTTTTCCCTTGAGAGACGTCGGCTGAGGGGGGATCTAATAGAGGTTTATAAGATTATGAAGGGGATAGATAGAGTAAATGGTGGTAAGCTTATTCCACTATTAGAAATGGATAGAACGAGGGGTCACGGGCTTAGGGTGAGGGGGGCTAGGTATAAGACTAATATTAGAGGGCAGTTTTTCACACAAAGGATAGTGGGGATGTGGAATGCACTGCCGAGTAAGGGGTGGAAGCAGGCACGCTAGGGTTGTTTAAGAGTCACTTGGACAGCCACATGAGCGGTCTACATATAGGGGGATATAGCAGGCCTTACTAAACATTGTAGGCTTGGGATTCAGTTTTAGCCTCAGGGATGTAGAGTCTTTTTAATAATGAATTTTTTGTCTCCACAGGCATTTAAGTCCATCAAGGGGCATGCATGCGGCAGGTTGTGGTGGGCTGCTCTTGGATGTTGCTTCGGGAGTTGCCTACTGCTTCATGTCGTTGGTGTGCTTAAACTGGACCATCTCGAGGGCAACATGACAGCTCAGAGACTATCTCTGTTGCTATGCGGACACATGGATTTGGGCCTGTGTCCGTGGGAGTTTGCGCGTTCTCCCCATGGTTGCGTGGGTTTCCTCCGGGTGCTCCGGTTTCCTCCCACATCCCAAAGATGTGCTTTTAGGCTGATTGATTGGGTAACAAATTGTCCCTATATTGGACCTCCCTGATCCTCACACATTAGGCATAGACTAAAATCATGAATAGGTCACTGACCATGGGACGGCGGCGCGGGCTCGTTGGACCGAAGGGCCTGTTTCCCGTGCTGTGTTGTTCTTTGTTCTCTCAGTATCCATGGTGATGAAAGGGGACTCGCTGGTTTAAACCCTTTGGTGAACTCTCTTCCGCCTGACTCACGGGGGGAAGGGAAAACCTGTCGACAACACAAAGGTTAAATAAAATAATTTGGACCTTGTGATGGAGAAACAAGGGTTGAATCAGATGGGGAGGGGGGAGATAGGGTGACGACTGTGCAGAAATCTCCACACGTGAGGCTCAATGATTTAATTTTTTAAAAACCCTTTGAGGATTGCTGGCAAGGTGAATATATCCATTGCAATCGGCCAGAGTTTTGATTTAATTGAGTGTTTCGGGAGATGTATTGATGGTCAGCCATTTACTGGGAGTTGAAGACACACAGGCCCTGGTTCAGGGCTTTCTTCACCAAAGGACATTATTGAACCACCTTAAATTTTAAAAAGTCCGATCGCACCTTTACCAGCTTTATATCATCTGGGGGTCAGTGCTGAGGGAGTGCCGCACTGTCAGAGGGTCAGTGCTGAGGGAGTGCCGCACTGTCAGAGGGTCAGTGCTGAGGGAGTGCCGCACTGTCAGAGGGTCAGTGCTGAGGGAGTGCCGCACTGTCAGAGGGTCAGTGCTGAGGGAGTGCCGCACTGTCAGAGGGTCAGTGCTGAGGGAGTGCCGCACTGTCAGAGGGTCAGTGCTGAGGGAGTGCCGCACTGTCAGAGGGTCAGTGCTGAGGGAGTGCCGCACTGTCAGAGGGTCAGTGCTGAGGGAGTGCCGCACTGTCAGAGGGTCAGTGCTGAGGGAGTGCCGCACTGTCAGAGGGTCAGTGCTGAGGGAGTGCCGCACTGTCAGAGGGTCAGTGCTGAGGGAGTGCCGCACTGTCAGAGGGTCAGTGCTGAGGGAGTGCCGCACTGTCAGAGGGTCAGTGCTGAGGGAGTGCCGCACTGTCAGAGGGTCAGTGCTGAGGGAGTGCCGCACTGTCAGAGGGTCAGTGCTGAGGGAGTGCCGCACTGTCAGAGGGTCAGTGCTGAGGGAGTGCCGCACTGTCAGAGGGTCAGTGCTGAGGGAGTGCCGCACTGTCAGAGGGTCAGTGCTGAGGGAGTGCCGCACTGTCAGAGGGTCAGTGCTGAGGGAGTGCCGCACTGTCAGAGGGTCAGTGCTGAGGGAGTGCCGCACTGTCAGAGGGTCAGTGCTGAGGGAGTGCCGCACTGTCAGAGGGTCAGTGCTGAGGGAGTGCCGCACTGTCAGAGGGTCAGTGCTGAGGGAGTGCCGCACTGTCAGAGGGTCAGTGCTGAGGGAGCGCCGCACTGTCAGAGGGTCAGTGCTGAGGGAGCGCCGCACTGTCAGAGGGTCAGTGCTGAGGGAGTGCCGCACTGTCAGAGGGTCAGTGCTGAGGGAGCGCCGCACTGTCAGAGGGTCAGTGCTGAGGGAGCGCCGCACTGTCAGAGGGTCAGTGCTGAGGGAGCGCCGCACTGTCAGAGGGTCAGAGCTGAGGGAGCACCGCGCCATCCAGCGGGTCAGTGCCGAGGGAGTACACCTTTAGGGGAACATTGTTGCCCTGCCTTTCAGTTTAAACTTTAAATCGAGGTCCTGTAGATTGGGACGTTACTGTGTGTGTGTGTGTGTGGGGGGGGGGCTTGCTGGGTGTACATTGGGACGTTACCGTGTGTGTGTGGGGGGGGGGTGCTTGCTGGGTGTAAATTGGCTGCAGTGTTTCATACATTTCAGCATTGACTGCATTTCAAAAAGTATTTCATTGACTGTGAAGATTGTTGTTCCTCCTGAGGTGTGGGCCCTGCAGTAGGCCCCGGTGCCAACTCCCGGCCCCCGTGCCAACTCCCCTCCCCAGCCCTGCAGTACGCACCCCCCTCTTGGCCCTGCAGTAGGCCCCGGTGCCAACTCCCCTCCCCAGCCCTGCAGTACGCACCCCCCTCTTGGCCCTGCAGTAGGCCCCAGTGCCAACTCCCCTCCCCGGCTCTGCAGTACGCACCCCCCTCTTGGCCCTGCAGTAGGCCCCGGTGCCAACTCCCCTCCCCGGCCCTGCAGTACGCACCCCCCTCTTGGTCCTGCAGTAGGCCCCAGTGCCAACTCCCCTCCCCGGCTCTGCAGTACGCACCCCCCTCTTGGTCCTGCAGTAGGCCCCGGTGCCAACTCCCCTCCCCAGCCCTGCAGTACGCACCCCCCTCTTGGCCCTGCAGTAGGCCCCGGTGCCAACTCCCCTCCCCGGCCCTGCAGTACACACCCCCCTCTTGGCCCTGCAGTAGGCCCCGGTGCCAACTCCCCTCCCCGGCCCTGCAGTACACACCCCCCTCTTGGCCCTGCAGTAGGCCCCGGTGCCAACTCCCCTCCCCGGCCCTGCAGTACACACCCCCCTCTTGGCCCTGCAGTAGGCCCCGGTGCCAACTCCCCTCTCCGGCCCTGCAGTACGCACCCCCCTCTTGGCCCTGCAGTAGGCCCCGGTGCCAACTCCCCTCCCTGGCCCAGTAGTGGGAGTGTGCTGCCCCAGCCCTCCTGGCACTACGGCAGATCCTGGCTCCAACCACAAGCAGTTCCCTCTTCATATCAGGTTCTGGTGGCTTCAGGTGAAGGAGAAAAAGGTCCCCATGCGTGAGACCAGAACTAAACCCAAAACTCTGGAATTTGCTCCCTATTTCTCTCTATATCTCTCTCTCTCTCTCTCTCTCTCTCTCTCTCTCTCTCTCTCTCTCTCTCTCTCTAACTCTCTTTCTTTCTTTCTGTATCTCTCTTTCTTTTAGCTGTTGACTAAAAGCCCCTTCTTTGATTTAGCTTTTGATCACAGATACCTGGGAATGCCCCCATCTGCAAATTCCCCTCCAAGTCTCTCACCATCCTGATTGGGAAATATATCCCTTCACTGTCACTGGGTTAAAATCCTGGCACTCCCACCCTAACAGCACTGGGGGTGTACCTACACCACCTGCAGCGTTTCAAGAAGGCAGCTCACCACCACCTTCTCCAGGGGCAATTAGGGAAAGAAAAACTCGAATCAATTAAGCTTTCCCAGTGGCACGATGGTTAGCGCTGCTGCCTCACCGTGCCGGGGACCCGGGTTCGATTCCTGGCTTGGGTCAAAGTCCGTGTGCGGTTTGCATGTCCTCCCCGTGTCTGGGTGGGTTTCCTCTGGGTGCTCCGGTTTCTTCCCACGGCCCAATGATGTGTGGATCGGGCATGCCAAATTGCCCCTTAGTGTCAGGGGGACTAGCGGGGTAAATTGTTGGCGTTTCAGGGATAGGGCCTGGTTGGGATTGTTGTTGGTGCAGGCTCGATGGGCTGAATGGCCTCCTTGTGCAGTGTAGGGATTCTGTGAGTCTCGTGTCAATACTCCTGCGAGGCCATCTGGGTGTCTCACTGCCAAAGGTGCAATCCAAATGCAAGTTGTTGTTGTTGTTGTGGTAGTGGTGGCGGTAGTAGTAGTAAGAATCTGTTCAGCTCTGCCGATTTGCGTCTGAACTCCTCTCCCATTTGTCGTTCCTCCCCCCAATCACCACAGCTGCAGGAGATTTCCAGATGTGCCGGCGAGCGCTCCTAAAGAGAGAGGCCCAAGGAGTCGTGAGGCAGCTGGTGGCGTTCCAGTCCGTCGGAGACCCAGCCGGAGCGCGATGGGCGCCTCGGAGTGAGCGGGAGGATACGCCAGCGAGGGTCAGAGTTGAATGGTGAGTGGTGCATTGTGGGAGTGCCGAGGTCGCCGCTCTTTGAGGTGGGAGTGTTACCGTGGCGATTTAGTGTGGGTGGGAGTTTGATACGGGGGTGTTTGCAGGGGGATTAGGTAGCAGGGGTATATTTTTCGGCCCCCAGTAAGTATTCAAGGGGATTAATTTGATCAGCAGGTAATGATGGAGTTTGAAGATTTTATCCCTCTGCTCGGTCTTGGGGGAGATTGTAAGTATTGTATTAAATTTATAGCTTAACTAGTTAAACTACTTTGACTAACTACAGACAACCGACCATTCAGTGCTATTTCTAAACTTGAAAACCAGTTAGTTAAATCAAACACAATGAAAATGACAGAGAAGGTGACGTGTTGCGGCTGCAGTATGTGGGTAGGGTGGGCATCCCTGGCAGGGAAGGTGACGTGTTGCGGCTGCAGTATGTGGGTACGGTGGGCACCCCTGGCAGGAAGGTGACATGTTGCGGCTGCAGTATGTGGGTACGGTGGGCACCCCTGGCAGGGAAGGTGACGTGTTGCGGCTGCAGTATGTGGGTACGGTGGGCACCCCTGGCAGGGAAGATTACATGTTGCGGCTGCAGTATTTGGGTACGGTGAGCACCCCTGGCAGGGAAGGTGACGTGTTGCGGCTGCAGTATGTGGGTACGGTGGGCACCCCTGGCAGGAAGGTGACGTGTTGCAGCTGCAGTATGTGGGTACGGTGGGCACCCATGGCAGGAAAGGTGACGTGTTGCGGCTGCAGTATGTGGGTACGGTGGGCACCCCTGGCAGGAAGGTGACGTGTTGCGGCTGCAGTATGTGGGTACGGTGGGCACCCCTGGCAGGGAAGGCGACGTGTTGCGGCTGCAGTATGTGGGTACGGTGGGCACCCCTGGCAGGGAAGGTGACGTGTTGCGGCTGCAGTATGTGGGTACGGTGGGCACCCCTGGCAGGGAAGGTGACGTGTTGCGGCTGCAGTATGTGGGTAGGGTGGGCACCCCTGGCAGGGAAGGTGACGTGTTGCAGCTGCAGTATGTGGGTACAGTGGGCACCCCTGGCAGGGAAGGTGACGTGTTGCGGCTGCAGTATGTGGGTACGGTGGGCACCCCTGGCAGGGAAGGTGACGTGTTGCGGCTGCAGTATGTGGGTACGGTGGGCACCCCTGGCAGGGAAGGTGACGTGTTGCGGCTGCAGTATGTGGGTACGGTGGGCACCCCTGGCAGGGAAGGTGACATGTTGCGGCTGCAGTATGTGGGTACGGTGGGCACCCCTGGCAGGGAAGGTGACGTGTTGCGGCTGCAGTATGTGGGTACGGTGGGCACCCCTGGCAGGGAAGGTGACGTGTTGTGGCTGCAGTATGTGGGTACGGTGGGCACCCCTGGCAGGGAAGGTGACGTGTTGCGGCTGCAGTATGTGGGTACGGTGGGCATCCCTGGCAGGGAAGGTGCGGCTGCAGTATGTGGGTAGGGTGGGCACCCCTGGCAGGGAAGATGACGTGTTGCGACTGCAGTATGTGGGTACGGTGGGCACCCCTGGCAGGGAAGATGACGTGTTGCGACTGCAGTATGTGGGTAGGGTGGGCACCCCTGGCAGGGAAGATGACGTGTTGCGACTGCAGTATGTGGGTACGGTGGGCACCACTGGCAGGGAAGGTGATGTGTTGCGGCTGCAGTATGTGGGTACGGTGGGCATCCCTGGCAGGGAAGGTGCGGCTGCAGTATGTGGGTAGGGTGGGCACCCCTGGCAGGGAAGATGACGTGTTGCGACTGCAGTATGTGGGTACGGTGGGCACCCCTGGCAGGGAAGATGACGTGTTGCGACTGCAGTATGTGGGTACGGTGGGCACCCCTGGCAGGGAAGGTGACGTGTTGCGGCTGCAGTATGTGGGTATGGTGGGCACCCCTGGCAGGGAAGGTGACATGTTGCGACTGCAGTATGTGGGTACGGTGGGCACCCCTGGCAGGGAAGGTGACGTGTTGCGGCTGCAGTATGTGGGTACGGTGGGCACCCCTGGCAGAGAAGGTGACGTGTTGCGGCTGCAGTATGTGGGTACGGTGGGCACCCCTGGCAGGGAAGGTGACATGTTGCGACTGCAGTATGTGGGTACGGTGGGCACCACTGGCAGGGAAGGTGATGTGTTGCGGCTGCAGTATGTGGGTACGGTGGGCATCCCTGGCAGGGAAGGTGCGGCTGCAGTATGTGGGTAGGGTGGGCACCCCTGGCAGGGAAGGTGACGTGTTGCGACTGCAGTATGTGGGTACGGTGGGCACCCCTGGCAGGGAAGGTGACGTGTTGTGGCTGCAGTATGTGGGTACGGTGGGCACCCCTGGCAGGGAAGGTGATGTGTTGCGGCTGCAGTATGTGGGTACGGTGGGCACCCCTGGCAGGGAAGGTGACGTGTTGCGGCTGCAGTATGTGGGTACGGTGGGCACCTCTGGCAGGGAAGGTGACGTGTTGTGGCTGCAGTATGTGGGTACGGTGGGCACCACTGGCAGGGAAGGTGACGTGTTGCGGCTGCAGTATGTGGGTACGGTGGGCACCCCTGGCAGGGAAGGTGACGTGTTGCGGCTGCAGTATGTGGGTAGGGTGAGCACCCCTGTCAGGGAAGGTGCGGCTGCAGTATGTGGGTACGGTGAGCACCCCTGGCAGGGAAGGTGACGTGTTGCGGCTGCAGTATGTGGGTAGGGTGGGCACCCCTGGCAGGGAAGGTGACGTGTTGCAGCTGCAGTATGTGGGTACAGTGGGCACCCCTGGCAGGGAAGGTGACGTGTTGCGGCTGCAGTATGTGGGTACGGTGGGCACCCCTGGCAGGGAAGGTGACGTGTTGCGGCTGCAGTATGTGGGTACGGTGGGCACCCCTGGCAGGGAAGGTGACGTGTTGCGGCTGCAGTATGTGGGTACGGTGGGCACCCCTGGCAGGGAAGGTGACGTGTTGCGGCTGCAGTATGTGGGTACGGTGGGCACCCCTGGCAGGGAAGGTGACGTGTTGTGGCTGCAGTATGTGGGTACGGTGGGCACCCCTGGCAGGGAAGGTGACGTGTTGCGGCTGCAGTATGTGGGTACGGTGGGCATCCCTGGCAGGGAAGGTGCGGCTGCAGTATGTGGGTAGGGTGGGCACCCCTGGCAGGGAAGGTGACGTGTTGCGGCTGCAGTATGTGGGTAGGGTGGGCACCCCTGGCAGGGAAGATGACGTGTTGCGACTGCAGTATGTGGGTACGGTGGGCACCCCTGGCAGGGAAGATGACGTGTTGCGACTGCAGTATGTGGGTAGGGTGGGCACCCCTGGCAGGGAAGATGACGTGTTGCGACTGCAGTATGTGGGTACGGTGGGCACCACTGGCAGGGAAGGTGATGTGTTGCGGCTGCAGTATGTGGGTACGGTGGGCATCCCTGGCAGGGAAGGTGCGGCTGCAGTATGTGGGTAGGGTGGGCACCCCTGGCAGGGAAGATGACCTGTTGCGACTGCAGTATGTGGGTACGGTGGGCACCCCTGGCAGGGAAGATGACGTGTTGCGACTGCAGTATGTGGGTACGGTGGGCACCCCTGGCAGGGAAGGTGACGTGTTGCGGCTGCAGTATGTGGGTACGGTGGGCACCCCTGGCAGGGAAGGTGACATGTTGCGACTGCAGTATGTGGGTACGGTGGGCACCCCTGGCAGGGAAGGTGACGTGTTGCGGCTGCAGTATGTGGGTACGGTGGGCACCCCTGGCAGAGAAGGTGACGTGTTGCGGCTGCAGTATGTGGGTACGGTGGGCACCCCTGGCAGGGAAGGTGACATGTTGCGACTGCAGTATGTGGGTACGGTGGGCACCACTGGCAGGGAAGGTGATGTGTTGCGGCTGCAGTATGTGGGTACGGTGGGCATCCCTGGCAGGGAAGGTGCGGCTGCAGTATGTGGGTAGGGTGGGCACCCCTGGCAGGGAAGGTGACGTGTTGCGACTGCAGTATGTGGGTACGGTGGGCACCCCTGGCAGGGAAGGTGACGTGTTGTGGCTGCAGTATGTGGGTACGGTGGGCACCCCTGGCAGGGAAGGTGATGTGTTGCGGCTGCAGTATGTGGGTACGGTGGGCACCCCTGGCAGGGAAGGTGACGTGTTGCGGCTGCAGTATGTGGGTACGGTGGGCACCCCTGGCAGGGAAGGTGACGTGTTGCGGCTGCAGTATGTGGGTACGGTGAGCACCTCTGGCAGGGAAGGTGTTGCGGCTGCAGTATGTGGGTAGGGTGGGCACCCCTGGCAGGAAAGGTGACGTGTTGCGGCTGCAGTATGTGGGTACGGTGGGCACCTCTGGCAGGGAAGGTGACGTGTTGTGGCTGCAGTATGTGGGTACGGTGGGCACCCCTGGCAGAGAAGGTGACGTGTTGCGGCTGCAGTATGTGGGTACGGTGGGCACCTCTGGCAGGGAAGGTGACGTGTTGTGGCTGCAGTATGTGGGTACGGTGGGCACCCCTGGCAGGGAAGGTGACGTGTTGCGGCTGCAGTATGTGGGTACGGTGGGCACCTCTGGCAGGGAAGGTGACGTGTTGTGGCTGCAGTATGTGGGTACGGTGGGCACCCCTGGCAGAGAAGGTGACGTGTTGTGGCTGCAGTATGTGGGTACGGTGGGCACCCCTGGCAGAGAAGGTGACGTGTTGCGGCTGCAGTATGTGGGTACGGTGGGCACCCCTGGCAGGGAAGGTGACGTGTTGCGGCTGCAGTATGTGGGTACGGTGGGCACCTCTGGCAGGGAAGGTGTTGCGCCTGCAGTATGTGGGTACGGTGGGCACCCCTGGCAGGGAAGGTGACGTGTTGCGGCTGCAGTATGTGGGTACGGTGGGCACCTCTGGCAGGGAAGGTGTTGCGCCTGCAGTATGTGGGTACGGTGGGCACCTCTGGCAGGGAAGGTGTTGTAACTTGTGGGCATGGTGGACACCCATGTGTTGGTAGGGTGGGTGATGTGTTGCAGCTACAGCATGTGGCTGGGCACCCATGTGATCCACTGCACCCACATCTGCTGGAGACTAAATTTCTGAAGGGGGCCTGCATGGGATTGTTGTCGGTACAGGCTCGATGGGCCGAATGTCTCTTTCTGCGCTGTAGGGATGCTATTCTATTCTGAAAAGATATAGTAGTTTGTAGTAAGTGGATTGTTTGCTTAGGGGCATGAGGAGGGGGAAGATTGATGCTGTTCTCAGTAGCCAAGTCTGAGAGGTCCAAACAGTTTGTTGTCTGCCCAGTGTCAGGGTTAAAGACCACCTCCTCTGAGGAACTTGGAGAGGGAGGGGGAGGATTTGTTTGTCGTGGGTGCCAAGAGAGCAGTAAAAACAGAGAAGTTCTATCCGGGACATTTGAGCAGCTAGAGGCGACATTAAAAAGTGGAACTACAAAAGGTAACAATCTCTGGATTCCCCCTGAGCAAATGAACACGGTGTTATGGTGGTTAGCACTGCTGCCTCGCAGCGCTGGTACCTGAGTTCAATTCCAGCTTTCGGTGACTGTCTGTGTGGAGTTTGCACATTCTCCCTGTGTCTGCCTGGGTTTCCTCCAGGTGCTCCGGTTTCCTCCCACTCTTCAAAGATGAGCCGGTTTGGTGGATTGGCCGTGTTAAATTGCCCCTTTAGTGTCCAGAGGACTAGCTAGGGTAAATAGGTGGGATTATGGGGATGGGGCCCAGATGGGCTGAATGGCCTCCTTCTGCACCTTTGGGATTCCGTGACTGGGCAATAATAAGATAAAAGTTATTAATCATGAGTAGGCTTGCATTAACACTGCAATGAAGTAACTGTGAAACTCCCCTAGTCGCCACACTCCTGTTCGGGTTACACTGAGGGAGAATTTAGCACGGCCAATACACCCTAACCAGCACGTCTTTGGACTGCTGGAGGAAACCCGCGCAGACACGGGATTATGGGATGAATTGATGGCACAATCAGAGATGAATGGTTTTAGATCAATTCGCCAGTACAGGGACATGGTTGCGGGCTGGGAAATAAATTTCCAGGCTTTACAGGCAGACTGGAAAATGTAGCAGGGTTTCCCTGATAATAAAGGGTGACATAGCGAGAAATGATCTTGGCGCAGGACATTGGGAAGTGGAATCGGTGGCTGGAGATCAGAAATAGCAAGTGTCAAAAACGCTGAGACCCCTATTGAACAGTCCACCTGTGACTTCACTTTCAAGGAGCTATGAACCTGTACCCCTAGATCTCTTTGTTCTGTAACTCTCCCCAGAGCCCTACCATTAACTGAGTAAGTCCTGCCCTGGTTCAATCTACCAAAATGTATCATTTATCTAAATTAAACTCCATCTGCCATTCGTCAGCCCACTGGCCCAATTGATCAAGATCCCATTGCAATTGGAGATAACTTTCTTCACTGTCCACTATGCCACTAATCTTGGTGTCATCTGCAAACCTACTAACCATGCCTCCTATATCCTCATCTAAATCATTAATATGAATGATAAATAACAGTGGGCCCAGCTCTGATCCCTGAAGTACACCGCTTTGAAGCAACATAATGGCGGGAGGGGAGGGAGGAGAACAGGGAGTCGGGGCCGCCCGCCAATCTGAGGAAGACTCTGTGGATCTGCCCTTGTGGACCAGGAACCAGCGGATTGTGAAAAGCAGGTGCTGGGAATCTGGAAATGATGAGAGATCGGAGAAGTTGGGATCGTTTTCCTTGCGGTACAGAACGCTGAGGGGAGAGTGAATAAGGGATGTTCAAAATACAAAAAGGAGCAGAACCATAGAATCCCAACCGTTCAGGAAGAGGCCTTTCATCCCATTGGACCTGCACTGTCTCTGCAGGAGCTTCCCAACTAGGCCGTAATCCTGTAACCCGTGCATTTAGCATTGCCTAACCCCTGCATCTTAAAGCACTAAGGGACAAATTAGCACGGCCAATCCATCTAAGTCTGTTCCCTTTACACTATCCTCAACCACCGAAACCATACAGGGTCCGCCCTTGGCGCTTTAGCGCGTACACCACATCCATGGCGGTCACCGTTTTGTGCTTGGCGTGTTCAGTGTAAGTCACTGAATCCCTGATCACATTCTCCAAAAACACCTTCAACACCCCACGGACCTCCTCGTAGATCAATCCGGAAATGCGCTTGACTCCTCCGCGGCGAGCCAGATGCCTGATAGCAGGCTTGGTAATACCTTGAATATTGTCGCGCAGCACCTTACAGTGCCGCTTAGCTCCACCTTTACCAAGCCCTTTACCACCTTTACCACTACCCAACATAATCACTGCCAAACAATCCACAAAAACCAATCCATCTAACCCACACATCTTTGGACTTCAGGAGGAAACCTGCCAGCTGACTGCCGAGGTGCCAGGGTTGGGGGGGGCAGAGCGGAGTGGATGGATGATGCCACCCCACTCTCATTGCTATTGGATCCCAACCCATTTATCTCCACCTATCACCTGATTTGGTTTATCTCACCCCGAGTACGATTTGTTCAGAGTTAAAGTGATCCCTGGTGTGACCTTGGTCACAGACCCACCATTCCTGTTTAACATATTTTTTTCTCTTCCTGTCACTCTCCCTTCACCCAAACCAATGCCCTCCCCCTCCGGGAAGTCTGTGGCTCCCTGCCTCTTGCACCCTGCTGCTTTCTCAGCTGGAGGGATTAGGCAGAGATGGATTGTCCTCAGGCCTGGGACCAGGCGGTGAAACAGATAGAAATAACCTTAGCTGTGACCCTGAACGCAATCTGCTAATTCTACCCTTGAACAAAATTCATTTTGAAAATGTGAACCTTTTTGGAGGGTTGCCAGGCAACCCTCAGTTTTTCAATTGGTTCTAATTCTCAGCAACCAGCCTGAAATTCTCAAAAGCAAATGATTACAATGGACTTCATTGTACACTCCTCAGTCTGTGTTCAATACATAGGTAAGTAAACCATTCCAGGCATGAATAAATAATAACTCTGTACAGTTACAAAGTGAATGATCCTTACCTTGAATAAACAGGGACTCTGTACAGTTACACAGCGAGTGATCCTTACCCTGAATAAACAGTGACTCTGTACAGTTACACAGCGAGTGATCCTTACCTTGAATAAACAGGGACTCTGTACAGTTACACAGCGAGTGATCCTTACCTTGAATAAACAGTGACTCTGTCCAGTTACACAGCGAGCGATCCTTACCCTGCTGAATAAACAGTGACTCTGTACAGTTACACAACGAGCGATCCTTAGCCTGCTGAATAAACAGTGACTCTGTCCAGTTACACAGCGAGCGATCCTTACCCTGCTGAATAAACAGTGACTCTGTACAGTTACACAGCGAGCGATCCTTACCCTGCTGAATAAACAGTGACTCTGAACAGTTACACAGCGAGCGATCCTTACCCTGCTAAATAAACATTGACTCTGTACAGTTACACAGCGAGCGATCCTTACCCTGCTGAATAAACGGTGACTCTGTCCAGTTACACAGCAAGTGATCCTTAGCCTGCTGAATAAACAGTGACTCTGTCTAGTTACACAGTGAGCGATCCTTACCTTGCAGAATAAACAGTGACTCTGTACAGTTACACAGCGAGTGATCCTTACCTTGCAGAATAAACAGTGTCTCTGTACAGTTACACAGCGAGCGATCCTTACCTTGCAGAGTAAACAGTGTCTCTGTACAGTTAAACAGCGAGCGATCCTTACCCTGCTGAATAAGCAGTGACTGTCCAGTTACACAGCGAGTGATCCTTAGCCTGCTGAATAAACAATGACTCTGTCCAGTTACACAGCGAGCGATCCTTACCTTGCAGAATAAACAGTGACTCTGTACAGTTACACAGCGAGTGATCCTTAGCCTGCTGAATAAACAGTGACTCTGTACAGTTACACAGCGAGCGATCCTTAGCCTGCTGAATAAACAGTGACTCTGTACAGTTACACAGCGAGTGATCCTTAGCCTGCTGAATAAACAATGACTCTGTACAGTTACACAGCGAGCGATCCTTACCTTGCAGAATAAACAGTGACTCTGTACAGTTACACAGCGAGTGATCCTTAGCCTGCTGAATAAACAGTGACTCTGTACAGTTACACAGCGAGCGATCCTTACCTTGCAGAATAAACAGTGACTCTGTCTAGTTACACAGCGAGTGATCCTTACCTTGCAGAATAAACAGTGACTCTGTACAGTTACACAGCGAGCGATCCTTACCCTGCTGAATAAACAGTGACTCTGTCTAGTTACACAGTGAGTGATCCTTAGCCTGCTGAATAAACAGTGACTCTGTACAGTTACACAGCGAGCAATCCTTAGCCTGCTGAATAAACAGTGACTCTGTCTAGTTACACAGTGAGCGATCCTTAGCCTGCTGAATAAACAGTGACTCTGTCTAGTTACACAGTGAGTGATCCTTAGCCTGCTGAATAAACAGTGACTCTGTACAGTTACACAGCGAGCAATCCTTAGCCTGCTGAATAAACAGTGACTCTGTCTAGTTACACAGTGAGCGATCCTTACCTTGCAGAATAAACAGTGACTCTGTACAGTTACACAGCGAGTGATCCTTAGCCTGCTGAATAAACAATGACTCTGTCCAGTTACACAGCGAGTGATCCTTACCTTGCAGAATAAACAGTGACTCTGTACAGTTACACAGCGAGCGATCCTTACCCTGCTGAATAAACAGTGACTCTGTCTAGTTACACAGTGAGTGATCCTTAGCCTGCTGAATAAACAGTGACTCTGTACAGTTACACAGCGAGTGATCCTTAGCCTGCTGAATAAACAGTGACTCTGTCTAGTTACACAGTGAGTGATCCTTACCCTGCTGAATAAACAGTGACTCTGTCCAGTTACACAGTGAGTGATCCTTACCCTGCTGAATAAACAGTGACTCTGTCTAGTTACACAGTGAGCGATCCTTAGCCTGCTGAATAAACAGTGACTCTGTCCAGTTACACAGTGAGCGATCCTTACCCTGCTGAATAAACAGTGACTCTTTTCAGTTACACAGCGAGTGATCCTTAGCCTGCTGAATAAACAGTGACTTTGTACAGTTACACAGCGAGTGATCCTTAGCCTGCTGAATAAACAGTGACTTTGTACAGTTACACAGTGAGCGATCCTTACCTCAAGTAAACAGTGACTCTGTACAGTTACACAGCGAGTGATCCTTACCCTGCTGAATAAACAGTGATTCTGTACAATTACACAGCGAGCGATCCTTACCCTGAATAAACAGTGACTCTGTACAATTACACAGCGAGTGATCCTTACCTCAAGTAAACAGTGACTCTGTACAGTTACACAGCGAGTGATCCTTACCTCAAGTAAACAGTGATTCTGTGTCTTGTTTTGGATAGTGTCAGAAATGGGGAGAATGTCTACATCTTAGAGAAGGACAGTCCCCCAGAATCAGATGGTTATTTTTCTGGGTGGGGTGAGGGGTTGGCCGGGGTGGGGGGACAGAGGGTAGTGAGATTCTATGCGTATCCTCATGGCAATCTGCCATTATTCTCTCCATTCCCTAACCTTCAGGTCTAGTGAGGAACACATGGTTGGTGCAGGCTTGGAGGGCCGACGGGCCTGTCGCTGTGCTGTGTTGTTCTTTGTTCTCACTATCTTGGAAAATTCTCCACATTGTCCCACTGTTTACCAAAGATATAGATCAGTCAGTTGTCCCAGTCCTGTACTGGTGGGTGACTGAACACCTTGTATTATTTTTGTCAGTTAGTTTCTCATCGAGGCACCGAGTGTGCATTCACAGATTGTTCATTCCAGTAGCTTTGGCCAGCGTTCGTGTGTGACCTGGTGAAGGGTTCATGATTCAGTGGCCTCTGCCCCTCCTCAGTGCCGGTGACCTCGGACCCTCATGTGCATCAGGTGCCCTCTGACCTTCCTCCAAGCCTGGTGACCTCTGACCCTCCTCCACACCTGGTGACCTCTGACCCTCCTCCACACCTGGTGACCCCTGACCTTCCTCCATGCCTGGTGACCTCTGACCCTCCTCCATGCCTGGTGAACACTGACCCTCTTCCATGCCTGGTGACCTCTGACCCTCCTCCATGCCTGGTGACCTCTGACCCTCCTCCATGCCTGGTGACCTCTGCCCCTCCTCCATGCCTGGTGACCTCTGCCCCTCCTCCATGCCTGGTGACCCTTGACCCTCCTCCACGCCTGGTGACCTCTGACCCTGCTCCACGCCTGGTGATCTCTGACCCTCCTCCACCCCTGGTGACTTCTGACCACTTCTTGGCCACTCTTTACCAAAGAAGGAAGATTAGATTCTTCCTGGGAATCTAATCAGAGAGGAAAGTCAGTCCTTGGCCACCTTTGCCTTGAGATAAAAGGGGGAGAGAAGGTTCCAGATTGCCGCAACTTAGAAAGTCGGTGAGGGTCATTGAGAGGATGCAGAGATTTACCAGAATGGTTCCCGGGGAGGGAAGGGGGGCAGGGTTTAGCCATAAGGTTAGGGTTGGGGAAGCGTGGAGTGCAGGAGGGGAGGTTTGATAGAGGCATACGTAATTATAACAGATTCAGATAGGATAGACTGGGAAAAACTCTTCCCAAAGGTACCTTTAGCCAAAGGTACGAATGGGGTGCGGAGGGTGGGAGGGTGGTGGCACAGATTTAAAGTTTTGGGTGAGGGATACAGGGGGGGGGAGGGGGAGTGGGGGTGAAGTGTGAGGAAGAACATTTTCACACAGCGAGTGTCAGTGACCCGGAACTTGCTACCTCCGAGGATGGTGGGAAGGGTTGATGAGTTGGTAGGAAGATTGTTCCAGCAAAATCCAGGGCTTCCGGGATAGGGAGGAGGAGGATGGACCCGACTGGATTGCTGTGCAGAGAGCCAGAATGGCCTCACCTCGTTCCGACCCTGTTATTCAGTTCCAGGATGCATTGGGCGATGCGAGTAGATTCGCTCTCCATTTCCAAAACTCGAGGGGGTGACAATTCATAGAATCATACAGTGCAGGAGAAGCCCTTCGGCCCATCAAGTCCACACCGACACATTAGAAACACCTGAACTCCCACCTAATCCCATTTATCGGCACTTGACCCATTAGCTCTGAACTTTATGACGTGTCAGCTTCTCATCCAGATACTTCTAAAAGAATGTGAGGCACCCGGTCTCTACCACCCTCCCTGGCAGCGCCTTCCAGACCCTCACCACCCTCTGGGTAAAAAAGCATTTTCTCACGCCCCCCCCCCCCCCCCAAACCTCCTGCCCCGCACCTTGAACCCATCATGACTGACCCTTCAACTAAGGGGAACAGCTCTTATCCTTTCTGTCCACGCCCCTCATAATCTTGTATACCTCGATCGGATCGCCTTCTCAGCCTTCTCTGCTCCAGAGAAACCAACCCAAGCCTATCCAACCTCTCCTCATTACTTAAATGTTCCATCCCAGGCCTGGTGCATCTCCTCTGCCCCCAGTCTCCAGTGCAGTCATATCCCTCCTACAATGTAGCGACCAGAACTCCACACAGCTACAGCCCCACCAAAGTCGTGTACAAATGGGTAATGAACCAGACCAGGTGTTAGACTTGAAGGTAGGTGAGCACTTTGGTGATAGTGACCACAATTCAGTTACGTTTACCTTAGTGATAGAAGGGGATAGACATATACTGAAGGGCAGAAGTTATAGCTGGGGGAAAGGTAATTATGAGGCTATTAGGCGAGATTTAGGATACATAGGGTGGAGTAGGAAATTGCAGGGGCTGGGAACATCTGAAATGTGGAGCTTATTCAAGGAGCAGCTACTGCAAGTCCTTGATAAATATGTACCTGTCAGGCAGGGAGAAAGAGGTCGAGCAAGGGAACCGTGGTGTACTAAGGAAGTTGAATCTCTGGTGAAGAGGAAGAAGGAGACTTATGTAAAGATGAGACATGAAGGCTCAGTTAGGAGAGTTATAAATTAGCCAGGATGGAGCTAAAGAGAGAGTTAAGAAGAGCTAGAAGAGGATATGAGAAGACTTTGATGGATAGGATCAAGGAAAATCCTAAAGCTTTCTACAGGTATGCCAAGAATAAAAGATTGGTTAGGGCAAGATTAGGGCCAGTCAGAGACAGCAGTGGGAAGTTGTGCGTGGAACCTGAAGAGATAGGAGAGGCATTGAATGAGTATTTCTCGTCAGTATTCACACAGGAAAAAGTCAGTGTAGTCGAGGAGAATACTGCGATACCAGGTAGTAGACTAGACGGGACTGATGTACATAAGGAGGAGGTGTTGGCAATTCTTGGGAGTGTGAAAATAGATAAGTCCCCTGGGCCGGATGGGATTTACCCTAGGATTCTCTGGGAGGCTAGGGAGGAGATTGCAGAGTCTTTGGCTTTGATCTTCATGTCGTCATTGGCTTCAGTTATAGTGCCGGAAGACTGGAGGATAGCAAATGTTGTCCTCTTGTTCAAGAAGGGGAGTAGAGAGCATCCTGGGAATTATAGACCGGTGAGCCTTACTTCTGTTGTGGGCAAAGTTTTGGAAAGAATTATAAGGGATAGGTTTTATAATCATCTAGAGGGAAATAAATTGATCAGGGATAGTGAACACAGTTTTGTGAAGGGTAGGTCGTGCCTCACAAACCTTATCGAGTTTTTTGAAAAGGTGACCAAAGACGTGGTGTATATGGATTTTAGCAAAGTGTTTGATAAGGTTCCCCATGGTAGGCTACTGCAGAAAATGCAGATGCATGGGATTGGGGGTGGTTTAGCAGTTTGGATCAGGAATTGGCTAGCTGATAGAAGACAGAGGGTGGTGGTTGATGGGAAATATTCAACCTGGAGTTCAGTTACAAGTGGTGTACCTCAGAGATCTGTTTTGGGGCCACTGCTGTTTGTCATTTTTATAAATGACCTAGATGAGGGTGTAGAAGGATGGGTTAGTAAATTTGCTGACGGCACCGCAGTCGGAGGAGTTGTAGACAGTGAGGGTGGATGTTACAGTTTGCAGAGGGACATAGATAAGCTACAGAGCTGGGCCGAGAGGTGGCAGATGGAGTTTAATACGGAAAAGTGTGAGGTGATTCACTTTGGTAAGAATAACAGGAGTACAGAATATAGGGCTAATGGAAGGACTCTTAGTAGTGTGGACGAGCAGAGAGATCGCGGGGTACATGTGCATAGCTCCCTGAAAGTTGGCACCCAAGTTGATAAGGTTGTTAAGAAGGCATACGGTGTGTTAGCTTTTATTGGTAGAGGGATTGCATTTCGGAGCCGTGAGGTCATGTTACAACTGTACAAAACTGGTGCGGCCGCACTTCGAGTATTGTGTAGTTCTGCTCGCCACATTATAAGAAAGATGTGGAGGCATTGGAAAGGGTGCAGAGGAGGTTTACCAGGATGTTGCCTGGTATGGTGGGAAGGTCTTATGAGGAAAGGCTGAGGGACTTGAGGTTATTTTCATTGGAGAGAAGAAGGTTACGAGGTGACCTGATTGAGGCATACAAGATGATCAAAGGATTGGATAGGGTGGATAGTGAGAGCCTTTTACCTCGGATGGTGATGGCTAACACGAGGGGACATAGCTTTAAATTAAGGGGTGGTAATTATAGGACGGATGTCAGAGGAAGGTTCTTTACTCAGAGGGTAGTAAGGGCGTGGAGTGCCCTGCCTGCAGCAGTTGTGGACTTGCCAACTTTAAGGGTGTTCAATGGTCATTGGATAGGCATATGGATGACATTGGAATAGTTTAGGTTAGAGGGTCATTAGATTGGTTCCACTGGTCAGCACAACATCGAGGGCCGAAGGGCCTGTACTGCGCTGTAATGTTCTATGTTCTACTCCAACATGACCCCACTGCTTTTGTAATCGATACCCCGATTTAATAAAGTGTCCCATATGTCTTCCTCACCACCCTACTAATGTACCCTTCTGCTTTCAGAGATATCTGGGCAAACATTGAATAGAACAGAATCCCTACAGTGCAGAAGGAGGCCACTCAGCCCATCAAGTCTGCACTGACAGAATCCCACCCAGACCCTATCCCCATAACCCCAGCCAGTGCCCCCTGACACTCAGGGAGAATTTAGCGTGGCCACCTAACCCGTACATAGAATCATAGAACCCTACAGTGCAGAAAGAGGCCCTTCGGCCCATCGAGTCTGTACCGCACACAATCCCACCCAGGCCTACCCCCATATGTATTATACCCACTAATCCCTCTAACCTATGTACCCCTGGACACTAAGGGGCAATTTCTTAGCATGACCAATCAACCTAACCTGCACATCTTTAGACTGTGGGAGGAAACCGGAGTACCCGGAGGAAACCCACGCAGTCACGGGGAGAATGTGCAAACTCCATACAGAGAGTGGCCAAAGCCGGGAATCGAACCCGGGTCCCTGGCGCTGTGAGGCAGCAGCGCTAACCACTGTGCCACCCAGACACACCAAGGTCTCTTTGTTCCACAGAACTTCCTAGTATCCCGCCGTTCATTGAGTAGTTTCTTGTCTTTCCAAAGTATATCACCTCACAGGGTTAAATTCCATCTGGCCATTTGACCGTTGTGTCTATGTGTCCTTGTAACCCCAGGCGATGACCCTGACCCAGGAAGTGATTCCCGGTGCTTGTTCCTCTGGGCATTTTGGGTAACAGGAATGTTTGTCTGAAATTTTTTTTTCTTTTTGCCCGCGTTGACCCTCCCTCCCTCTCTCCGATTTTCCGCAGAATCCGCCGGCAACTGGACTGTGGAACGCCGCAACATGCAGTCGTACCGGGAGCAAAGCAGTTACCACGGAAACCAGAGGCTTCTCCACCAAGAGCCTCCGGAGGCCTCCCGCCTGGCCAATTACAGCCAGCACCACCAGGGCCAGGTGTTTGCCAGTTACGCCAACAGGCCGGGCACCGAGGCCTGCACCCAGCAGCCGTACCAGGCTTTCCGCAGGGAGCCGGCCGAATACTACTACGCAAGAGGCAAGGAGCTGGCCGGGCCCCAGGCCCAGCGGAGGCTGCCCGGGCCCCTGCAGAGCAGCGGCTTTGGCGCGCAGCAGGCCGGAGGCTACTCGGTGCAGTACCTGAGCGAGGTCCAGTGGCGGGCGCCTCACTCCGCCATGCCAGGCTACGGTCAGTTCGAGCAAGACGCCTACGCCGGTCAGTTTTCGCCCGGTGGCGGGCAGCAGCTGCGGCACCAGGGCTTCCCGGCGGCTCCCGGCGCCCAGACACTGACCCAGCCCCCTCCCCCCCACTCCTCCTCCTCCTCCGCCTCCTCCTCCTCCGCCCACCACCCCCAGCTCGCCCACCAGCCCAGCGCCGCCCAGCTGGCAAAGTACCAACACCGGGCCACATCGTACAGCAACCCCCAGCAGTTCCAGCCCGCTGCCGCCTCCACCGCCACCCCCTCCTCCTCCTCCTCGTCCTCCTCCTCCTCCTCCTCCTCATCCTCCTCCTACCTGTCCCCTCAAGGCTACAGCCAGCCCCCCGGGCAAGCTTTTGACGGCTACCCCATGGGCGCCGGTGCCCAGTGCGACGGCTACATGGTCAACGCCGCAGCTGCCGCCCCCGGTTACGTGACCCAACCCGGTTACAGCTACCAGCCGCCCCTCGCCAAGCCGTGCTTCGAGCAGGCGAAGCCAGCCCAGGCCCAGCCGCACGGAGCCCCGGCCCTGCAGTACCCCAGCGCCGCCAAGGTGCCCTTGGGGAACCCGCAGTTTGCCCCTTTCTGCACCGCCGACATCCCCGCCAAGTCGCCCATGCCCTTCCACCAGAACTTCAGCCCCAGCTCCAACCCCTCGCCCGCCACCCCCGTGGCGCAGTCGCCCTCCTGCAGCTCCACCCCGTCCCCCCTCATGGTCGGCAGCGAGAGCCTGCAGTGTGGGCCGGGCTCCATGGGCATGAGGAACCGGGTTCTGCAGCTGATGCCCCAGCCCAGCCCCAGCCCCGCCGGCCTCATGCCCAGCCCTGGCTCGCAGGCCGGCGCCTACGAGACCTTCGGGCTGGAGGCCGGGCCCGAGAAGCGGGCCTCCGACCTGGGCCAGAGCAGCCTGACGGCCCTGAGCTCCCAGGTGGCCAACATCCCCAACCGGGTGCAGCACCTGCTGATCTCTGACACCCTGGCCCTCCACCGGCGGCAGGCCAGGCGCTCCCAGAAGCGGGCGGCCCCCGGGGGCCCGGGCGAGCACCTGGGCCTGGAAGAGCAGCTGAAGTCGCCGCAGGCCGAGTCCCTGGACGGGGGCTGCTCGAGTTCGTCCGAGGACCACGCCGAGCGCGTCCGCCAGCTGAGCGGCCAGAGCGGCTGCTCAGAGCGGGCCTACAAGGCCCACAACCCGGAGCTGGCCAACGCCACCTGCTCGCCGGCCAGTTCCCACGGCGACGGCCGGCCCCTGTCGAAGGAAGAGATGATCGCCCAGCTGTGCCAGGAGGGGAAAGGGGTCGCCGGGGCGGAGCTCGGGCTGCGGCGCGGCGAGAAGCCCGTGGGTGTGATTGTGGCCCGGGAGACGATGGCGGTGGGCCGGGGGGACCTGGGCGGGCGAGGGGACGAGCAGGCCCGGCAGACACCGTTCCTGGCCAACGCCGGGAAGGAACCCGGCCAGCAACTCAACAACCTCCGCAACATCATGGCGCCCTCCATGGCCCAGAACGGGAACGGGCTGGGGTCGCACCAGGGCAGCCTGGCTCTGGGCGATCCGCTGGCCACGCGAATGGACTCCTCCAAGTCTCCCGGCTACCTGGCGTACGGACTCCGAGATATGCCCAAGAGTGACGGCCGATACCATTACATGCACTACCCAATGGCCCCGTACAGCCAATCGGAAAGCGAGCAGTTCAACCTGGGAGACAGGAAAGTTGCCCCTGGCAAGCCTGGGAAAAGCCACAGTTTGCTCCAGGAGGCTCTACAGGCCAATTATCACGGCAGGAAATTCCAATCCGGCTACGCTCCCGAGCACCAGTATCTGGGATTCGCCGAGAACCCCTTACAGCCCGGCTACCCCGCCAGGCAGATGATCGAACTGGCCAGGAAGGAGGCCCACGGCGGCGCCCTGTCCTCCCCCGCCTCGGGCTGGAGGGACGCCCGAACCCCGGGCCCCGGCTTCGGGATGGAGGTGAGCAAGGCCGACCTGGAGGCGCCATTCGAGGCCGGGGTCTCGGAGCGGAAGTCGGTGATCTGCGACGTCTCGCCCTCGAGGTCCTTCGGCCGGAGCCCCGGCCCCCTGGCCTGCGGGCAAGCTCAGGAGCGGGAGCTGGGCAGGAACGCCAGGGGCGCCAAGGCCTGCAAGGCCGGGCAGTCTGTCATCCAGTCGGGCGCCTACGCCGGGCCGGAGACCAAAGTGAAGGCGGAGGTGGACCCAAGCCCGGGTCAGCAGAGGGGCTTTGGACACTACGACCCCAGAGAGCCCAGGAACCCCTCTCCCCACTGGAAGTACGATTCCCTGGAACTGGCGCGAGCTTCCGTCATGGTTTCCTCTCCGTTGCCCGTGGGCGCCGCTGGAAACTATCTCCATCAGACCCTGAATCACCGATCCTCGCGAGGCAGGCGGTCCTGCGGTCGGGTGGCAGGGCGATCCGGGGCCAGGCGGAGGGCCCCCTCGCGCTTGGATGACAAGGCCCTACTGGCGAGGGCGCCCCTCATCAAGCAGGAAGACGCCTCGGAGCCTCCGCCGGCCGGCTTCCTCGGCCAACCCCGGGAGAACACGCCAGCCCCGCCTGGCAATGCCGGCCTGTACCCTCTGCCCACAAACTCCGAGATGCTCTCCTCCCTGCTGACCAGGCCGGACGATGTCCGCTCAGGGGGCATGCAGGCGCCGGGCGCCGCCAGGGCCCCGAACCATCTGCAGCGACAGGGGCCCGACGGGGACAGAGCGAGCGATTGGACGCAGGCGCCCGGCGGGAAGGATTTTGCGGCGGGCTGCTGTCGGGGCGGGATCCCAAAGGAGCCGTGGGCCTCCAACGCGGCGCAGCGGGAAGCAGGCGTCCACTCCTCGGTCCAGAGTTGCGGCCCAGAGGGGAGAGGCTCGAGACTGGACGAGTCGTCGAAGGAGGCCGAGAGGTTGGCACAGGCGGGCAAGAAGGCCCCCGATTCACAGGAAGACCCCTCGGTCCTCTCGCCCATTCTGGCCCGGAGGCGGATCCGATCCTTCATATCGCCCATTCCGGCAAAGAGGCTCTGCCAGGACTCCAGGGCCAGGGACGCGGACGCCAAGCTGGCCCCCCCTCACGGTCACAGCCTCCCCCCCTGCGTCGCCAACCGGAACCTGGCGCAAAAGGCCGAGGCGCCCGAGGACGCCCTCCAGAACGCCGAGAGCAAGGGCAGCCCCGGCGCCACCCTCACGCCGCCCGTTTCACTGGCCAGCCCCGGCAAGCTCAAAACACTGCCGCCCAGGAAAGGCCGAGGCCTGAAGCTGGAGGCCATCGTCCAGAAGATTGCCTCGCCCAACGGGAGGAAATTCCCGGTCTCCGGGATGCTGGACAGCGCCTCGGACGGGGTGACCCTGGAGGACATTCTCTCCATCAAAGAGGGCCGCTGGGAGAGCGAGGAGGTGCCGATGGCACAGGCCGGGGGCGGCCTGCGGGGAGGCCCGGCAGAGGGGCCGGAGGCCGGAGCCCTGGGGGGCGCCAACTGCTCCCAGGGCCGCAGAGGCCCCTCGCCGGCTGCCCGGGTGCCATACCATCCCGACCTCAAGCCGTGCGGCTCCCCGTGCCCCCTGCCCCGGTCCCCGGAGCGCGAGGCCAGGCCGGAGCCTGCCGCCCCCAAGCTGGAGGGGGGCGCCGTGAAAGGGTACTTCCCGTCGGGCAAGAAGCGGGGGAGGCCCCTCGGCAGCATCAACAAGCAGAAGCGGCAGCGGCTGGAGTGCCAGGGTGGGCAGGCTCGGCCCGAGGAGCCGGCGCAGAAGAAGAGGCGGCCCCGCAGGAAGAAGGCCCCGGCCCACCAGAGGAGGAGGCGCAAGAAGCTGGAAGGCCCCATCCTGCTGCCCGAGGAGCCCGAGATCAAACTGAAGCACACTGCCCGCCCCGCGGGCAGGAGACGGGGGGAGAACCAGGACAAGAGCTTCTCCCCCTACGTCCTGCTGGAGAGGAAGAGGGAGGCCACGCTCCTCTGCACCATAATCAACACCCAGGACGACGAGCGGAACCGGGCCCTGAAGGGGGTGAAAGGTCAGCAGGGGCCAGCCTCCACCCCGCCCCCCAGCTGCGCCGGCAAAGCTTTACCCACTACCTCGCACACGGTACTGGGCCCACTGGTGACCGAGGGCACTACCCTGGGCCTGTTGGTGTGCTGCCTGTGCGGAAAATGCGCCAACCACAGGGAATTGGGCGACCTGTACGGGCCCTACTACCCGCACCAGTACGCTGGCACCTTGCCCAAGAACCCCCCCCCCAAGAAGATGCTGCCAGTACAGAGCCGGGTGAAGGTAAGGCATAAAAGTATGCCTGAGCTGCTAGGCGCCACCCAGTCGGAGGACGAGGGCAAGGAGTTCGGGAGCGTCCTGGGCCACGCCAGGTTCAAACGGCGCCACTACTCGGAAGACTGCACCCCTTCCTGGGCCAGCCCGCGCAGCAGCAAGGGACACCGGCACTGCTTCTGCTGCGGGAAAACCTCGCCCTCCGTCAGCTTGCGGACTCAGAGATTGAAAAGCGAGTTCTGCTCCGAGGTGGACCTCCAGCTGCCTCAACTACCTCTCGACCCCAATGAACTGTGGATCCACGAGTCCTGCGTGCTGTGGGCCAGTGGGGTTTATTTGGTCTCTGGGAGACTCTATGGATTGCAAGAAGCTGTTGAAATGGCCAGAGAGACGGTAAGAGTTGCCGCCCGGGTGCGTGGTTTCACCGGGGATGGGGCGAGGGAGTGGCGGGGGAGGAGGTCGCAGCACTGAGGGCGGGCTCAGGGGGCCTTTCCTTTCCAGTTACTGTCCTCGGGGATGCCCACCACCTCTGTACGAGCCTGGCTGAGGAGTGGCTGATGTGAAGCGCTCACATTCCGGACACAGGGGAATCTCCACTTGTGTCTCGGAGTGACCGTCACACGATTCTCCGGATTGAGGTGAACAGGACGGCACGGCTGCCCCCACACACGGACGGGCTAATCGTGGACACTCCCCCCCCCCCCCCCCCCCCCCCCCCCCCCATTCATTTGGGGCCCATGCCCCAAATCAAACATGAGCCGGGTGTCTCCTGCACACACAGTCCCTGAGGAGGTCGAGTCGTTCGTTTCACTCCCCTGAGCAACTCGGATCAACCTGACACAGCTCATTCCCCACCTGTACCCCAGTGTTATACAGTGACAGACCCGTCCCCACCAGTACTGTACCCCAGTGTTATACAGAGACAGACCCGTCCCTACCAGAACTGTACCCCAGTGTTATACAGAGACAGACCCATCCCCACCAGTACTGTACCCCAGTGTTATACACTGACAGACCCGTCCCCACCAGTACTGTACCCCAGTGTTATACAGAGACAGACACGTCCCCACCAGTACTGTACCCCAGTGTTATACAGTGACAGACCCGTCCCCACCAGTACTGTACCCCAGTGTTATACAGAGACAGACCCGTCCCCACTAGTACTGTACCCCAGTGTTATACAGTGACAGATCCGTCCCCACCAGTACTGTACCCCAGTGTTATACAGCGACAGACCCGTCCCCTCCAGTACTGTACCCCAGTGTTATACAGAGACAGACCCGTCCCCTCCAGTACTGTACCCCAGTGTTATACAGTGACAGACCCATCCCCACCAGTACTGTACCCCAGTGTTATACAGAGACAGACCCGTCCCCACCAGTACTGTACCCCAGTGTTATACAGCGACAGACCCGTCCCCACCAGTACTGTACCCCAGTGTTATACAGTGACAGACCCGTCCCCACCAGTACTGTACCCCAGTGTTATACAGTGACAGACCCGTCCCCACCAGTACTGTACCTCATTATTTTATAGACCTCTATAAGATCACCCCTCAGCCTCCTATAGTCCAAAGAAAAAAGTCCTAGTTTATCCAGCCTCTCCTTATAATTCAAACCATCAAGTCCGGTACCATCCTAGTAAATCTTTTCTGCACTCTTTCTAATTTGATAATATCCTTTCTATATTAGGATGACCAGAACTGTACACAGTATTCCAAGTGTGGCCTTACCAATATCTTGTACAAATTCAACAAAATGTCCCAACTCCTGTATTCAATGTTCTGACCAATGAAACCAAGCATGCTGAATGCCTTCTTCACCACTCTGTCCACCTGTGACTCCACTTTCAAGGAGCTATGAACCTGTACCCCTAGATCTCTTTGTTCTGTAACTCTCCCCAGTGCCCTACCATTAACTGAGTAAGTCCTGCCCTGGTTCAATGTACAAAAATGCATCACCTCACATTTATCTAAATTAAACTCCCTTTGCCATTCGTCAGCCCACTGGCCCAATTGATCAAGATCCCGTTGCAATTCCAGATAACTTTCTTCACTGTCTACTATGCCACCAATCTTAGTGTCATATAGAACATAGAACATTACAGCACAAACAGGCCCTTCGGCCCTCGAGTTGCGCCGATCACATCAACCCCACCAATCTATAGACCTATCTATAACCCCCAATCCCATTAAACCCCATATACATCCAGAAGTCTTTTAAAAGACCCCAGCGAGTTCGCCTCCACCACCGATGACGGCAGCCGATTCCATTCACTCACCACCCTCTGAGTGAAAAACTTACCCCTAACATCACCTCTGTACTTCCCTCCCTGCACCTTAAATCTGTCTCCTCTCGTAGCGACCATTTCAACCCGGGGAAATAGCCTCTGAGAGTCCACCCTATCTATTCCTCTCAACATTTTATAAACTTCTATCAGGTCGCCTCTCAACCTTCGCCTCTCTAGGGAAAAGAGTCCCAGCTCCCTCAACCTATCTTCATAAGGCATGCCTCCCAGTCCAGGCAACATCCTTGTAAATCTCCTCTGCACCCTTTCAATAGCTTCTTTCCTATAGTTAGGCGACCAGAACTGCGCACAGTACTCCAAATGAAGTCTGACAAGGGTCCTGTAAAGTTGCAGCATTACCTCCCGACTCCTAAACTCAATCCCTCGATTAATGAAGGCCAGTACACCATACGCCTTCTTGACCACCTCCTCCACCTGCGAGGCCGATTTAAGAGTCCTGTGGACCCGGACCCCGAGATCCTTCTGCTCTTCAATGCTACTAAGACTCCTGCCCTTGATAATGTACTCGTTCATCCCGTTGATTCTGCCGAAATGGACGACTACACATTTATCCGCGTTGAAGTCCATCTGCCACTTCTCCGCCCATTCCTGCATCCTGTCTATGTCCTGCTGCAACTTTTGACATCCTTCCAGACCATCCACAACACCACTAACCTTCGTGTCATCAGCGAACTTGCTAACCCATCCCTCCACTTCCTCATCCAGGTCATTTATGAAAATGACAAACAGCAAGGGTCCCAGAACAGATCCCTGGGGCACCCCACTGGTGACTGACCTCCATTCCGAAAAAGACCCATCCACAACCACTCTCTGCCTTCTGCAGGCAAGCCAGTTCTGGATCCACAAGGCCAAAGGCCCTTGGATCCCATGCCCTCTCACCTTCTCAAGAAGTCTTGCATGGGGGACCTCCTCAAACGCCTTGCTGAAGTCCATGTACACTACGTCCACGGCACTTCCTTCGTCAATGTGTTCAGTCACATTATCGAAGAACTCAACTAGGCTCGTAAGGCACGACCTGCCCTTGACAAATCCATGCTGACTATTCCTGATCATGTCAAACCTCTTCAAATGCTCGTAAATCTTGTCCCTCAGAAGCCTCTCCATCAGCTTACCAACCACTGAGGTCAGACTCACCGGGCGGTAATTTCCCGGGCTATCTCTGTTCCCTTTCTTGAAAATAGGGACTACATCCGCAATCCTCCAATCTTCCGGAACCTCTCCCGTCTCCATTGACAACGCAAAGATCATCGCCAGGGGCTCTGCAATCACTTCCCTCGCCTCCCACAGTATCCTGGGGTACATCCCATCTGGTCCCGGCGACTTATCTATTTTGATAGAATTCAAAAGTTCTAACACATCCTCCTCCTTAATGTCCACGTACTCAATCTTTTCCATCTGCTGCAAGTCCATAGCAAGATCTCCCAGATCAGCTTCCACTGTGAATACTGAGGCAAAGTACTCATTAAGCAACTCCGCCATTTCTTCTGGTTCCACACAGACCTTTCCCTCTTCACCTTTTATAGGTCCTATCCTTTCCCTTCTCATCCTTTTACCCTTCACACATTTATAGAAGGCCTTGGGATTTTCCTTAATCTTACCCGCCAAGGTCTTCTCATGACCCCTTCTGGCTCTCCTAATTTCCCTTTTAAACTCCTTTCTACAGTCCTTATACTCTTCAAGATCCTTAACCTCACCTCGTTCCCTGAACCTTTTGTACACCTTCCTTTTCCTCCTGACTAGGTTCAACACAGCCTTCGTGCACCACAGTTCCCGCGACCTACCAAAACCCCCTTGTCTCATCGGAACATTGTCATGCAGAGCGCCAGACAAACATTCCTTGAATATCCACCACCTTCCTTCGGTACTTTTCCCTAAGAACGCCTCCTTCCAGTTTATTTGTCCAAGTAACTTCCTGACTTCTTCGTATCTCCCCTTACTCCAGACAAACACCTTCCTAGCCTGCCTGATCCTATCTCATTCCAATGCAATTGTGAAGGAGATAGAATTATGGTCACCATTCCCAAGATGCTCTCCTACCGAGAGATCCATCACCTGCCCTGGTTCATTCGCCAGTACCAGGTCAAGTACAGCCTCTCCCCTCGTAGGCTTGTCCACATACTGTGTCAGGAAACCTTCCTGAACACACCTAACAAACTCCTCTCCAGCCAAACCCCTTACCCTAGGGATATTCCAGTCGATGTTTGGGAAATTGAAGTCTCCCATCACGACAACTCTGTTATTAATACATTTCTCCAGAATCTGGTTCCCTATCTGCACTTCAACTTCCCTGTCACTATTGGGCGGCCTCTAGAATACACCCAGCAAAGTTTTCGACCCTTTGCTGTTCGTAACTTCCACCCACAGAGACTCTGTAGAAAGTCCCTCCACGGCATCCTCTTTCTCTGCAGCCATGACACTGTCCCTGATTAACAGTGCCACTCCACCACCTCTTCTGCCAGCCTCCCTGTCCTTCCTGAAGCATCTGAAACCGGGCACCTGAAGTACCCAGTCCTGTCCCTGAGACATCCAAGTCTCCGTAATGGCCACCACATCACATTCCCAAGCAGCTATCCACGCCCTAAGCTCATCTACCTTATTTACTATACTCCTTGGATTAAAATATATACACTTCAGCCCCTCAGTCTGGGCATTTCCCTTCTCCACCCCCTGTCTAACCTCCCTCCCATATTGCCTGCGGTCCTCCCCTACCTTTAAAGTATTAAAGTACATGCATTTCAAACTCTGCTCCGCCCCACCCCCACTACACTGTGCCTTACATTTTCCATCTATGCCCCCCTCACTTTCACCCCCTCTACTCAAGATCCCACCCCCCCCTCCAAATCAGTTTAAACCTCCCCGCATAGCCTTTGCAAATTTACCCCCCAGGATATTGATTCCCCTCTGGTTCAGGTGTTATACAGAGACAGACCCGTCCCCACCAGTACTGTACCCCAGTGTTATACAGCGACAGACCCATCCCCACCATTACCGTACCCCAGTGTTATACAGTGACAGACCCGTCCCCACCAGTACTGTACCCCAGTGTTATACAGAGACAGACCCGTCCCCACCACTACTGTACTCCAGTGTTATACAGCGACAGACCCGTCCCCACCGCTACTATACCCCAGTGTTATACAGTGACAGACCCGTCCCCACCGGTACTGTACCCCAGTGTTATACAGTGACAGACCCGTCCCCACCAGTACTGTACCCCAGTGTTATACAGAGACAGACCCGTCCCCACCAGTACTGTACTCCAGTGTTATACAGCGACAGACCCGTCCCCACCGGTGCTGTACCCCAGTGTTATACACTGACAGACCCGTCCCCACCAGTACCGTACCCCAGTGTTATACAGCGACAGACCCGTCCCCACCGGTACTGTACCCCAATGTTATACAGTGACAGACCCGTCCCCACCGGTACTGTATCCCAGTGTTATACAGTGACAGACCCGTCCCCACCAGTACTGTACCCCAGTGTTATACAGCGACAGACCCGTCCCCACCGGTACTGTACCCCAGTGTTATACAGTGACAGACCCGTCCCCACCGGTACTGTATCCCAGTGTTATACAGCGACAGACCCGTCCCCACCAGTACTGTACCCCAGTGTTATACAGAGACAGACCCATCCCCACCAGTACTGTACCCCAGTGTTATACAGAGACAGACTGATCCCCACCAGTACTGTACCCCAGTGTTATACAGTGACAGACCCATCCCCACCGGTACTGTACCCCAGTGTTATACACTGACAGACCCGTCCCCACCAGTACTGTACCCCAGAGTTATACAGCGACAGACCCGTCCCCACCAGTACTGTACCCCAGTGTTATACACTGACAGACCCGTCCCCGCCAGTACTGTACCCCACTGTTATACAGAGACAGACCAGTCCCCACCAGTACTGTACCCCAGTGTTATACAGCGACAGACCCGTCCCCACCGGTACTGTACCCCAGTGTTATACAGAGACAGACCCGTCCCCGCCAGTACTGTACCCCAATGTTATACAGAGACAGACCCGTCCCCACCAGTACTGTACCCCAGTGTTATACAGAGACAGTCCCGTCCCCACCAGTGCTGTATCCCAGTGTTATACAGTGACAGACCCGTCCCCGCCAGTACTGTACCCCAGTGTTAGAGACAGACCCGTCCCCACCAGTACTGTACCCCAGTGTTATACACTGACAGACCCGTCCCCACCAGTACTGTACCCCAGTGTTATACAGTGACAGACCCGTCCCCACCAGTGCTGTACCCCAGTGTTATACAGTGACAGACCCGTCCCCGCCAGTACTGTACCCCAGTGTTAGAGACAGACCCGTCCCCACCAGTACTGTACCCCAGTGTTATACAGAGACAGTCCCGTCCCCACCAGTACTGTACCCCAGTGTTATACACTGACAGACCCGTCCCCACTAGTACTGTACCCCAGTGTTATAGAGACAGACCCGTCCCCACCAGTACCGTACCCCAGTGTTATACAGTGACAGACCCGTCTCCACCAGTACTGTACCCCAGTGTTATACACTGACAGATCCGTCCCCACCAGTACTGTACCCCAGTGTTATAGAGAGACAGACCCATCCCCACCAGTACTGTACCCCAGTGTTATACAGCGACAGACCCGTCCACACCAGTACTGTACCCCAGTGTCATACAGTGACAGTCCCATCACCACCAGTACTGTACCCCAGTGTTATACAGAGACAGACCCGTCCCCATCAGTACTGTACCCCAGTGTCATACAGAGACAGACCCATCCCCACCAGTACTGTACCCCAGTGTTATACAGTGACAGACCTGTCCCCACCAGTACTGTACCCCAGTGTTATACAGAGACAGACCCATCCCCACCAGTACTGTGCCCCAGTGTTATACAGAAACAGACCCGTCCCCACCAGTACTGTACCCCAGTGTTATACAGAGACAGACCCGTCCCCACCAGTACTGTACCCCAGTGTTATACACTGATGGACCCTTCCTTCTAATATTCATTGAAATATAGAAAATTGCTGTCTGTAGCCCATTCAGCCCAGCAAGGCTGCTACACAATTCAGTATTATTGTAGCTGAATCTCTATTTCTCCTGCGTGTTTCTCCGTCTCCGCTCACCCCTTGACACTGTTCAAATGTAGAATTGTATTCCCTGTTTAAATATATTCAGTGGCGTGGCCTCCACAGCTTTCTATTGTCTGTTTTGCCACTTTCTGCCTGAAGAAATTTCTCCTTATCTCGGTGCTGAATGACCTACCCCGTAACGGAGACTGTGACCCTTCTCGACACCTCTGTGGCCAGAGGAATCAATGCCCCTGCACCCAGTCTGTCCAGCCCCTGTCAGAAGTTATACGTTTCAATGAAAACGACTCTCGTTCTTCTAAACTCCAGTGAATACAGGCCCTGTCCACCCAATCTCCCGTTGTACAACAATCCTGCCACCCCAAGAATCAGTCTGGTGAACCTTCACTGCATATACATCCTTTCTTGTGTAAGGAGACCAAAGTTGCACACAGTACCCGAGCTGTGGTCTCACCAAGGCCCTGTACAGCTGCGCTGATGTGGAGATGCCGGCATTGGACTGGGGTAAACACAGTAAGAAATCTCACAACACCAGGTTAAAGTCCAAAAGATTTATTTGGTAGCAAAAGCCACTTTCGGAGCGTTCGCTGCTCCTTCGTCAGGTGAGTGGGATTTCTGTTCACAAACAGGGTATATAAAGACACAAACTCAATTTACAAAATAATGGTTGGAATGCGAGTCTTTACAGGTAATCAAGTCTTAAAGGTACAGACAATGTGAGTGGAGAGAAGGTTAAGCACAGGTTAAAGAAATGTGTATTGTCTCCAGACAGGACAGTTAGTGAGATTTTGCAAGCCCAGGCAAGTCGTGGGGGTTACAGATAGTGCGACATGAACCCAAGATCCCTGTTGAGACTGTCCTCATGTGTGCGGAACTTGGCTATCAGTCTCTGCTCAGTGACTCTGCGCTGTCGTGTGTCATGAAGGCTGCCTTGGAGAATGTTTACCCGAAGATCAGAGGCCAAATGCCCGTGACCGCTGAAGTGTTCGCCAACTGGAAGAGAGCAGTCTTGTCTGGTGATTGTCGAAATGTGTTCATTCATCCATTGTTGTAGCATCTGCACGGTCTCCCCAATGTACCGTGCCTCAGGACATCCTTTCCTGCAGCGAGTTGCAAATGTATGTACTGTGTACCTGGTGGATGGTATTCTCACGTGTGATGATGGTATCCGTGTCGATAGGGCGGCACGGTAGCACAGTGCTTAGCACTGCTGCTTCACAGCTCCAGGGTCCTGGGTTCGATTCCCGGCTCGGGTCACTGCCTGTGTGGAGTTTGCACATTCTCCTCGTGTCTGCGTGGGTTTTCTCCGGGTGCTCCGGTTTCCTCCCACAGTCCAAAGATGTGCGGGTTAGGTTCATTGGCTATGCTAAAAATTGCCCCTTAGTATCCTGGGATGTGTAGGTTAGAGGACTAGCAGGTAAAATGTATGGGGATAGGATCTGGGTGGGATTGTGTTCGGTGCAGACTCGATGGGCCGAAGGGCCTGTTTCTGCACTGTAGGGTTCTAGGGTTCTAGGGATAATCCGGCATGTCTTGCAGAGCTTGCTGTGGCAGGGTTGTGTGGTGTTGTGGTCACTGTTCTCCTGAAGGCTTGCAGGCTGCACTGTTCTCCTGCAGGCCTTCAGGAGAACAGTTGCTGTAGACAATGGTCTGTTTGAGATTGTGCGGTTGTTTGAAGGCAAGAAGTGGGGGTGTGGGGAAGGCCCTGGCGAGATATTTGTCTTCATCAATGACATGTTGAAGGCTCCGGAGAAGATGTTGTAGCTTCTCCGCTCCGGGGAAGTACTGGACGACAAAGGGTACTCTGTCCGCCATGTCCCGTGTTTGTCTTCTGAGGAGGTCGGTGCGGTTTTTCGCTGTGGCGCATCGGAACTGTTGATCGATGAGTCGAGCACCATACCTCGTTCTTATGAGGACATCTTTCAGCGTCTGGAGGTGTCTGTTGCGATCCTCCTCATCTGAGTAGATCCTGTGTATATGGAGGGCTTGTCCATAGGGGATGGCTTCTTTAACGTGTTTAGAGTGGAAGTTGGAGAAGTGGAGCATTGTGAGTTTATCCGTACCCGCATCCAGTACTTCCCCGGAGCGGAGAAGCCACGACATCTTCTCCGGAGCCTTCAACATACCATTGATGAAGACGAACATCTCACCAGGGCCATCCCCACACCCCCACTTCTTGCCTTCAAACAACCGCACAACCTCAAACAGACCATTGTCCGCAGCAAACTGCCCAGCCTTCAGGAGAACAGTGACCACAACACCACACAACCCTGCCACAGCAACCTCTGCAAGACATGCCAGATCATCGACACAGATGCCATCATGTCACGTGAGAACACCACCCACCAGGTACACGGTAAATACTCTTGCAACTCGGCCAACATTGTCTACCTGATACTCTGCAGGAAAGGATGTCCTGAGGCACGGTACATTAGGGAGACCATGCAGACGCTATGACAATGGATGAATGAACATCGCTCGACTGTCACCAGGAAAGACTGTTCCCTTCCTATTGGGGAACACTTCAGCGGTCATGGGCGTTTGGCCTCTGATCTTCAAATAAGCATTCTCCAAGGCGGCCTTCATGACACACGACAGCGCAGAGTCGCTGAGCAGAGACTGATAGCCAAGTTCCGCACACATGAGGACGGTCTCAACAGGGATCTGGGGTTCACGTCGCACTATCTGTAACCCCCCACGACTTGCCTGAGCTTGTAAAATCTCACCAACTGTCCTGTTTGGAGACAATACCCATCTCTTTAACCTGTGCTTAACTCTCTCTCCACTCACTTTGTACCTTTAAGACTTGATTATCTATAAAAAAATCCCATTCCAACCATTATTTTGTAAATTGAGTTTGTGTCTTTATATTCCCTGTTTGTGAACTGAAATCCCACTCACCTGACGAAGGAGCAGCACTCCGACAGCTAGTGCCTTTTGCTACCAAATAAACCTTTGGACTTTAATCTGGTGTTGTGAGACTTCTTACTAAGAGCATTTCACCCATGACCCCTCTCCTGCCCTATCCCCGTAACCCCACACATTTCTTATGGCCAATCCACCTAACCTACACATCTTTGGACACTAAGGGACAATTTAGCATGGCCAATCCACCTAACCTGCACACCTTTGGACACTAAGGGGCAATTTAGCATGGCCGATCCACCTAACCTGCACAACTTGGGGCACGAAACGGCAATTTAGCATAGCCAATCCACCTAACCTGAGGAAACTGGAGCACCCGGAGGAAACGCATGCAGGTACAGGGTTAAAGTCCAACAGGTTTATTTGGTAGCACCTCCAAGCTTTTGGAGCGTTGCCCCTTCATCAGGTGAGTGACAAATAAACCTGCTGGATTTTAAGCTGGTGTTGTGAGACTACTTAGTGTAACTATCCCAGTCTAATGCCGGCAACTCCATATCTTAAATAAGGAGACCAGCACTGTGTATAGTACTCCAGACGTGGTTTCACCAGTACCCTGTATAATTGAAACATAACCTCCTTACTTTTGTATTCAATTCCCCTCTCAACAAATAATAACGTTCTGTTAACTTTCCCAATTACTTGCTGTACCAGTGTACCAGTCTTTTGTGATTTATGCATTAGGACACCCAGACCCCTCTGTATCTCAGAGTTCTGAATTCACTTCCATTTAGATGATATTTTTTAATCTTCCTGCCAAAATGGATATTTTCCCACATGATACTCCATTTTTAGAAACATAGAAAAACTACAGCACAAAACAGACCCTTCGGCCCACAAGTTGCGCCGAACATATCCCCACCTTATCTATAATCGTTTTTTACCAAATTGACACTATTTCTTCCCTGAATCTGACTGAGTAGGGTTCCATTCATAGATATGCAGGGTAGAATAGGTGTAGGGTGATGTGGCGGCGTGGGCTCGTTGGGCCGAAGGGCCTGTTTCCTGTGCTGGATTGTTCTTTGTTCTTTTCTTTTATAACCCTCTATCTTACTAAGTTCCATGTACTTATCCAAAAGTCTCTTAAAAGATCCTATCGAATCTACTGCAAATAGTAATTTATTTATTAGTCACAAGTCGGCTTATGTTAACACCGCAATGAAGTTACTGTGAAAATCCCCTAGTCGCTCCAGCACCCGTTACGGTACACTGAGAATTTAGCACGGCCAATGCACTTAATCAGGACATCTTTCGGACTGTGGGAGGAGACTGGTGCACCCGGAGGAACCTCACACAGACGCAGAGAACGTGCAGACTCCACACGGACAGTGATCCGAGCCGGGGATCGAGCCTGGGTCTCTGGTGCTGTGAGGCAGCGATGCTGATCACTGTGCCACTGTGCTGATCCTTTGTCCGCTCACTTTAACTATTGACATATTTTTGCAGCCGCCTCTCTGTTCACAGCTCCACCCAGATGATGTTATATCTGAATGTTCTGAGTCAATATCTCTCACTATTGCAATGATTTCATCTTTCACTAACAACGCCAGCCTATTTCCTTTTCCTTTCTGCCTGCCCTTCCTAAATATTGAATATTCTTGCATATTCAATCCTCAGTCTTGGTCACCTTGTAGCCAAGACTCTCGCTGAACTCCCATGAGGACATTTTCCCACCACACTCCAGCGGTATCCAAAACAGAAAATAAGACAGGGAGATGGATCCAGGGGATTCCTGCCCTACCTGCCTACTGACTGCTGTTACTCTGCCTGGTGGTCACTCATTCCCTTTTACCCTGTGCACACAGAGGCAGTCCCCTCGAAAGCTTGTGAGGATATTATCAAATAAATAGGTTGGACTAAAACCTGGTGTTGTCAGACTTTTTACCACACTTTACCTGCAGGGCAACTGCCTCACTGTCTACTATACACAAAAATGTCATTCTTGTGACTGTTCCACACTGACTCCAAACACAGCTCCAGTTCCAAAAGGTGGATTCCAAGTAGCTGCAGCTGGACATCCCTTTCTGGATTTGCCACAGCAACAGACCCGTCCCCTCCAGTACTGTACCCCAGTGTTATACAGCGATAGACCCGTCCCCACCAGTACTGCATCCCAGTGTTATACAGAGACAGACCCGTCTCCACCAGTACTGTACCCCAGTGTTATACAGAGACAGACTCGTCCCCACCAGTACTGTACCCCAGTATTATACAGTGACAGACCCGTCCCCACCAGTACTGTACCCCAGTGTTACACAGCGACAGACTCGTCCCCACCAGTACTGTACCCCAGTGTTACACAGCGACAGACCCGTCCCCACCAGTACTGTACCCCAGTGTTACACAGCGACAGACTCGTCCCCACCAGTACTGTACTGTACCCCAGTGTTACACAGCGACAGACTCGTCCCCACCAGTACTGTACCCCAGTGTTACACAGCGACAGACCCGTCTCCACCAGTACTGCATCCCAGTGTTATACAGCGACAGACCCGTCCCCACCAGTACTGTACCCCAGTGTTATACAGCGACAGACCCGTCCCCACCAGTACTATACCCCAGTGTTACACAGCGACAGACCCGTTCCCACCAGTACTGTACCCCAGTGTTATACAGTGACAGACCCTTCCCCGCCAGTACTGTACCCCAGTGTTATACAGCGACAGACCCATCCCCACCAGTACTGTACCCCAGTGTTATACAGTGACAGACCCGTCCCCACCGGTACTGTACCCCAGTGTTATACACTGACAGACCCATCCCCGCCAGTACTGTACCCCAGTGTTACACAGCGACAGACCCGTCCCCACCAGTACTGTACCCCTGTGTTATACAGCGACAGACCCGTCCCCACCAGTACTGTACCCCAGTGTTATACAGAGACAGACCCGTCCCCACCAGTACTGTACCGCAGTGTTATACAGAGACAGACCCGTCTCCACCAGTACTGTACCCCAGTCAGTGACAGACCCGTCCCCACCAGTACTGTACCCCAGTGTTGTACAGCAACAGACCTGTTCCCCACCAGTACTGTACCCCAGTGTTGTACAGAGACAGACATGTCCCACCAGTACTGTACCCCAGTGTTGTACAGTGACGGAGATGTCCCAACACCCCACCCTTCAGTGCACTTGACCCCAGTATTTATAAAAGATTTGATGCAAGGTTTCTAGTTGCTGTGGGGATTGTTCTGAGCACCCAAGCATCACGCCCTCATAACCTCTATTGAAAGAACCTACCTGAGATTTCAGATTCCCCAAGTTGGCGTTGGGTCAAGTTTGGAACTGAATAGGTGGAAAATGGATTGCCATGCAGCAAGGGATCTGGGACATCGCACAGCCCACCCTCTACCGTGGCAGCTTAACATGCGGAAGATTAAACTCCCGTTGCCCACACGGGAGACTGACCATCCAGCACTGCCCACTGAGCTTCCCCAGCTGGCATTAGCCTGGCCATTAAAGCACTTCAGGCAATGGTGCTGCCTCTACCCACAATCCTCTGAGTGAGGGAAATGGCTCTATTAATTATGTCTGATTTCATCCTAGCTGTCTGAATCTGAGATTAAACGTGGAGAGAGACTGGAGGTTGACGTGTGGACAGATAGTGAGAGGAAAATTCACTTTGGAGCCTTTCTTTTAGCTTTTTTATTTTTCCGTGCAGGATTCGGATTCTGCTGCTAAATCGAGTTAAAGTTGTTGATTCCAGTTCCATTCCTGTTCCCTTCACATTTTCAAACTGTATGTTGTGTTTATTTTAATCCATTTTCCCCTCCAAACAGGGGCACAGAAAACACGCCTGATAATCGCCCTTCCCCCCCCCCCCCACCCCCCATCTCCCCAACACCCACACCTGCCGTTGCCTAACCCTAACCCCCACCCCCGACCGCAACCTCCCCCACCTTCGCGGTCTCCCCTCACCCCATCCCACCCACCCCCCAACCCCCTTTGGCCTCTCCCCAGCACCCCCCACTCCCTCCCAGCCCCCTTCCGGCCTCCACCTTCATTCCCCACCCCGGGCTCCCGCCAGCACTCAGCCAGCCTTCTCTTTCCCCCCCCCCCCCCCCCCCCATGGCCCTGCCCTCTTCCCACGGTCCCACCTCTCCCCCCCACATTCCCGGCCTCCCTCCCCCCATAGCTGCACTCTCCCCCCACTGCGTCACCTCTATCCCCACACCCCCCACCCCCAAACTCCCCACATGTCCCTACCCCCCCACAGGGTCAGGTCACTTTCAGAGACTGTTCCACCCAGTCGCCTGGCAATGCAGTGGATGCCGGGTTGCCAACCCTCCAGGACTGTCCTGGAATCTCGAGGAATCGGAGGTGAATGGACACAGCCGGAGGAAATGCATCGGGATATTAAACAGATCATTGCCTTTGTGTCGTCGTCTTTCAATATTTCTCTTTACCGTATATATAAATACTGAACAGTGAGTCTTCCTGCTTTCCGATTGGTGTAGGAAGGTGTCTCTGGGGTGGGTATGTTGGCGGGTTACTGGGTGGGGGGTGGGAGGTCTAACTCGTGGGCCAGAACCTTCATTTGATCTCAGCTGGCGACCCTGGCTGGGCCCAGACGCAGGGAGGGGTGCCGCCTGGGGTGGTGCTGAGCTGTGTGGGGGGGCCGCTGTGATGCTCTTACTGGCCGCTGTGTGACTGGTTTGGGCCTGTGCCGTGCGAACCCGTGCAATCTCACTGTGTCCTCTCATTCCTCGCAGAAATGCTCACACTGCCAGGAGCCTGGAGCTACCCTGGGCTGTTACTGCAAGGGATGCCCACTCAACTATCACTACATATGTGCCATTGAAGCAGGTGAGTGTGGGCGTGGGCTCTGCGGGCAGGCCGGGGGGGTTGGGGAGGAAGTGGGGGGTGGGTGCTGCACTTGCCTATGGACGGTGGCGTATTGTCCATGGTAACCCTGAGGAGTCGGGGGTGTGGGACAGCGCAGGTTCAAATCCTGACTACCGATGACCATGGAACCATTGTCGGAAAAACCTCATTCTGTTCACTCATGCGCTTTGGGGAAGGAAATCTGCCATCCTTACCCGGTCTGGCCTACATGAACTACAGTAATGTGGTTGAATCTCAAGCCAATCGCTGGGAAGGGCAGTTTGCGTTGGATAACAATTTCTGGCTCAGCAACACTCATAATATGGAATCAAACAGAAGAGATGAGGAGAAACTGAGAGGGCAATGAATCCCTGCAGTGCAGAGGGAGGCCATTCTGCCCATCGAGCCTGCACTGACACCAATCCCACCCAGGCCCTATCCCCGTAACCCTACCCTGCTAATCCACCAGAAATTAAGGGGCAATTTCGCACAGCCAATGTACCTAAGCCGCACATCTTTCGGACTGTGGGAGGAAACCAGAGCACCCGGAGGAAACCCACGCAGAGACGGGGAGGACATGCAAACTCCACACAGGCAGTGACCCCAGCCGGGAATCGAACCCTGGCACTGTGAGTCAGCAGTGCTAACCACTGTGCCATCCATAGTCTTTGAAATTCTGTGCCCGGGGGCGGGGATCACTCGTTGAGTATGTCCAGGGCAGTGATGGATAGAACATCTAATGTGAGACAGAGGGCTAGTGCAGTGGAATGGTGTTGACACAGAGATGGCCATCTTCCCCTTTGGCCTGTCGATTTTGATAAGTACGTGTTATGGAAGAATGGGCCCAATGCTGGTCTTTATCTCAAGGCTGAAGAGACAAACTCACCCAGATTGTGCCTCTCCGATACACCAGGGTGCCAGTGTTGCCTGCCTCCTCCAGCTTTCCAATTGCGTTTAATTAACAAACGAATGCGCCTTGTTACCTTCAGGTACTGTGTAATTAACAACCATTAAAATACACATAAAACCATAGAATCTCTACAGTGCTGAAAGAGGCCATTCAGCCCATCGAGCCTGGACTGACAATCCCATCCAGGCCCAATCCCTGGAACCCTACATCTTTATTCCACTAATCCCCCTGACACTAAGGTGCAATTTAGCAAGGCTAAAGCACCAAACCGACACGTCTTTTGGACTGTGGGAGGAAACCCACACAGACACGGGGAGAACGCGCAAACTCCGCACAGACGGTGACACAAGATGGGAATCGAACCTGGGTCCCTGGCGCTGTGTGGCCGCAGTGCTAAACCACTGTGCCACCGTGCTACCCGTAGAACCTATTCGATTTGAGCGTGGCTCACTCCTGTTCCTATTGCTTCTGTCCTTATGTAAAATGAGTAAATATGTCGGGGGGGGGGATTCTCAGATCTCCCAGCCGAGTGTTTGTTGGTGGCGGGAGGCTGGTGCGCTGTTCATGGCAGGATTCTCTGGTTACGCCGCTAACAGTGGGGCCTCCCATTGTATCACCCAACGCCACTGTGAAACTAACGGGAAGGACAGCGCTGCTACCAGGAGAATCCCACCTGTGTGAATGGCGAGAGAACTCCCCCCAATAGAAGGATCGGGGAGATTTTAACCATCTCATCCTAACTGGAGCGAGACTTTGCAACGTGAATAATTGTCCGTTCTTATCCAATATGTGAAAAAAAGATGGAGTATAATCTCATCGAGTAATGAGTAATCAACAAAGCAGATAAGTGAGTTTGGGGAGCATCAGGGGAATAGTGATCCAGTTTAAAAAAGAGAGAGATTTTGAAGTAAAGTTTGAGGACATCGTTAAGACAAAGTAACACTGGGGGAGTGGCGGCGAACAAAGGCTGAATTGAAAAGTGAAGAGAGAAGGGGGGAAAATAAAATGGGAAAATGTTACTGACAAAGCAGTGGAGTAGCAATGGGATACAGTTCAACCCTAGATATCCAGGAAGAATGTATACACTGAGAAGGAGAAACAGAACAAGGCAGGAATGATCCATTTATATTCCCCAAAACATAACTATTTTTCTACACTCGATGAGCAAAGAAGATTGAAGAGAACAATTAGGAAGGCAAAATGAAATGACAAAATTAGGTTGAGGAATAAAATAATAGTGTTAAGCTTTCTGAATGGACAGAGATTATAAAAAGGAACTTCAAAGTGAGGGATAATCACAAGAAATTCATAGTATCTTTTTAAAAGTATTTATTATTGTCACAAGTAGGCTTACATTAACACGGCAATGAAGTTACTGTGGAAATTCCCTAGTCGCCACACTTTGGCACCTATTTGGGTACACTGGGGGAGAATGTAGCACGGCCAATGTACCTTAACCAGCACGTCCTCCAGACTGTGGGAAGAAACCGGAGCACCCAGAGGAAACCCACGCAGACACGAGGAGAATGTGCAAACTCCGCACAGACAGTGACCCAAGCTGGGAATGGAATCTGTATCCCTGGCGCTATGAAGAGGCAGTGCTAACCACTCTGCCACCGTGCCACCCCATAATAGAAAAATGCAACAAGTGTTGAATAATTACAGGAAAACTAACGTGGTGGAAATGAAGCAGGAATCGACAAGATATTTAAGATAACAAAAAGGGGGAGATAATTGACAAACGAATCAAGCTTGGAGTATAAAATACTGAAGGCAGTCGTACAAGGGGCGGCACAGTGGTTAGCACTGCTGCCTCACAGCGCCAGGGACCCAGGTTCGATTCCCAGCTTGGCTCACAGTCTGCACATTCTCCCCGTGTCTGCAACCTCCAGATGCTCCAGTTTCCCCCCACAGTCTGAAAGATGTGCTGGTTAGGGTGCATTGGCCGTGCTAAATTCTCCCTCAGTGTTACCCAAACAGGTGCCGGGGCGTGGCGACTAGGGGATTTTCACAATAACTTCATCGCAGTGTTAATGTAAGCCTAGCTGTGAATGCTATTCCATTCTTTGTCAGTATAATAAATATACAAAGCTAAGTACGTATGTTATATATAACATATCAAAGTCATTAGAATGGGAACTGGTGCCGGGATTATGTGGGCAGCTGATGTGATTCCTGTATTTAAAAGGGGGAGATGGAGCAAGGCCAGGCAAATCGAGACCCCTTAGTAACAGTGGTGGAAAATATAATGGCGTCCTGATCGGACATCTTCAGAAACTGCAGATGTACCAAAGAGTCATCAGCACACATTCCAAAGGGGAAATTCATACTTGGCCAATCTTATTGAATTCCTTGGCAAAGTGTCAGTTAAAGGTTGACAAAGATATTGCAGGAGATTTAATATATTTGGACTTTCAGAATGCCTTCAATAAGATCCCGCACAGTAATCTCATGGCTGAGATCAGGAGGTGGGTGCCAGAAGCCTCCAGTCTCACCCACGGGGTTCCCCCGGTGCGGCTGGGGTTCTCCGGAGTGGCTGGGGTTCCCCCGGTGCGGCTGGGGTTCCCCAGAGCGGCTGGGGTTCCCCGGTGCGGCTGGGATTCCCCCGGTGCGGCTGGGATTCCCCCGGTGCGGCTGGGGCTCCCCAGTGCGGCTGGGGCTCCCCCGGTGCAGCTGGGATTCCCCCGGTGCGGCTGGGGCTCCCCCAGTGCGGCTAGAGTTCCCCCGGTGAGGCAGGGGTTCCCCGGTGCAGCTGGGATTCCCCTGGTGCGGCTGGGGCTCCCCCAGTGCGGCTAGAGTTCCCCCGGTGAGGCAGGGGTTCCCCCGGTGTAGCTGGGATTCCCCCGGTGCGGCTGGGGTTCCCCCGGTGCGGCTGGGATTCCCCCGGTGCGGCTGGGGTTCCCCCGGTGTGGCTGGAGTTCCCCCAGTGAGGCTGGGTTTCCCTGGTGCGGCTGGGGTTCCCCCGGTGCGGCTGGGGTTCCCCCGGTGCGGCTGGGGTTCCCCCAGTGAGGCTGGGTTTCCCTGGTGCGGCTGGGGTGAATGAAGTGCAGGAAATCTAGGAAGATGTAAATATGCTTTGGAAATTGATTGGCAAATGAACTTCAATATTGAGGAATATGAGGTGATGAATTTTGGTAGTTCAATGGCACAGTGGTTAGCACTGCTGCCTCACAGCGCCTGGGTTCAATTCCACCCTTGGGTCACTGTTTGTGCGGCGTTTACACATTCTCCCTGTGTCTGCATGGGTTTCCTCTGGGTGCTCCGGTTTCCTCCCACAGTCCAAGGTATGCAGATTTGATGGATTGGCCATGCTAAATTGCCCCTTAGTGTCCGAGGATGTGTGGGTTCAGTGGATTGGCCATAAGAAATGTGTGGGGTTACTGGGATAGGGCAGGAGAGGGGTCCTGGGTAAAATGCTGTTAGTAAGGAGTCTCACAACACCAGGTTAAAGTCCAGTGGGTTTATTTGGTAGCAAATGCCACCAGCTTTCGGAGCGCTGCCCCTTCATCAGGTGAGTGGGAGTTCTGCTCACAAACAGGGCATATAAAGACACAAACTCAATTTACAAAATAATGGTTGGAATGCAAGTCTTTACAGGTAATCAAGTCTTAAAAGTACAGACAATGTGAGTGACAATGTGAGACTACTATCGGGGTTCTGAGTGAGGAGGCCAGATAATCCTTGGGAACTAATTGTCTAAATAGGCTGGGGGAGCAGTGGGATCTGGATGTCCAGAGACAGCCATCAGTAAACGTAGCGATACAGTTTGCGCAAATTTGATACTAACTCCATGCCAGCGCTCTACACGCTGTAACATAGAAACTAGAAGCAGGGAGAGGCCACTCAACCCTGCCTTACAATTCAATATGATCAAGGCAGACCCTCCATCTCTATGAAATATTCTCCTTGTAACTCGCTGCCAGTCTCACCCCCATTCCCCATGGCCCAGAGGATCACTGGCATCACTGACTGCTACAGATGTTGACATTTATCTTCTTCCTTCGCAGATTGCTTTCTGAATGAAGAGAATTTCTCCATGAAATGTCCCAAACACAAGGTGAGATTCCTGGTGCGTGAGTAATATTGTAAACTGCGTCTTCACAATGACAAAGGTGCAGATTACACAGTCGCCTTAGGCACCACCACCCTCATCAAACACTCCCAGGACAGGGACAGCAGGGGGTTAGATACAGAGTAAAGCTCCTTCTACACTGTCCCCATCAAACACTCCCCGGACAGGTACAGCACGGGGTTAGATACAGGGTAAAGCTCCCTCTACACTGTCCCCATCAAACACTCCCAGGACAGGTACTGCACGGAGTTAGATACAGAGTAAAGTTCCCTCTACACCGTCCCCATCAAACACTCCCAGGACAGGTACAACACGGGGTTAGATACAGAGTAAAGCTCCCTCTACACCATCCCCATCAAACACTCCCCGGACAGGTACTGCACGGGGTTAGATACAGAGTAAAGTTCCCTCTACACCGTCCCCATCAAACACACCCAGGACAGGTACAGCACGGGGTTAGATACAGAGTAAAGCTCCCTCTACACCATCCCCATCAAACACTCCCAGGACAGGTACAACACAGGGTTAGATACAGAGTAAAGCTCCCTCTACACTGTCCCCCCATCAAACACTCCCAGGACAGGTACAACACAGGGTTAGATACAGAGTAAAGCTCCCTCTACACTGTCCCCATCAAATTTCCCCAGGACAGCTACAGCACAGGGTTAGATACAGAGTAAAGCTCCCTCTACACTGTCCCCCCATCAAACACTCCCAGGACAGGTACAGCACGGGGTTAGATACAGAGTAAAGCTCCCTCTACATTGTCCCCTCATCAAACACTCCCAGGACAGCTACAGCACGGGGTTAGATGCAGAGTAAAGCTCCCTTGGATGAGGGCAGTGTAGGGGGTGCTTTACTCGATCTAACCCTCTACACTGTCCCCATCCAACGCTGTAAGAAGTCTCACAACATCAAACACCCTCAGGTTAGGTACAGCACGGGGTTAGATAGACAAGTGAAGGATTTTCTCTGCACCATCCCGTCTCCCAATCTTGTTTGAGTGAGGACCAATTGAACAGAGTAGCTCCCAGTTAGCACCATGTTTCCAGGTGTACATATGCGGTTTGCACCCAGTGTTGTGTTGGGAATAACCTGAACACACTCACAAAGGGACTGTGGTGTTGAATTAAGTTAGTAAGAAGTCTCACATACCAGGTTAAAGTCCAACAGGTTTATTTGGTAGCGAACACCACTAGCTTTCGGAGTGTTCCTCCTTGGTCAGGTGAGTGGGGAGTTGAAGATGGCAGACTATGATGTCTTCGTGTTTGATTGGTGGGGTTTAGTGTTTGTTTAGTTCATTTCTCTGCCCCCGTTGTAGAGTTTTACAAATCTAGATTGAGAAAGGGAGTCCCTTCAGCCCATCGAGTTTTCTTCTGACCTTGTTAACCCCTCAATCATGCTCTTGCCCCAAAATTACTGCAGTTATTCTCTCCTTCAAACACTTCTCCAGTTCCTCTTTGAAGATTATTGTTGTCTCTCGCCCTGTTGGTCTATTTTAAATTCTACCCACTCAGAACCTTAAAAAAAATACACGTTTCACCTCCCCGCAGTCATCGTTAATCTGGCTGTTAACCCTCGGCTACTCTTGTGACTCACTCTCGCAAAAGCCTCCTTCGATCAAATCTCCACTTCCTCTGCTCGACAACCACAATTCTTCCACTTCTCCGGAACCTTCTCTTTCCAAAGATTCAGGAACTTCACAGTGCCGGGAATACCAACTCATATTCCCTACAAGTTTATGAGTGTCGGAGGCGGGGGGAACCTGTGGCACAGCGGCCACGTCACTGGACATATTATCCTGAGGCCTAGTGGAATAATCTAGAGTTCAAATCCCTAACCGAGCATCTGGGAGAATTTAAATTCACGTAAATTTGGAATTAATCAGTAATGGCGACCATGGAGCTATTACAAAGAACAAAGAAAATTCCAGCACAGGAACAGGCCCTTTGGCCCTCCAAACCTGCACCCACCATGCTGCCCGACTGAACTAAAACCCCCTACCCTTCTGGGCACCATATCCCTCCATTCCCATCCTATTTATGTACTTGTCAAGACACCCCTTAAAAGTCACTATCATATCCGCTTCCGCTACCTCCCCCGGCAACTAGTTCCAAGCACCCACTACCCTCTATCTAAAAAATCTGTCTCATACATCTCCTTTAAACCTTGCCCCTCGCACCTTAAACCTGTGCCCCCTGGTAATTGACTCTTTCGCCCTGGGAAAAAGCTTCTGACTATCCACTCTGTCCATGCTCCTCATAATCTTGTAGACTTCTATCAGGTCACCCCTCAACCTCTGTCCAGTGAGAACAAACCCAGTTTCTCCAACCTCTCCTCATAGTCCATACCTGGCAACATCCTGGTAAACCTCTTCTGTACCCTCTCCAAAGCCTCCACATCCTTCTGGTAGTGTGGTGACCAGAATTGAACACTATATTCCAAGTGCGGCCTAACTATTGGATTGTCAGTTAAGAGAAAAAAACCATCTGGTTCACTAATACCCATTTAGTATTGTAATATTAACATAAGCCTTACTTGTGACTAATAAATTAACTTTTAATCTTAACTTTTGGGGGAGGAAATCTGCCGTCCTTACCCGGTCTGGCCTACCTGAGATTTGACAGCCATAGCTATGTAGTTGACTCTTAACTTCCCCTGCAAAACAGCCTGCGTTCATTTTATTTCATGGGACGAGGGTGTCATTGGAACAACATTATTCCCCATCCTGAATTGAACCCTCGCATTGAGTGTCTCACTCGGCCATTTCAGATGGTAGTTGAGAGTCAACGCCATTGCTGAGGCTCTGGAGTTAGACATAGGCCGGACCGGGTAAGAATGGCAGATTTCCTTCCCTGGAGGCGCATTAGTGAACCGAGTGGGTTTTTAACAGTACTCGATGATAGTTTGATGACTGGTTTTCAATTCCAGATTTACAAATTGAGTTGAAATTCTGTCAGTTTTGAACCCACGTCCCCAGAGCGTAGGCCCTCGGATTATGAGTCAAGTTCTGTCACATCGCCCTCGCTGAAGGCTTCACAAAGAAGGCTCACTGCCACTTTCTCAGGGGGCAGTTAGGGGAGGCGATGGCCTAGTGGTATTGACATTAGTTCCATCCAGAAACTCAGCTCATGTTCCGGGGACCTGGGTTCGAATCCCGCAGATGGTGGTATTTGAATTCAACAAAAAATATCTGGAATTAAGAATCTACTGGTGACCCATTGTCGGAAAAACCCATCTGGTTCACTAATGTCCTTTAGGGAAGGAAATCTGCCGTCCTTACCCCGGTCTGGCCTACACGTGACTCCAGAGCCACAGCAATGTGGTTGAGTGTCAACTACCCTCCAAGGGCAACTAGGGATGGGCAATAAATGCTGGCTCCAGCCCACGATGCCCATGGACAAATAAAAAGATAATTAAAGATGGCTAAAAATGCAATTAGCCCTGCCAGCGACATTCTCTAACGAATGAATAACCATATCCTAGCGATTGTTATCCGTACCTGTATTTCTAAAGCCCGTGATCCCACCGACTTTAACCAGTGCCACTGGGGGTGGGGGTGGGGTGGGGGGTTGGGGGTCAGGGGTGCAGGGAGAGGGTAATAAAGATCGGCTGGAAGCAAAGGAGGGATTTGAAATGCCGACATCTCTCTGTTCCAGCACAGAGCTGCAAAGCCTAACAGCACGGAGCAGTCGGAGCGAGGCTGAAACACAGGTTTATTCATTCCTTTGGGACACGACATAAGCAGGTGAGGGGACAGGCTGGAGAGAGGGGGCGGGGGAACAGGAGCTGTGTTGTACTGGGGGCTGGGGGACTGAGTCTGGGCGATGCAGGGCCCAGTTGGCAGGGTCAGAGTTCAGCCTGGGGTGTCAAATGTCCTGGAGAGTGAATCGGAGACAGAGCTAATGACGGCTGGAGGAGTAAAGTGTGCGGGTGGGGGGTTGGGGGGATAGAGTGTTGGGGGGTGCTGTACGGGGGAAGGGTGGGGAGGAGGGGGGAGGATGGGGGTGATGTGTGGGGAGCGTGGGGGTGAGTGTGTGGAGGGAGAGTTGGGGGGGAGTGTGTGTGGGGAGGGCGTAGTGTGTGCGCGGGGAGGGGGTAGTGTGTGTGTGTGGGGGTTAGATTGGACGGTTCAGTGTGTGGGTGGCGGGGTGTGTGTGTGGGTGGCGAGGAGCGTGTGTGGGTGGCGAGGAGTGTGTGTGGGTGGCGAGGAGTGTGTGTGGGTGGTGAGGAGTGTGTGTGGGTGGCGGGGAGTGTGTGTGGGTGGTGGGGAGTGTGTGTGGGTGGTGGGGAGTGTGTGTGGGTGGTGGGGAGTGTGTGTGGGTGGTGAGGAGTGTGTGTGGGTGGTGAGGAGTGTGTGTGGGTGGTGAGGAGTGTGTGTGGGTGGCGGGGAGTGTGTGTGGGTGGTGGGGAGTGTGTGTGGGTGGCGGGGAGTGTGTGTGGGTGGCGGGGAGTGTGTGTGGGTGGTGAGAAGTGTGTGTGGGTGGCGGGGAGTGTGTGTGGGTGGCGGGGAGTGTGTGTGGGTGGTGAGGAGTGTGTGTGGGTGGTGAGGAATGTGTGTGGGTGGCGGGGAGTGTGTGTGGGTGGTGGGGAGTGTGTGTGGGTGGCGGGGAGTGTGTGTGGGTGGTGGGGAGTGTGTGTGGGTGGTGAGAGTGTGTGTGGGTGGTGAGGAGTGTGTGTGGGTGGCGGGGAGTGTGTGTGGGTGGTGGGGAGTGTGTGTGGGTGGCGGGGAGTGTGTGTGGGTGGCGGGGAGTGTGTGTGGGTGGTGAGGAGTGTGTGTGGGTGGTGAGGAATGTGTGTGGGTGGCGGGGAGTGTGTGTGGGTGGTGGGGAGTGTGTGTGGGTGGTGAGAGTGTGTGTGGGTGGTGAGGAGTGTGTGTGGGTGGCGGGGAGTGTGTGTGGGTGGTGGGGAGTGTGTGTGGGTGGCGGGGAGTGTGTGTGGGTGGTGAGGAGTGTGTGTGGGTGGTGAGGAATGTGTGTGGGTGGCGGGGAGTGTGTGTGGGTGGTGGGGAGTGTGTGTGGGTGGCGGGGAGTGTGTGTGGGTGGTGGGGAGTGTGTGTGGGTGGTGAGGAATGTGTGTGGGTGGCGGGGAGTGTGTGTGGGTGGTGGGGAGTGTGTGTGGGTGGTGAGGAGTGTGTGTGGGTGGTGGGGAGTGTGTGTGGGTGGCGGGGAGTGTGTGTGGGTGGTGGGGAGTGTGTGTGGGTGGTGAGGAGTGTGTGTGGGTGGTGAGGAATGTGTGTGGGTGGTGAGGAGTGTGTGTGGGTGGTGGGGAGTGTGTGTGGGTGGTGGGGAGTGTGTGTGGGTGGTGAGGAATGTGTGTGGGTGGCGGGGAGTGTGTGTGGGTGGTGGGGAGTGTGTGTGGGTGGTGAGGAGTGTGTGTGGGTGGCGGGGAGTGTGTGTGGGTGGTGAGGAGTGTGTGTGGGTGGTGAGGAGTGTGTGTGGGTGGTGGGGAGTGTGTGTGGGTGGTGGGGAGTGTGTGTGGGTGGTGAGGAATGTGTGTGGGTGGCGGGGAGTGTGTGTGGGTGGTGAGGAGTGTGTGTGGGTGGTGAGGAATGTGTGTGGGTGGCGGGGAGTGTGTGTGGGTGGTGGGGAGTGTGTGTGGGTGGTGAGGAGTGTGTGTGGGTGGCGGGGAGTGTGTGTGGGTGGTGAGGAGTGTGTGTGGGTGGTGAGGAGTGTGTGTGGGTGGTGAGGAGTGTGTGTGGGTAGCGGGGAGTGTGTGTGGGTGGTGGGGAGTGTGTGTGGGTGGCGGGGAGTGTGTGTGGGTGGTGGGGAGTGTGTGTGGGTGGTGAGGAATGTGTGTGGGTAGCGGGGAGTGTGTGTGGGTGGTGGGGAGTGTGTGTGGGTGGTGGGGAGTGTGTGTGGGTGGCGGGGAGTGTGTGTGGGTGGTGAGGAGTGTGTGTGGGTGGTGAGGAGTGTGTGTGGGTGGTGAGGAGTGTGTGTGGGTGGTGAGGAATGTGTGTGGGTGGTGAGGAATGTGTGTGGGTGGCGGGGAGTGTGTGTGGGTGGTGAGGAGTGTGTGTGGGTGGTGAGGAATGTGTGTGGGTGGTGAGGAATGTGTGTGGGTGGCGGGGAGTGTGTGTGGGTGGTGAGGAGTGTGTGTGGGTGGTGAGGAGTGTGTGTGGGTGGTGGGGAGTGTGTGTGGGTGGTGGGGAGTGTGTGTGGGTGGCGGGGAGTGTGTGTGGGTGGTGAGGAGTGTGTGTGGGTGGTGAGGAGTGTGTGTGGGTGGTGGGGAGTGTGTGTGGGTGGTGAGGAGTGTGTGTGGGTAGCGGGGAGTGTGTGTGGGTGGTGAGGAGTGTGTGTGGGTGGTGAGGAGTGTGTGTGGGTGGTGAGGAGTGTGTGTGGGTGGCGGGGAGTGTGTGTGGGTGGTGGGGAGTGTGTGTGGGTGGTGAGGAGTGTGTGTGGGTGGTGAGGAGTGTGTGTGGGTGGTGAGGAGTGTGTGTGGGTGGTGAGGAGTGTGTGTGGGTGGCGGGGAGTGTGTGTGGGTGGCGGGGAGGGTGTGTGGGTGGTGGGGAGTGTGTGTGGGTGGTGAGGAGTGTGTGTGGGTAGCGGGGAGTGTGTGTGGGTGGTGAGGAGTGTGTGTGGGTAGCGGGGAGTGTGTGTGGGTGGTGAGGAGTGTGTGTGGGTGGTGGGGAGTGTGTGTGGGTGGTGGGGAGTGTGTGTGGGTAGCGGGGAGTGTGTGTGGGTGGTGAGGAGTGTGTGTGGGTAGCGCGGAGTGTGTGTGGGTGGTGGGGAGTGTGTGTGGGTGGTGGGGAGTGTGTGTGGGTGGCGGGGAGTGTGTGTGGGTGGTGAGGAGTGTGTGTGGGTGGCGGGGAGTGTGTGTGGGTGGTGAGGAGTGTGTGTGGGTGGTGGGGAGTGTGTGTGGGTGGTGGGGAGTGTGTGTGGGTAGCGGGGAGTGTGTGTGGGTGGTGAGGAGTGTGTGTGGGTAGCGCGGAGTGTGTGTGGGTGGTGAGGAGTGTGTGTGGGTAGCGCGGAGTGTGTGTGGGTGGTGAGGAGTGTGTGTGGGTAGCGGGGAGTGTGTGTGGGTGGTGAGGAGTGTGTGTGGGTGGTGGGGAGTGTGTGTGGGTGGCGGGGAGTGTGTGTGGGTGGTGAGGAGTGTGTGTGGGTGGTGAGGAGTGTGTGTGGGTGGTGTGGAGTGTGTGTGGGTAGCGGGGAGTGTGTGTGGGTGGTGAGGAGTGTGTGTGGGTGGCGGGGAGTGTGTGTGGGTGGCGGGGAGTGTGTGTGGGTGGTGAGGAGTGTGTGTGGGTGGTGGGGAGTGTGTGTGGGTGGTGAGGAGTGTGTGTGGGTGGTGAGGAGTGTGTGTGGGTGGCGGGGAGTGTGTGTGGGTGGTGAGGAGTGTGTGTGGGTGGTGAGGAGTGTGTGTGGGTGGTGGGGAGTGTGTGTGGGTGGTGAGGAGTGTGTGTGGGTGGTGAGGAGTGTGTGTGGGTGGTGAGGAGTGTGTGTGGGTGGTGAGGAGTGTGTGTGGGTGGTGGGGAGTGTGTGTGGGTGGTGAGGAGTGTGTGTGGGTGGTGAGGAGTGTGTGTGGGTGGTGTGGAGTGTGTGTGGGTAGCGGGGAGTGTGTGTGGGTGGTGAGGAGTGTGTGTGGGTGGTGAGGAGTGTGTGTGGGTGGTGAGGAGTGTGTGTGGGTAGCGGGGAGTGTGTGTGGGTGGTGAGGAGTGTGTGTGGGTGGTGAGGAGTGTGTGTGGGTGGTGAGGAGTGTGTGTGGGTGGTGGGGAGTGTGTGTGGGTGGTGAGGAGTGTGTGTGGGTGGTGAGGAGTGTGTGTGGGTGGCGGGGAGTGTGTGTGGGTGGTGAGGAGTGTGTGTGGGTGGCGGGGAGTGTGTGTGGGTGGTGAGGAGTGTGTGTGGGTGGTGAGGAGTGTGTGTGGGTGGTGAGGAGTGTGTGTGGGTGGTGAGGAGTGTGTGTGGGTGGTGGGGAGTGTGTGTGGGTGGTGAGGAGTGTGTGTGGGTGGTGAGGAGTGTGTGTGGGTGGCGGGGAGTGTGTGTGGGTGGTGGGGAGTGTGTGTGGGTGGTGAGGAGTGTGTGTGGGTGGTGAGGAGTGTGTGTGGGTGGTGAGGAGTGTGTGTGGGTGGCGGGGAGTGTGTGTGGGTGGTGGGGAGTGTGTGTGGGTGGTGAGGAGTGTGTGTGGGTGGTGAGGAGTGTGTGTGGGTGGTGGGGAGTGTGTGTGGGTGGTGGGGAGTGTGTGTGGGTGGTGAGGAGTGTGTGTGGGTGGTGAGGAGTGTGTGTGGGTGGCGGGGAGTGTGTGTGGGTGGTGAGGAGTGTGTGTGGGTGGTGAGGAGTGTGTGTGGGTGGTGAGGAGTGTGTGTGGGTGGTGAGGAGTGTGTGTGGGTGGCGAGGAGTGTGTGTGGGTGGTGAGGAGTGTGTGTGGGTGGTGAGGAGTGTGTGTGGGTGGTGAGGAGTGTGTGTGGGTGGCGAGGAGTGTGTGTGGGTGGTGAGGAGTGTGTGTGGGTGGTGAGGAGTGTGTGTGGGTGGTGGGGAGTGTGTGTGGGTGGTGAGGAGTGTGTGTGGGTGGTGAGGAGTGTGTGTGGGTGGTGAGGAGTGTGTGTGGGTGGCGGGGAGTGTGTGTGGGTAGTGAGGAGTGTGTGTGGGTGGTGAGGAGTGTGTGTGGGTGGCGGGGAGTGTGTGTGGGTAGTGAGGAGTGTGTGTGGGTGGTGAGGAGTGTGTGTGGGTGGTGGGGAGTCTGTGTGGGTAGTGAGGAGTGTGTGTGGGTAGCGCGGAGTGTGTTTGGGTGGTGAGGAGTGTGTGTGGGTGGCGGGGAGTGTGTGTGGGTGGTGAGGAGTGTGTGTGGGTGGTGAGGAGTGTGTGTGGGTGGTGAGGAGTGTGTGTGGGTGGCGGGGAGTGTGTGTGGGTGGCGGGGAGTGTGTGTGGGTAGTGAGGAGTGTGTGTGGGTGGTGGGGAGTGTGTGTGGGTAGTGAGGAGTGTGTGTGGGTGGCGGGGAGTGTGTGTGGGTGGTGAGGAGTGTGTGTGGGTGGTGAGGAGTGTGTGTGGGTGGCGGGAAGTGTGTGTGGGTGGCGGGGAGTGTGTGTGGGTGGTGAGGAGTGTGTGTGGGTGGCGGGAAGTGTGTGTGGGTAGTGAGGAGTGTGTGTGGGTGGTGAGGAGTGTGTGTGGGTGGTGAGGAGTGTGTGTGGGTGGTGAGGAGTGTGTGTGGGTGGTGGGGAGTGTGTGTGGGTGGCGGGGAGTGTGTGTGGGTAGTGAGGAGTGTGTGTGGGTGGTGAGGAGTGTGTGTGGGTGGTGAGGAGTGTGTGTGGGTGGTGAGGAGTGTGTGTGGGTGGTGGGGAGTGTGTGTGGGTGGCGGGGAGTGTGTGTGGGTGGTGAGGAGTGTGTGTGGGTGGTGAGGAGTGTGTGTGGGTAGTGAGGAGTGTGTGTGGGTGGTGAGGAGTGTGTGTGGGTGGTGAGGAGTGTGTGTGGGTGGTGAGGAGTGTGTGTGGGTGGTGAGGAGTGTGTGTGGGTGGTGAGGAGTGTGTGTGGGTGGTGAGGAGTGTGTGTGGGTGGTGAGGAGTGTGTGTGGGTGTTGGGGAGTGTGTGGGTGGTGAGGAGTGTGTGTGGGTGGTGAGGAGTGTGTGTGGGTGTTGGGGAGTGTGTGGGTGGTGAGGAGTGTGTGTGGGTGTTGGGGAGTGTGTGGGTGGTGAGGAGTGTGTGTTGGTGGTGAGGAGTGTGTGTGGGTGGTGAGGAGTGTGTGTGGGTGGTGAGGAGTGTGTGTGGGTGGTGAGGAGTGTGTGTGGGTGGTGAGGAGTGTGTGTGGGTGGTGGGGAGTGTGTGTGGGTGGCGGGGAGTGTGTGTGGGTGGTGAGGAGTGTGTGTGGGTGGTGAGGAGTGTGTGTGGGTGGTGAGGAGTGTGTGTGGGTGGTGAGGAGTGTGTGTGGGTGGCGGGAAGTGTGTGTGGGTGGCGGGGAGTGTGTGTGGGTGGTGAGGAGTGTGTGTGGGTGGCGGGGAGTGTGTGTGGGTGGTGAGGAGTGTGTGTGGGTGGCGGGAAGTGTGTGTGGGTGGCGGGGATTGTGTGTGGGTAGTGAGGAGTGTGTGTGGGTGGTGAGGAGTGTGTGTGGGTGGTGAGGAGTGTGTGTGGGTGGTGAGGAGTGTGTGTGGGTGGTGAGGAGTGTGTGTGGGTGGTGAGGAGTGTGTGTGGGTGGTGAGGAGTGTGTGTGGGTAGTGAGGAGTGTGTGTGGGTGGTGGGGAGTGTGTGTGGGTGGCGGGGAGTGTGTGGGTGGTGAGGAGTGTGTGTGGGTGGTGAGGAGTGTGTGTGGGTGGTGAGGAGTGTGTGTGGGTGGTGAGGAGTGTGTGTGGGTGGTGAGGAGTGTGTGTGGGTGGCGGGGAGTGTGTGTGGGTGGTGAGGAGTGTGTGTGGGTGGTGGGGAGTGTGTGTGGGTAGCGAGGAGTGTGTGTGGGTGGTGAGGAGTGTGTGTGGGTGGCGGGGAGTGTGTGTGGGTGGCGGGGAGTGTGTGTGGGTAGTGAGGAGTGTGTGTGGGTGGTGGGGAGTGTGTGTGGGTGGCGGGAAGTGTGTGTGGATGGCGGGGAGTGTGTGTGGGTAGTGAGGAGTGTGTGTGGGTGGTGAGGAGTGTGTGTGGGTGGTGAGGAGTGTGTGTGGGTGGTGAGGAGTGTGTGTGGGTGGTGGGGAGTGTGTGTGGGTGGTGAGGAGTGTGTGTGGGTGGTGAGGAGTGTGTGTGGGTGGTGAGGAGTGTGTGTGGGTGGCGGGGAGTGTGTGTGGGTGGTGAGGAGTGTGTGTGGGTGGCGGGGAGTGTGTGTGGGTAGTGAGGAGTGTGTGTGGGTGGTGAGGAGTGTGTGTGGGTGGTGAGGAGTGTGTGTGGGTGGTGAGGAGTGTGTGTGGGTGGCGGGGAGTGTGTGTGGGTGGTGAGGAGTGTGTGTGGGTGGTGAGGAGTGTGTGTGGGTGGCGGGGAGTGTGTGTGGGTGGCGGGGAGTGTGTGTGGGTAGTGAGGAGTGTGTGTGGGTGGTGAGGAGTGTGTGTGGGTGGTGAGGAGTGTGTGTGGGTGGTGAGGAGTGTGTGTGGGTGGTGAGGAGTGTGTGTGGGTGGTGAGGAGTGTGTGTGGGTGGTGAGGAGTGTGTGTGGGTGGTGAGGAGTGTGTGTGGGTGGTGCGGAGTGTGTGTGGGTGGCGGGGAGTGTGTGTGGGTGTTGGGGAGTGTGTGTGGGTAGCGAGGAGTGTGTGTGGGTAGCGGGGAGTGTGTGTGGGTAGTGGGGAGTGTGTGTGGGTGGTGAGGAGTGTGTGTGGGTGGCGGGGAGTGTGTGTGGGTGGCGAGGAGTGTGTGTGGGTGTTGGGGAGTGTGTGTGGGTAGCGGGGAGTGTGTGTGGGTGGTGAGGAGTGTGTGTGGGTGGTGGGGAGTGTGTGTGGGTAGCGGGGAGTGTGTGTGGGTGGTGAGGAGTGTGTGTGGGTGGCGGGGAGTGTGTGTGGGTGGTGGGGAGTGTGTGTGGGTGTTGGGGAGTGTGTGTGGGTGGCGGGGAGTGTGTGTGGGTGGTGCGGAGTGTGTGTGGGTGGCGGGGAGCGCGTGTGGGTGGCGGGGAGTGTGTGTGGGTGTTGGGGAGTGTGTGTGGGTGGTGAGGAGTGTGTGTGGGTGGTGGGGAGTGTGTGTGGGTGGCGGGGAGTGTGTGTGGGTGTTGGGGAGTGTGTGTGGGTGGTGAGGAGTGTGTGTGGGTGGCGGGGAGCGCGTGTGGGTGGCGGGGAGTGTGTGTGGGTGGTGAGGAGTGTGTGTGGGTGGTGAGGAGTGTGTGTGGGTGGTGAGGAGTGTGTGTGGGTGGTGAGGAGTGCGTGTGGGTGGTGAGGAGTGTGTGTGGGTGGTGAGGAGTGTGTGTGGGTGCTGAGGAGTGTGTGTGGGTGGCGGGGAGTGTGTGTGGGTGGTGCGGAGTGTGTGTGGGTGGTGAGGAGTGCGTGTGGGTGGTGAGGAGTGTGTGTGGGTGGTGAGGAGTGTGTGTGGGTGCTGAGGAGTGTGTGTGGGTGGCGGGGAGTGTGTGTGGGTGGTGCGGAGTGTGTGTGGGTGGCGGGGAGCGCGTGTGGGTGTTGGGGAGTGCGTGTGGGTGGTGAGGAGTGTGTGTGGGTGGTGAGGAGTGTGTGTGGGTGGTGGGGAGTGTGTGTAGGTGGTGCGGAGTGTGTGTGGGTGGCGGGGAGCGCGTGTGGGTGGCGGGGAGTGTGTGTGGGTGGTGGGGAGTGTGTGTGGGTGGCGGGGAGCGCGTGTGGGTGGCGGGGAGTGTGTGTGGGTGGTGAGGAGTGTGTGTGGATGGTGAGGAGTGTGTGTGGGTGGTGAGGAGTGTGTGTGGGTGGTGAGGAGTGTGTGTGGGTGGTGAGGAGTGTGCGTGGGTGGTGAGGAGTGTGTGTGGGTGGTGAGGAGTGTGTGTGGGTGGTGAGGAGTGTGTGTGGGTGGTGGGGAGTGTGTGTGGGTGGTGAGGAGTGTGTGTGGGTGGTGCGGAGTGTGTGTGGGTGGTGAGGAGTGTGTTTGGGTGGTGAGGAGTGTGTGTGGGTGGTGAGGAGTGTGTGTGGGTGGTGTGGAGTGTGTGTGGGTGGTGAGGAGTGTGTGTGGGTGGTGAGGAGTGTGTGTGGGTGGTGAGGAGTGTGTGTGGGTGGTGAGGAGTGTGTGTGGGTGGTGGGGAGTGTGTGTGGGTGGTGAGGAGTGTGTGTGGGTGGTGGGGAGTGTGTGTGGGTGGTGAGGAGTGTGTGTGGGTGGTGAGGAGTGTGTGTGGGTGGTGGGGAGTGTGTGTGGGTGGTGAGGAGTGTGTGTGGGTGGTGGGGAGTGTGTGTGGGTGGTGAGGAGTGTGTGTGGGTGGTGGGGAGTGTGTGTGGGTGGTGGGGAGTGTGTGTGGGTGGTGAGGAGTGTGTGTGGGTGGTGAGGAGTGTGTGTGGGTGGTGGGGAGTGTGTGTGGGTGGTGAGGAGTGTGTGTGGGTGGTGGGGAGTGTGTGTGGGTGTGAGGAGTGTGTGTGGGTGGTGGGGAGTGTGTGTGGGTGGTGAGGAGTGTGTGTGGGTGGCGGGGAGTGTGTGTGGGTGGTGAGGAGTGTGTGTGGGTGGTGAGGAGTGTGTGTGGGTGGTGAGGAGTGTGTGTGGGTGGCGGGGAGTGTGTGTGGGTGGTGAGGAGTGTGTGTGGGTGGTGAGGAGTGTGTGTGGGTGGTGAGGAGTGTGTGTGGGTGGCGGGGAGTGTGTGTGGGTGGTGAGGAGTGTGTGTGGGTGGTGAGGAGTGTGTGTGGGTGGTGTGGAGTGTGTGGGTGGTGGGGAGTGTGTGTGGGTGGTGAGGAGTGTGTGTGGGTGGTGAGGAGTGTGTGTGGGTGGCGGGGAGTGTGTGTGGGTGGTGAGGAGTGTGTGTGGGTGGTGAGGAGTGTGTGTGGGTGGCGGGGAGTGTGTGTGGGTAGCGAGGAGTGTGTGTGGGTGTGGGGAGTGTGTGTGGGTGGTGGGGAGTGTGTGTGGGTGGCGGGGAGTGTGTGGGTGGTGAGGAGTGTGTGTGGGTGGTGAGGAGTGTGTGTGGGTGGTGAGGAGTGTGTGTGGGTGGTGAGGAGTGTGTGTGGGTGGTGAGGAGTGTGTGTGGGTGGTGAGGAGTGTGTGTGGGTGGTGAGGAGTGTGTGTGGGTGGCGGGGAGTGTGTGTGGGTGGTGAGGAGTGTGTGTGGGTGGTGGGGAGTGTGTGTGGGTAGCGAGGAGTGTGTGTGGGTGGTGAGGAGTGTGTGTGGGTGGCGGGGAGTGTGTGTGGGTGGCGGGGAGTGTGTGTGGGTAGTGAGGAGTGTGTGTGGGTGGTGGGGAGTGTGTGTGGGTGGCGGGAAGTGTGTGTGGATGGCGGGGAGTGTGTGTGGGTAGTGAGGAGTGTGTGTGGGTGGTGAGGAGTGTGTGTGGGTGGTGAGGAGTGTGTGTGGGTGGTGAGGAGTGTGTGTGGGTGGTGGGGAGTGTGTGTGGGTGGTGAGGAGTGTGTGTGGGTGGTGAGGAGTGTGTGTGGGTGGTGAGGAGTGTGTGTGGGTGGCGGGGAGTGTGTGTGGGTGGTGAGGAGTGTGTGTGGGTGGCGGGGAGTGTGTGTGGGTAGTGAGGAGTGTGTGTGGGTGGTGAGGAGTGTGTGTGGGTGGTGAGGAGTGTGTGTGGGTGGTGAGGAGTGTGTGTGGGTGGCGGGGAGTGTGTGTGGGTAGTGAGGAGTGTGTGTGGGTGGTGAGGAGTGTGTGTGGGTGGTGAGGAGTGTGTGTGGGTGGCGGGGAGTGTGTGTGGGTGGCGGGGAGTGTGTGTGGGTAGTGAGGAGTGTGTGTGGGTGGTGAGGAGTGTGTGTGGGTGGTGAGGAGTGTGTGTGGGTGGTGAGGAGTGTGTGTGGGTGGTGAGGAGTGTGTGTGGGTGGTGAGGAGTGTGTGTGGGTGGTGAGGAGTGTGTGTGGGTGGTGAGGAGTGTGTGTGGGTGGTGCGGAGTGTGTGTGGGTGGCGGGGAGTGTGTGTGGGTGTTGGGGAGTGTGTGTGGGTAGCGAGGAGTGTGTGTGGGTAGCGGGGAGTGTGTGTGGGTAGTGGGGAGTGTGTGTGGGTGGTGAGGAGTGTGTGTGGGTGGCGGGGAGTGTGTGTGGGTGGCGAGGAGTGTGTGTGGGTGTTGGGGAGTGTGTGTGGGTAGCGGGGAGTGTGTGTGGGTGGTGAGGAGTGTGTGTGGGTGGTGGGGAGTGTGTGTGGGTAGCGGGGAGTGTGTGTGGGTGGTGAGGAGTGTGTGTGGGTGGCGGGGAGTGTGTGTGGGTGGTGGGGAGTGTGTGTGGGTGTTGGGGAGTGTGTGTGGGTGGCGGGGAGTGTGTGTGGGTGGTGCGGAGTGTGTGTGGGTGGCGGGGAGCGCGTGTGGGTGGCGGGGAGTGTGTGTGGGTGTTGGGGAGTGTGTGTGGGTGGTGAGGAGTGTGTGTGGGTGGTGGGGAGTGTGTGTGGGTGGCGGGGAGTGTGTGTGGGTGTTGGGGAGTGTGTGTGGGTGGTGAGGAGTGTGTGTGGGTGGCGGGGAGCGCGTGTGGGTGGCGGGGAGTGTGTGTGGGTGGTGAGGAGTGTGTGTGGGTGGTGAGGAGTGTGTGTGGGTGGTGAGGAGTGTGTGTGGGTGGTGAGGAGTGCGTGTGGGTGGTGAGGAGTGTGTGTGGGTGGTGAGGAGTGTGTGTGGGTGCTGAGGAGTGTGTGTGGGTGGCGGGGAGTGTGTGTGGGTGGTGCGGAGTGTGTGTGGGTGGTGAGGAGTGCGTGTGGGTGGTGAGGAGTGTGTGTGGGTGGTGAGGAGTGTGTGTGGGTGCTGAGGAGTGTGTGTGGGTGGCGGGGAGTGTGTGTGGGTGGTGCGGAGTGTGTGTGGGTGGCGGGGAGCGCGTGTGGGTGGCGGGGAGTGTGTGTGGGTGGCGGGGAGCGCGTGTGGGTGTTGGGGAGTGCGTGTGGGTGGTGAGGAGTGTGTGTGGGTGGTGAGGAGTGTGTGTGGGTGGTGGGGAGTGTGTGTGGGTGGTGCGGAGTGTGTGTGGGTGGCGGGGAGCGCGTGTGGGTGGCGGGGAGTGTGTGTGGGTGGTGGGGAGTGTGTGTGGGTGGCGGGGAGCGCGTGTGGGTGGCGGGGAGTGTGTGTGGGTGGTGAGGAGTGTGTGTGGGTGGTGGGGAGTGTGTGTGGATGGTGAGGAGTGTGTGTGGGTGGTGAGGAGTGTGTGTGGGTGGTGAGGAGTGTGTGTGGGTGGTGAGGAGTGTGCGTGGGTGGTGAGGAGTGTGTGTGGGTGGTGAGGAGTGTGTGTGGGTGGTGAGGAGTGTGTGTGGGTGGTGGGGAGTGTGTGTGGGTGGTGAGGAGTGTGTGTGGGTGGTGCGGAGTGTGTGTGGGTGGTGAGGAGTGTGTTTGGGTGGTGAGGAGTGTGTGTGGGTGGTGAGGAGTGTGTGTGGGTGGTGTGGAGTGTGTGTGGGTGGTGAGGAGTGTGTGTGGGTGGTGAGGAGTGTGTGTGGGTGGTGAGGAGTGTGTGTGGGTGGTGAGGAGTGTGTGTGGGTGGTGGGGAGTGTGTGTGGGTGGTGAGGAGTGTGTGTGGGTGGTGGGGAGTGTGTGTGGGTGGTGAGGAGTGTGTGTGGGTGGTGAGGAGTGTGTGTGGGTGGTGGGGAGTGTGTGTGGGTGGTGAGGAGTGTGTGTGGGTGGTGGGGAGTGTGTGTGGGTGGTGAGGAGTGTGTGTGGGTGGTGGGGAGTGTGTGTGGGTGGTGGGGAGTGTGTGTGGGTGGTGAGGAGTGTGTGTGGGTGGTGAGGAGTGTGTGTGGGTGGTGGGGAGTGTGTGTGGGTGGTGAGGAGTGTGTGTGGGTGGTGGGGAGTGTGTGTGGGTGTGAGGAGTGTGTGTGGGTGGTGGGGAGTGTGTGTGGGTGGTGAGGAGTGTGTGTGGGTGGCGGGGAGTGTGTGTGGGTGGTGAGGAGTGTGTGTGGGTGGTGAGGAGTGTGTGTGGGTGGTGAGGAGTGTGTGTGGGTGGCGGGGAGTGTGTGTGGGTGGTGAGGAGTGTGTGTGGGTGGTGAGGAGTGTGTGTGGGTGGTGAGGAGTGTGTGTGGGTGGCGGGGAGTGTGTGTGGGTGGTGAGGAGTGTGTGTGGGTGGTGAGGAGTGTGTGTGGGTGGTGAGGAGTGTGTGTGGGTGGTGTGGAGTGTGTGGGTGGTGGGGAGTGTGTGTGGGTGGTGAGGAGTGTGTGTGGGTGGTGAGGAGTGTGTGTGGGTGGCGGGGAGTGTGTGTGGGTGGTGAGGAGTGTGTGTGGGTGGTGAGGAGTGTGTGTGGGTGGCGGGGAGTGTGTGTGGGTAGCGAGGAGTGTGTGTGGGTGTGGGGAGTGTGTGTGGGTGGTGAGGAGTGTGTGTGGGTGGTGGGGAGTGTGTGTGGGTGGCGGGGAGTGTGTGTGGGTGGCGGGGAGTGTGTGTGGGTAGCGAGGAGTGTGTGTGGGTGGTGGGGAGTGTGTGTGGGTGGTGAGGAGTGTGTGTGGGTGGCGGGGAGTGTGTGTGGGTGGCGGGGAGTGTGTGTGGGTAGCGAGGAGTGTGTGTGGGTGGTGGGGAGTGTGTGTGGGTGGTGAGGAGTGTGTGTGGGTGGTGAGGAGTGTGTGTGGGTGGTGAGGAGTGTGTGTGGGTGGCGGGGAGTGTGTGTGGGTGGCGGGGAGTGTGTGTGGGTAGCGAGGAGTGTGTGTGGGTGGTGGGGAGTGTGTGTGGGTGGTGAGGAGTGTGTGTGGGTGGTGAGGAGTGTGTGTGGGTGGCGGGGAGTGTGTGTGGGTGGCGGGGAGTGTGTGTGGGTAGCGAGGAGTGTGTGTGGGTGGTGGGGAGTGTGTGTGGGTGGTGAGGAGTGTGTGTGGGTGGTGAGGAGTGTGTGTGGGTGGTGAGGAGTGTGTGTGGGTGGCGGGGAGTGTGTGTGGGTAGCGAGGAGTGTGTGTGGGTGGTGGGGAGTGTGTGTGGGTGGTGAGGAGTGTGTGTGGGTGGTGGGGAGTGTGTGTGGGTGGCGGGGAGTGTGTGTGGGTAGCGAGGAGTGTGTGTGGGTGGCGGGGAGTGTGTGTGGGTGGTGAGGAGTGTGTGTGGGTGGTGAGGAGTGTGTGTGGGTGGTGAGGAGTGTGTGTGGGTGGCGGGGAGTGTGTGTGGGTAGCGAGGAGTGTGTGTGGGTGGTGGGGAGTGTGTGTGGGTGGTGAGGAGTGTGTGTGGGTGGTGGGGAGTATGTGTGGGTGGTGAGGAGTGTCTGTGGGTGGTGAGGAGTGTGTGTGGGTGGTGAGGAGTGTGTGTGGGTGGCGGGGAGTGTGTGTGGGTGGTGAGGAGTGTGTGTGGGTGGTGAGGAGTGTGTGTGGGTGGTGAGGAGTGTGTGTGGGTGGTGAGGAGTGTGTGTGGGTGGTGCGGAGTGTGTGTGGGTGGTGCGGAGTGTGTGTGGGTGGCGGGGAGTGTGTGTGGGTGGTGAGGAGTGTGTGTGGGTGGTGGGAGTGTGTGTGGGTGGTGAGGAGTGTGTGTGGGTGGTGAGGAGTGTGTGTGGGTGGTGAGGAGTGTGTGTGGGTGGTGAGGAGTGTGTGTGGGTAGCGGGGAGTGTGTGTGGGTGGTGCGGAGTGTGTGTGGGTGGCGGGGAGTGTGTGTGGGTGGTGCGGAGTGTGTGTGGGTGGCGGGGAGTGTGTGTGGGTGGTGCGGAGTGTGTGTGGGTGGCGGGGAGTGTGTGTGGGTGGTGCGGAGTGTGTGTGGGTGGCGGGGAGTGTGTGTGGGTGGTGCGGAGTGTGTGTGGGTGGCGGGGAGTGTGTGTGGGTGGTGAGGAGTGTGTGTGGGTGGCGGGGAGTGTGTGTGGGTGGCGGGGAGTGTGTGTGGGTGGCGGGGAGTGTGTGTGGGTGTTGGGGAGTGTGTGTGGGTAGCGAGGAGTGTGTGTGGGTAGCGAGGAGTGTGTGTGGGTGGTGAGGAGTGTGTGTGGGTGGTGCGGAGTGTGTGTGGGTGGCAGGGAGTGTGTGTGGGTTGCGGGGAGTGTGTGTGGGTGGTGAGGAGTGTGTGTGGGTGGTGAGGAATGTGTGTGGGTGGCGGGGAGTGAGTGTGGGTGGCGGGGAGTGTGTGTGGGTGGTGGGGAGTGTGTGTGGGTGGCGGGGAGTGTGTGTGGGTGGTGAGGAGTGTGTGTGGGTGGTGATGAGTGTGTGTGGGTGGTGAGGAGTGTGTGTGGGTGGTGGGGAGTGTGTGTGGGTGGTGAGGAGTGTGTGTGGGTGGTGGGGAGTGTGTGTGGGTGGTGAGGAGTGTGTGTGGGTGGTGCGGAGTGTGTGTGGGTGGCGGGGAGTGTGTGTGGGTGGTGAGGAGTGTGTGTGGGTGGTGGGGAGTGTGTGTGGGTGGTGAGGAGTGTGTGTGGGTGGCGGGGAGTGTGTGTGGGTGGTGAGGAGTGTGTGTGGGTGGTGGGGAGTGTGTGTGGGTGGTGAGGAGTGTGTGTGGGTGGTGCGGAGTGTGTGTGGGTGGCGGGGAGTGTGTGTGGGTGGTGAGGAGTGTGTGTGGGTGGTGGGGAGTGTGTGTGGGTGGTGAGGAGTGTGTGTGGGTGGCGGGGAGTGTGTGTGGGTGGCGGGGAGTGTGTGTGGGTGGTGAGGAGTGTGTGTGGGTGGTGGGGAGTGTGTGTGGGTGGTGAGGAGTGTGTGTGGGTGGCGGGGAGTGTGTGTGGGTGGCGGGGAGTGTGTGTGGATGGTGAGGAGTGTGTGTGGGTGGCGGGGAGCGCGTGTGGGTGGCGGGGAGTGTGTGTGGGTGGCGGGGAGTGTGTGTGGATGGTGAGGAGTGTGTGTGGGTGGCGGGGAGTGCGTGTGGGTGTTGGGGAGTGCGTGTGGGTGGTGAGGACTGTGTGTGGGTGGCGGGGAGTGTGTGTGGGTGGCGGGGAGTGTGTGTGGGTGGCGGGGAGTGTGTGTGGGTGGTGAGGAGTGTGTGTGGGTGGTGAGGAGTGTGTGTGGGTAGCGGGGAGCGCGTGTGGGTGGCGGGGAGTGTGTGTGGGTGTTGGGGAGTGTGTGTGGGTGGTGAGGAGTGTGTGTGGGTGGCGGGGAGTGTGTGTGGGTGGTGAGGAGTGTGTGTGGGTGGCGGGGAGTGTGTGTGGGTGGCGGGGAGTGTGTGTGGGTGGCGGGGAGTGTGTGTGGGTGGCGGGGAGTGTGTGTGGGTGGCGGGGAGTGTGTGTGGGTGGCGGGGAGTGTGTGTGGGTGGCGGGGAGTGTGTGTGGGTGGTGAGCAGTGTGTGGGTGGTGGGGAGTGTGTGTGGGTGGTGAGGAGTGTGTGTGGGTGGTGGGGAGTGTGTGTGGGTGGTGGGGAGTGTGTGTGGGTGGCGGGGAGTGTGTGTGGGTGGCGGGGAGTGTGTGTGGGTGGCGGGGAGTGTGTGTGGGTGGTGAGGAGTGTGTGTGGGTGGTGAGGAGTGTGTGTGGGTGGTGGGGAGTGTGTGTGGGTGGTGAGGAGTGTGTGTGGCTGGTGGGGAGTGTGTGTGGGTGGTGAGGACTGTGTGTGGGTGGTGAGGAGTGTGTGTGGGTGGTGGGGAGTGTGTGTGGGTGGTGAGGAGTGTGTGTGGGTGGTGGGGAGTGTGTGTGGGTGGTGAGGAGTGTGTGTGGCTGGTGGGGAGTGTGTGTGGGTGGTGAGGACTGTGTGTGGGTGGTGAGGAGTGTGTGTGGGTGGTGGGGAGTGTGTGTGGGTGGCGGGGAGTGTGTGTGGGTGGCGGGGAGTGTGTGTGGGTGGCGGGGAGTGTGTGTGGGTGGCGGGGAGTGTGTGTGGGTGTTGGGGAGTGTGTGTGGGTGGTGAGCAGTGTGTGGGTGGTGGGGAGTGTGTGTGGGTGGTGAGGAGTGTGTGTGGGTGGTGGGGAGTGTGTGTGGGTGGTGAGGACTGTGTGTGGGTGGTGAGGAGTGTGTGTGGGTGGTGGGGAGTGTGTGTGGGTGGCGGGGAGTGTGTGTGGGTGTTGGGGAGTGTGTGTGGGTGGTGAGGAGTGTGTGTGGGTGGTGAGGAGTGTGTGTGGGTGGTGGGGAGTGTGTGTGGGTGGTGAGGAGTGTGTGTGGGTGGTGGGGAGTGTGTGTGGGTGGTGAGGAGTGTGTGTGGGTCGCGGGGTGTGTGTGTGGGTGGCGGGTAGTGTGTGTGGGTGGTGAGGAGTGTGTGTGGGTGGCGGGAATGTGTGTGGGTGGTGAGGAGTGTGTGTGGGTGGTGAGGAGTGTGTGTGGGTGGTGAGGAGTGTGTGTGGGTGGCGGGGAGTGTGTGTGGGTGGTGAGGAGTGTGTGTGGGTGGCGGGAATGTGTGTGGGTGGTGAGGAGTGTGTGTGGGTGGTGAGGAGTGTGTGTGGGTGGCGGGGAGTGTGTGTGGGTGGCGGGGAGTGTGTGTGGGTGGTGAGGAGTGTGTGTGGATGGTGAGGAGTGTGTGTGGGTGGTGAGGAGTGTGTGTGGGTGGCGGGAATGTGTGTGGGTGGTGAGGAGTGTGTGTGGGTGGTGAGGAGTGTGTGTGGGTGGTGAGCAGTGTGTGTGGGTAGTGGGGAGTGTGTGTGGGTGGTGAGGAGTGTGTGTGGGTGGTGAGGAGTGTGTGTGGGTGGTGAGGAATGTGTGTGGGTGGTGAGGAGTGTGTGGGTGGTGAGGAGTGTGTGTGGGTGGTGAGGAGTGTGTGTGGGTGGTGAGGAGTGTGTGTGGGTGGCGGGAATGTGTGTGGGTGGTGAGGAGTGTGTGTGGGTGGTGAGCAGTGTGTGTGGGTAGTGGGGAGTGTGTGTGGGTGGTGAGGAGTGTGTGTGGGTGGTGAGGAGTGTGTGTGGGTGGTGAGGAGTGTGTGTGGGTGGCGGGGAGTGTGTGTGGGTGGCGGGGAGTGTGTGTGGGTGGTGAGGAGTGTGTGTGGGTGGTGAGGAGTGTGTGTGGGTGGTGAGGAATGTGTGTGGGTGGCGGGGAGTGTGTGTGGGTGGCGGGGAGTGTGTGTGGGTGGTGGGGAGTGTGTGTGGGTGGTGAGGAGTGTGTGTGGGTGGTGAGGACTGTGTGTGGGTGGCGGGGAGTGTGTGTGGGTGGTGAGGAGTGTGTGTGGGTGGTGAGGACTGTGTGTGGGTGGCGGGGAGTGTGTGTGGGTGGTGAGGAGTGTGTGTGGGTGGTGAGGAATGTGTGTGGGTGGCGGGGAGTGTGTGTGGGTGGTGAGGAGTGTGTGTGGGTGGTGAGGAGTGTGTGTGGGTGGTGAGGACTGTGTGTGGGTGGTGGGGAGTGTGTGTGGGTGGTGAGGAGTGTGTGTGGGTGGTGAGGAGTGTGTGTGGGTGGTGAGGACTGTGTGTGGGTGGCGGGGAGTGTGTGTGGGTGGTGAGGAGTGTGTGTGGGTGGTGAGGAATGTGTGTGGGTGGCGGGGAGTGTGTGTGGGTGGTGGGGAGTGTGTGTGGGTGGTGAGGAGTGTGTGTGGGTGGTGAGGACTGTGTGTGGGTGGTGGGGAGTGTGTGTGGGTGGTGAGGAGTGTGTGTGGGTGGTGAGGACTGTGTGTGGGTGGCGGGGAGTGTGTGTGGGTGGTGAGGAGTGTGTGTGGGTGGTGAGGAATGTGTGTGGGTGGCGGGGAGTGTGTGTGGGTGGTGAGGAGTGTGTGTGGGTGGTGAGGAGTGTGTGTGGGTGGTGAGGAGTGTGTGTGGGTGGTGAGGAATGTGTGTGGGTGGCGGGGAGTGTGTGTGGGTGGTGAGGAGTGTGTGTGGGTGGTGAGGAATGTGTGTGGGTGGCGGGGAGTGTGTGTGGGTGGTGAGGAGTGTGTGTGGGTGGTGAGGAGTGTGTGTGGGTGGTGAGGAGTGTGTGTGGGTGGTGAGGAGTGTGTGTGGGTGGCGGGGAGTGTGTGTGGGTGGTGAGGAGTGTGTGTGGGTGGCGGGGAGTGTGTGTGGGTGGTGAGGAGTGTGTGTGGGTGGTGAGGAATGTGTGTGGGTGGCGAGGAGTGTGTGTGGGTGGTGAGGAGTGTGTGTGGGTGGTGGGGAGTGTGTGTGGGTGGTGAGCAGTGTGTGTGGGTGGTGAGGAGTGTGTGTGGGTGGCGGGGAGCGCGTGTGGGTAGCGGGGAGTGTGTGTGGGTAGCGGGGAGTGTGTGTGGGTGGCGGGGAGTGTGTGTGGGTGGCGGGGAGTGTGTGTGGGTGGTGAGGACTGTGTGTGGGTAGCGAGGAGTGTGTGTGGGTAGCGGGGAGTGTGTGTGGGTGGTGAGGAGTGTGTGTGGGTGGCGGGGAGTGTGTGTGGGTGGTGAGGAGTGTATGTGGGTAGCGAGGAGTGTGTGTGGGTGGTGAGGAGTGTGTGTGGGTGGCGGGGAGCGCGTGTGGGTAGCGGGGAGTGTGTGTGGGTGGCGGGGAGTGTGTGTGGGTGGTGAGGAGTGTATGTGGGTAGCGAGGAGTGTGTGTGGGTGGTGAGGAGTGTATGTGGGTAGCGAGGAGTGTGTGTGGGTGGCGGGGAGTGTGTGTGGGTGGTGAGGAGTGTATGTGGGTAGCGAGGAGTGTGTGTGGGTGGCGGGGAGCGCGTGTGGGTGGCGGGGAGTGTGTGTGGGTGGTCGGGAGTGTGTGTGGGTAGCGGGGAGTGTGTGTGGGTGGCGGGGAGTGTGTGTGGGTGGTGAGGAGTGTGTGTGCGTAGCGGGGAGTGTGTGTGGGTGGTGGGGAGTGTGTGTGGGTGGTGAGGAGTGTGTGTGGGTGGCGGGGAGTGTGTGTGGATGGTGGGGAGTGTGTGTGGGTGGTGAGGAGTGTGTGTGGGTGGTGAGGAGTGTGTGTGGGTGGTGAGGAGTGTGTGTGGGTGGTGAGAAGTGTGTGTGGGTGGCGGGGAGTGTGTGTGGGTGGTGGGGAGTGTGTGTGGGTGGTGGGGAGTGTGTGTGGGTGGCGGGGAGTGTGTGTGGGTGGTGAGGAGTGTGTGTGGGTGGTGAGGAGTGTGTGTGGGTGGTGAGTGAGTGTGTGTGGGTGGTGAGGAGTGTGTGTGGGTGGCGGGGAGTGTGTGTGGGTGGCGGGGAGTGTGTGTGGGTGGTGAGGAGTGTGTGTGGGTGGTGAGAAGTGTGTGTGGGTGGCAGGGAGTGTGTGTGGGTGGTGAGAAGTGTGTGTGGGTGGCGGGGAGTGTGTGTGGGTGGTGGGGAGTGTGTGTGGGTGGCGGGGAGCGCGTGTGGGTAGCGGGAGTGTGTGTGGGTGGTGAGGAGTGTGTGTGGGTGGTGAGGAGTGTGTGTGGGTGGTGAGGAGTGTGTGTGGGTGGTGAGGAGTGTGTGTGGGTGGCGGGGAGCGCGTGTGGGTAGCGGGGAGTGTGTGTGGGTGGTGAGGAGTGTGTGTGGGTGGCGGGGAGTGTGTGTGGGTGGTGAGGAGTGTGTGTGGGTGGTGAGGAGTGTGTGTGGGTGGTGAGGAGTGTGTGTGGGTGGCGGGGAGCTGTGTGTGGGTAGCGGGGAGTGTGTGTGGGTAGCGGGGAGTGTGTGTGGGTGGTGAGAAGTGTGTGTGGGTGGCGGGGAGTGTGTGTGGGTGGTGAGGAGTGTGTGTGGGTAGCGAGGAGTGTGTGTGGGTGGTGAGAAGTGTGTGTGGGTAGCGGGAGTGTGTGTGGGTGGTGAGAAGTGTGTGTGGGTAGCGGGGAGTGTGTGTGGGTGGTGAGGAGTGTGTGTGGGTGGTGGGGAGTGTGTGTGGGTGGTGACACAGTGAGCACGTGATGTGTGGGTGGCGGGGAGTGTGTGTGGGTGGTGAGAGTGTGTGTGGGTGAGCGGGGAGTGTGTGTGGGTGGTGAGAAGTGTGTGGGGTAGCGGGGAGTGTGTGTGGGTGGTGAGGAGTGTGTGTGGGTGGTGGGGAGTGTGTGTGGGTGGTGAGGAGTGTGTGTGGGTGGTGAGGAGTGTGTGTGGGTGGTGAGAAGTGTGTGTGGGTAGCGGGGAGTGTGTGTGGGTGGTGAGGAGTGTGTGTGGGTGGTGGGAGTGTGTGTGGGTAGCGGGGAGTGTGTGTGGGTGGTGAGGAGTGTGTGTGGGTGGTGGGGAGTGTGTGTGGGTGGTGAGGAGTGTGTGTGGGTGGTGAGGAGTGTGTGTGGGTGGTGAGGAGTGTGTGTGGGTGGTGAGAAGTGTGTGTGGGTGGTGAGGAGTGTGTGTGGGTGGTGAGGAGTGTGTGTGGGTGGTGAGGAGTGGTGTGTGGGTGGTGAGAAGTGTGTGTGGGTAGCGGGGGAGTGTGTGTGGGTGGTGAGGAGTGTGTGTGGGTGGCGGGGAGTGTGTGTGGGTGGCGGGGGAGTGTTTGTGGGTGGCGGGGAGTGTGTGTGGGTGGCGGGGAGTGTGTGTGGGTGGCGGGGGAGTGTGTGTGGGTGGCGGGGAGTGTTTGTGGGTGGTGAGGAGTGTGTGTGGGTGGTGAGGAGTGTGTGTGGGTGGTGAGGAGTGTGTGTGGGTGGCGGGGAGGAGTAGTGTGTGGGTGGCGGGGGACAGTGTGTGGGTGGTGGGGAGTGTGTGTGTGGGTGGCGAGGAGTGTGTGTGGGTAGCGAGGAGTGTGTGTGGGTAGCGGGGACAGTGTGTGGGTGGTGGGGAGTGTGTGTCGGTGGCGGGGAGTGTGTGTGTGTGGTGGGGAGTGTGTGTGGGTGGTGAGGAGTGTGTGTGGGTAGCGGGGACAGTGTGTGGGTAGCGGGGAGTGTGTGTGGGTGGCGGGGAGTGTGTGTGTGTGGTGGGGAGTGTGTGTGGGTGGTGAGGAGTGTGTGTGGGTGGCGGGGAGTGTGTGTGGGTGGTGGGGAGTGTGTGTGGGTAGCGGGGGACAGTGGTTGTGGGTAGCGGGGAGTGTGTGTGGGTGGCGGGGAGTGTGTGTGTGTGGTGGGGAGTGTGTGTGGGTGGTGAGGAGTGTGTGTGGGTGGCGGGGAGTGTGTGTGGGTGGTGAGGAGTGTGTGTGGGTGGTGAGGAGTGTGTGTGGGTGGCGGGGAGTGTGTGTCGGTGGCGGGGAGTGTGTGTGGGTAGCGGGGAGTGTCTGTGGGCAACGGGTAGTTTGTGTGGGTGGGGGGGAGTGTGTGTGGGGTAGCGGGTAGTGTGTGTGGGTGGCGGGGAGTGTTTGTGGGTGGTGAGGAGTGTGTGTGGGGTGGTGAGGAGTGTGTGTGGGTGGTGAGAAGTGTGTGTGGGTGGTGAGGAGTGTGTGTGGGTGGTGAGGAGTGTGTGTGGGTGGTGAGGAGTGTGTGTGGGTGGTGGGGAGTGTTTGTGGGTGGTGAGGAGTGTGTGTGGGTGGTGGGGAGTGTTTGTGGGTGGTGGAGAGGAGTGTGTGTGGGTGGTGGGGAGTGTGTGTGGGTGGCGAGGACAGTGTGTGGGTGGTGGGGAGTGTGTGTCGGTGGCGGGGAGAGTGTGTGGGTAGCGGGGAGTGTCTGTGGGCAACGGGTAGTTTGTGTGGGTGGGGGGAGTGTGTGTGGGTAGCGGGTAGTGTGTGTGGGGTGGCGGGGAGTGTTTGTGGGTGGTGAGGAGTGTGTGTGGGTGGTGAGGAGTGTGTGTGGGTGGTGAGAAGTGTGTGTGGGTGGTGAGGAGTGTGTGTGGGTGGTGAGGAGTGTGTGTGGGTGGTGAGGAGTGTGTGTTGGTGGCGGGGAGTGTGTGTGGGTGGCGGGGAGTGTGTGTGGGTGGCGGGGAGTGTGTGTGGGTGGCGGGGAGTGGTGTGTGTGGTGGCGGGGAGTGTGTGTGGGGTGGCGGGGAGTGTGTGTGGGTGGCGGGGAGTGTGTGGTTGGGTGGCGGGGAGTGTGTGTTGGTGGCGGGGGAGTGTGTGTTGGTGGCGGGGAGTGTGTGTGGGTGGCGGGGAGTGTTTGTGGGTGGTGAGGAGTGTGTGTGGGTGGTGAGGAGAGTGTGTGGGTGGTGAGGAGTGTGTGTGGGTGGTGAGGAGTGTGTGTGGGTGGTGAGGAGTGTGTGTGGGTGGCGGGGAGTGTGTGTGGGTGGTGAGGAGTGTGTGTGGGTGGCGGGGAGTGTGTGTGGATGGTGAGGAGTGTGTGTGGGTGGTGAGGAGTGTGTGTGGGTGGCGGGGAGTGTGTGTGGGTGGTGGAGGGAGAGTGTGTGTGGGTGGTGAGGAGTGTGTGTGTGGGTGGCGGGGAGTGTGTGTGGGTGGTGAGGAGTGTGTGTGGGTGGCGGGGAGTGTGTGTGGGTGGCGGGGAGTGTGTGTGGGTGGTGAGGAGTGTGTGTGGGTGGTGAGGAGAGTGTGTGGGTGGTGAGGAGTGTGTGTGGGTGGTGAGAGTGTGTGTGGGTGGTGAGGAGTGTGTGTGGGTGGTGAGGAGTGTGTGTGGGTGGTGAGGAGTGTGTGTGGGTGGCGGGGAGTGTGTGTGGGTGGTGAGGAGTGTGTGTGGGTGGTGAGGAGTGTGTGTGGGTGGCGGGGAGTGTGTGTGGGTGGTGAGGAGTGTGTGTGGGTGGTGAGGAGTGTGTGTGGGTGGTGAGGAGTGTGTGTGGGTGGTGAGGAGTGTGTGTGGGTGGCGGGGAGTGTGTGTGGGTGGTGAGGAGTGTGTGTGGGTGGCGGGGAGTGTGTGTGGGTGGTGAGGAGTGTGTGTGGGTGGCGGGGAGTGTGTGTGGGTGGTGAGGAGTGTGTGTGGGTAGCGGGGAGTGTGTGTGGGTGGTGAGGAGTGTGTGTGGGTGGTGTGGAGTGTGTGTGGGTGGTGAGGAGTGTGTGTGGGTGGCGGGGAGTGTGTGTGGGTGGCGGGGAGTGTGTGTGGGTGGCGGGGAGTGTGTGTGGGTGGCGGGGAGTGTGTGTGGGTGGCGGGGAGTGTGTGTGGGTGGTGAGGAGTGTGTGTGGGTGGTGAGGAGAGTGTGTGGGTGGTGAGGAGTGTGTGTGGGTGGTGGAGAGTGTGTGTGGGTGGTGAGGAGTGTGTGTGGGTGGTGAGGAGTGTGTGTGGGTGGTGAGGAGTGTGTGTGGGGTGGCGGGGAGTGTGTGTGGGTGGTGAGGAGTGTGTGTGGGTGGCGGGGAGTGTGTGTGGGTGGCGGGGAGTGTGTGTGGGTGGTGGGGAGTGTGTGTGTGGGTGGTGAGGAGTGTGTGTGGGTGGTGAGGAGTGTGTGTGGGTGGTGGGGAGTGTGTGTGGGTGGCGGGGAGTGTGTGTGGGTACACAGTGAGCACGTGAGAGGAGTGTGTGTGGGTGGTGAGGAGTGTGTGTGGGTGGTGGGGAGTGTGTGTGGGTGGCGGGGAGTGTGTGTGGGTGGTAAGGAGTGTGTGTGGGTGGTGATGAGTGTGTGTGGGTGGTGAGGAGTGTGTGTGGGTGGTGAGAGTGTGTGTGGGTGGTGAGGAGTGTGTGTGGGTGGTGATGAGTGTGTGTGGGTGGTGAGGAGTGTGTGTGGGTGGTGAGAGTGTGTGTGGGTGGTGAGGAGTGTGTGTGGGTGGCGGGGAGTGTGTGTGGGTGGTGAGGAGTGTGTGTGGGTGGTGAGGAGTGTGTGTGGGTGGTGAGAGTGTGTGTGGGTGGTGAGGAGTGTGTGGTGGCGGGAGTGTGGTGGGTGGTGAGGAGTGTGTGTGGGTGGTGGGGAGTGTGTGTGGGTGGTGGGGAGTGTGTGTGGGTGGCGGGGAGTGTGTGTGGGTGGTGAGGAGTGTGTGTGGGTGGTGAGGAGTGTGTGTGGGTGGCGGGGAGTGTGTGTGGGTGGGAGGAGTGTGTGTGGGTGGTGAGGAGTGTGTGTGGGTGGTGAGGAGTGTGTGTGGGTGGCGGGGAGTGTGTGTGGGTGGTGAGGAGTGTGTGTGGGTGGTGAGGAGTGTGTGTGGGTGGTGAGAGTGTGTGTGGGTGGCGGGGAGTGTGTGTGGGTGGTGAGGAGTGTGTGTGGGTGGTGAGGAGTGTGTGTGGGTGGTGAGGAGTGTGTGTGGGTGGCGGGGAGTGTGTGTGGGTGGTGAGGAGTGTGTGTGGGTGGTGAGGAGTGTGTGTGGGTGGTGAGGAGTGTGTGTGGGTGGTGAGGAGTGTGTGTGGGTGGCGGGGAGTGTGTGTGGGTGGCGGGAGTGTGTGTGGGTGGTGGGAGTGTGTGTGGGTGGTGGGGAGTGTGTGTGGGTGGTGAGGAGTGTGTGTGGGTGGTGAGGAGTGTGTGTGGGTGGTGAGGAGTGTGTGGGTGGGGAGGAGTGTGTGTGGGTGGAGGGAGTGTGTGTGGGTGGTGAGGAGTGTGTGTGGGTGGTGAGGAGTGTGTGTGGGTGGTGAGGAGTGTGTGTGGGTGGGAGGAGTGTGTGTGGGTGGTGGGAGTGTGTGTGGGTGGTGAGGAGTGTGTGTGGGTAGCGGGGAGTGTGTGTGGGTGCGGGGAGTGTGTGTGGGTGGTGAGGAGTGTGTGTGGGTGGTGAGGAGTGTGTGTGGGTGGTGAGGAGTGTGTGTGGGTGGTGAGGAGTGTGTGTGGGTGGTGGGGAGTGTGTGTGGGTGGTGAGGAGTGTGTGTGGGTGGTGAGGAGTGTGTGTGGGTGGCGGGGAGTGTGTGTGGGTGGTGAGGAGTGTGTGTGGGTGGTGAGGAGTGTGTGTGGGTGGTGAGGGAGTGTGTGTGGGTGGTGGGAGTGTGTGTGGGTGCGGGGAGTGTGTGTGGGTGGTGAGGAGTGTGTGGGTGTGGAGAGGTGTGTGGTGGTGAGGAGTGTGTGTGGGTGGCGGGGAGTGTGTGTGGGTGGTGAGGAGTGTGTGTGGGTGGTGAGGAGTGTGTGTGGGTGGTGAGGAGTGTGTGTGGGTGGTGAGGAGTGTGTGTGGGTGGTGAGGAGTGTGTGTGGGTGGTGAGGAGTGTGTGTGGGTGGTGAGGAGTGTGTGTGGGTGGTGAGGAGTGTGTGTGGGTGGTGAGGAGTGTGTGTGGGTGGTGAGGAGTGTGTGTGGGTGGCGGGGAGTGTGTGTGGGTGTGAGGAGTGTGTGTGGGTGGTGAGGAGTGTGTGTGGGTGGTGAGGAGTGTGTGTGGGTGGCGGGGAGTGTGTGTGGGTGGTGAGGAGTGTGTGTGGGTGGTGAGGAGTGTGTGTGGGTGGTGAGGAGTGTGTGTGGGTGGTGAGGAGTGTGGTGGGTGGTGGGAGTGTGTGTGGGTGGGGGAGTGTGTGTGGGTGGTGAGGAGTGTGTGTGGGTGGCGGGGAGTGTGTGTGGGTGGTGCGGAGTGTGTGTGGGTGGTGAGGAGTGTGTGTGGGTCGTGAGGAGTGTGTGTGGGTGGTGAGGAGTGTGTGTGGGTGGTGAGGAGAGTGTGTGGGTCGTGAGGATTGTGTGTGGGTGGTGAGGAGTGTGTGTGGGTGGTGAGGAGTGTGTGTGGGTGGCGGGGAGTGTGTGTGGGTGGTGAGGAGTGTGTGTGGGTGGCGGGGAGTGTGTGTGGGTGGTGAGGAGTGTGTGTGGGTGGCGGGGAGTGTGTGTGGGTGGCGGGGAGTGTGTGTGGGTGGTGAGGAGTGTGTGTGGGTGGCGGGGAGTGTGTGTGGGTGGCGGGGAGTGTGTGTGGGTGGTGAGGAGTGTGTGTGGGTCGTGAGGATTGTGTGTGGGTGGTGAGGAGTGTGTGTGGGTTGTGAGGAGTGTGTGTGGGTGGTGAGGAGTGTGTGTGGGTGGTGAGGAGTGTGTGTGGGTCGTGAGGAGTGTGTGTGGGTGGTGAGGAGTGTGTGTGGGTTGTGAGGAGAGTGTGTGGGTCGTGAGGATTGTGTGTGGGTGGTGCGGAGTGTGTGTGGGTGGTGAGGAGTGTGTGTGGGTGGTGCGGAGTGTGTGTGGGTGGTGAGGAGTGTGTGTGGGTGGTGAGGAGTGTGTGTGGGTGGTGCGGAGTGTGTGTGGGTGGTGGAGTGTGTGTGGGTGGTGAGGAGTGTGTGTGGGTGGTGCGGAGTGTGTGTGGGTGGTGAGGAGTGTGTGTGGGTGGTGCGGAGTGTGTGTGGGTGGTGAGGAGTGTGTGTGGGTCGTGAGGATTGTGTGTGTGTGGGTGGTGGGGAGTGTGTGTGGGTGGCGGGGAGTGTGTGTGGGTGGTGAGGAGTGTGTGTGGGTGGTGAGGAGTGTGTGTGGGTGGCGGGGAGTATGTGTGGGTGGCGGGGAGTGTGTGTGGGTGGTGAGGAGTGTGTGTGGGTGGCGGGGAGTATGTGTGGGTGGCGGGGAGTGTGTGTGGGTGGTGAGGAGTGTGTGTGGGTAGCGGGGAGTGTGTGTGGGTGGTGAGGAGTGTGTGTGGGTGGCGGGGAGTATGTGTGGGTGGCGGGGAGTGTGTGTGGGTGGTGAGGAGTGTGTGTGGGTGGTGAGGAGTGTGTGTGGGTGGCGGGGAGTGTGTGTGGGTGGGGAGGGAGTGTGTGTGGGTGGCGGGGAGTGTGTGTGGGTGGCGGGGAGTGTGTGTGGGTGGTGAGGAGTGTGTGTGGGTGGTGAGGAGTGTGTGTGGGTGGTGGGGAGTGTGTGTGGGTGGTGAGTGTGTGTGGGTGGTGAGGAGTGTGTGTGGGTGGCTGGGAGTGTGTGTGGGTGGTGGGAGTGTGTGTGGGTGGTGAGTGTGTGTGGGTGGTGAGGAGTGTGTGTGGGTGGGTGGTGGGGAGTGTGTGTGGGTGGTGAGGAGTGTGTGTGGGTGGTGAGGAGTGTGTGTGGGTGGTGAGGAGTGTGTGTGGGTGGTGCGGAGTGTGTGTGGGTGGTGAGGAGTGTGTGTGGGTGGTGAGGAGTGTGTGTGGGTGGTGAGGAGTGTGTGTGGGTGGTGAGGAGTGTGTGTGGGTGGTGAGGAGTGTGTGTGGGTGGTGAGGAGTGTGTGTGGGTGGTGAGGAGTGTGTGTGGGTGGTGAGGAGTGTGTGTGGGTGGTGAGGAGTGTGTGTGGGTGGTGAGGAGTGTGTGTGGGTGGTGAGGAGTGTGTGTGGGTGGTGAGGAGTGTGTGTGGGTGGTGAGGAGTGTGTGTGGGTGGTGAGGAGTGTGTGTGGGTGGGCGGAGTGTGTGTGGGTGGTGAGGAGTGTGTGTGGGTGGTGAGGAGGAGTGTGTGTGGGTGGTGCGGAGTGTGTGTGGGTGGTGAGGAGTGTGTGTGGGTGGTGCGGAGTGTGTGTGGGTGGTGAGGAGTGTGTGTGGGTGGTGAGGATTGTGTGTGTGTGGGTGGTGGGGAGTGTGTGTGGGTGGCGGGGAGTGTGTGTGGGTGGTGAGGAGTGTGTGTGGGTGGCGGGGAGTGTGTGTGGGTGGTGAGGAGTGTGTGTGGGTGGTGAGGAGTGTGTGTGGGTGGCGGGGAGTGTGTGTGGGTGGCGGGGAGTGTGTGTGGGTGGTGAGGAGTGTGTGTGGGTGGCGGGGAGTGTGTGTGGGTGGTGAGGAGTGTGTGTGGGTGGTGAGGAGTGTGTGTGGGTGGCGGGAGTGTGTGTGGGTGGTGAGGAGTGTGTGTGGGTGGTGAGGAGTGTGTGTGGGTGGTGAGGATTGTGTGTGTGTGGGTGGTGGGGAGTGTGTGTGGGTGGCGGGGAGTGTGTGTGGGTGGTGAGGAGTGTGTGTGTGTGGTGGTGAGGAGTGTGTGTGGGTGGCGGGGAGTGTGTGTGGGTGGTGAGGAGTGTGTGTGGGTGGTGAGGAGTGTGTGTGGGTGGTGAGGAGTGTGTGTGTGTGGGTGGTGGGGAGTGTGTGTGGGTGGTGAGGAGTGTGTGTGGGTGGTGAGGAGTGTGTGTGGGTGGTGAGGAGTGTGTGTGGGTGGTGAGGAGTGTGTGTGGGTGGCGGGGAGTGTGTGTGGGTGGTGAGGAGTGTGTGTGGGTGGCGGGAGTATGTGTGGGTGGCGGGGAGTGTGTGTGGGTGGTGAGGAGTGTGTGTGGGTGGTGGGAGTGTGTGTGGGTGGTGCGGAGTGTGTGTGGGTGGTGAGGAGTGTGTGTGGGTGGTGAGGAGTGTGTGTGGGTGGTGAGGAGTGTGTGTGGGTGGTGAGGAGTGTGTGTGGGTGGTGAGGAGTGTGTGTGGGTGGTGAGGAGTGTGTGTGGGTGGTGAGGAGTGTGTGTGGGTGGTGCGGAGTGTGTGTGGGTGGTGAGGAGTGTGTGTGGGTGGTGAGGAGTGTGTGTGGGTGGTGCGGGAGTGTGTGTGGGTGGTGAGGAGTGTGTGTGGGTGGTGAGGAGTGTGTGTGGGTGGTGAGGAGTGTGTGTGGGTGGTGAGGAGTGTGTGTGGGTGGTGAGGAGTGTGTGTGGGTGGCGGGGAGTGTGTGTGGGTGGTGAGGAGTGTGTGTGGGTGGCGGGGAGTGTGTGTGGGTGGTGAGGAGTGTGTGTGGGTGGCGGGGAGTATGTGTGGGTGGCGGGGAGTGTGTGTGGGTGGTGAGGAGTGTGTGTGGGTGGCGGGGAGTATGTGTGGGTGGCGGGGAGTGTGTGTGGGTGGTGAGGAGTGTGTGTGGGTGGCGGGGAGTATGTGTGGGTGGCGGGGAGTGTGTGTGGGTGGAGGGAGTGTGTGTGGGTGGCGGGGAGTGTGTGTGGGTGGTGAGGAGTGTGTGTGGGTGGCGGGGAGTGTGTGTGGGTGGTGCGGAGTGTGTGTGGGTGGTGAGGAGTGTGTGTGGGTCGTGAGGATTGTGTGTGGGTGGTGAGGAGTGTGTGTGGGTGGTGAGGAGAGTGTGTGGGTCGTGAGGATTGTGTGTGGGTGGTGAGGAGTGTGTGTGGGTGGTGAGGAGTGTGTGTGGGTGGCGGGGAGTGTGTGTGGGTGGTGAGGAGTGTGTGTGGGTGGCGGGGAGTGTGTGTGGGTGGTGAGGAGTGTGTGTGGGTGGCGGGGAGTGTGTGTGGGTGGCGGGGAGTGTGTGTGGGTGGTGAGGAGTGTGTGTGGGTGGCGGGGAGTGTGTGTGGGTGGCGGGAGTGTGTGTGGGTGGTGAGGAGTGTGTGTGGGTCGTGAGGATTGTGTGTGGGTGGTGAGGAGTGTGTGTGGGTGTGAGGAGTGTGTGTGGGTGGTGAGGAGTGTGTGTGGGTGGTGAGGAGTGTGTGTGGGTCGTGAGGAGTGTGTGTGGGTGGTGAGGAGTGTGTGTGGGTGGTGAGGAGGTGTGTGGGTCGTGAGGATGTGTGTGGGTGGTGAGGAGTGTGTGTGGGTGGTGAGGAGTGTGTGTGGGTGGTGCGGGAGTGTGTGTGGGTGGTGAGGAGTGTGTGTGGGTGGTGAGGAGTGTGTGTGGGTGGTGCGGAGTGTGTGTGGGTGGTGAGGAGTGTGTGTGGTGGTGCGGAGTGTGTGTGGGTGGTGAGGAGTGTGTGTGGGTGGTGAGGTGTGTGTGTGGGTGGTGGGGAGTGTGTGTGGGTGGCGGGGAGTGTGTGTGGGTGGTGAGGAGTGTGTGTGGGTGGTGAGGAGTGTGTGTGGGTGGCGGGGAGTGTGTGTGGGTGGTGAGGAGTGTGTGTGGGTGGTGAGGAGTGTGTGTGGGTGGCGGGGAGTATGTGTGGGTGGCGGGGAGTGTGTGTGGGTGGTGAGGAGTGTGTGTGGGTGGCGGGGAGTGTGTGTGGGTGGTGAGGAGTGTGTGTGGGTGGCGGGGAGTGTGTGTGGGTGGCGGGGAGTGTGTGTGGGTGGTGAGGAGTGTGTGTGGGTGGTGAGGAGTGTGTGTGGGTGGCGGGGAGTGTGTGTGGGTGGTGGGGAGTGTGTGTGGGTGGCGGGGAGTGTGTGTGGGTGGCGGGAGTGTGTGTGGGTGGTGAGGAGTGGTGTGGGTGGTGAGGAGTGTGTGTGGGTGGTGGGGAGTGTGTGTGGGTGGTGAGGAGTGTGTGTGGGTGGTGAGGAGTGTGTGTGGGTGGCGGGGAGTGTGTGTGGGTGGTGAGGAGTGTGTGTGGGTGGTGAGTGTGTGTGGGTGGTGAGGAGTGTGTGTGGGTGGTGGTGGGGAGTGTGTGTGGGTGGTGGGGAGTGTGTGTGGGTGGTGAGGAGTGTGTGTGGGTGGTGAGGAGTGTGTGTGGGTGGTGAGGAGTGTGTGTGGGTGGTGCGGAGTGTGTGTGGGTGGTGAGGAGTGTGTGTGGGTGGTGAGGAGTGTGTGTGGGTGGTGAGGAGTGTGTGTGGGTGGTGAGGAGTGTGTGTGGGTGGTGAGGAGTGTGTGTGGGTGGTGAGGAGTGTGTGTGGGTGGTGCGGAGTGTGTGTGGGTGGTGAGGAGTGTGTGTGGGTGGTGAGGAGTGTGTGTGGGTGGTGCGGAGTGTGTGTGGGTGGTGAGGAGTGTGTGTGGGTGGTGCGGAGTGTGTGTGGGTGGTGAGGAGTGTGTGTGGGTGGTGAGGAGTGTGTGTGGGTGGTGCGGAGTGTGTGTGGGTGGTGAGGAGTGTGTGTGGGTGGTGAGGAGTGTGTGTGGGTGGTGAGGAGTGTGTGTGGGTGGTGCGGAGTGTGTGTGGGTGGTGAGGAGTGTGTGTGGGTGGTGAGGAGTGTGTGTGGGTGGTGCGGAGTGTGTGTGGGTGGTGAGGAGTGTGTGTGGGTGGTGAGGAGTGTGTGTGGGTGGTGAGGAGTGTGTGTGGGTGGTGAGGATGTGTGTGTGTGGGTGGTGGGGAGTGTGTGTGGGTGGCGGGGAGTGTGTGTGGGTGGTGAGGAGTGTGTGTGGGTGGCGGGGAGTGTGTGTGGGTGGTGAGGAGTGTGTGTGGGTGGTGAGGAGTGTGTGTGGGTGGTGAGGAGTGTGTGTGGGTGGTGAGGAGTGTGTGTGGGTGGTGAGGAGTGTGTGTGGGTGGTGAGGAGTGTGTGTGGGTGGCGGGGAGTATGTGTGGGTGGTGAGGAGTGTGTGTGGGTGGTGAGGAGTGTGTGTGGGTGGTGAGGAGTGTGTGTGGGTGGTGAGGAGTGTGTGTGGGTGGTGAGGAGTGTGTGTGGGTGGCGGGGAGTATGTGTGGGTGGCGGGGAGTGTGTGTGGGTGTGAGGAGTGTGTGTGGGTGGCGGGGAGTGTGTGTGGGTGGTGAGGAGTGTGTGTGGGTGGTGAGGAGTGTGTGTGGGTGGCGGGGAGTGTGTGTGGGTGGTGAGGAGTGTGTGTGGGTGGTGAGGAGTGTGTGTGGGTGGTGAGGATGTGTGTGTGGGTGGTGGGGAGTGTGTGTGGGTGGTGGGAGTGTGTGTGGGTGGTGAGGAGTGTGTGTGGGTGGTGAGGAGTGTGTGTGGGTGGCGGGGAGTGTGTGTGGGTGGTGAGGAGTGTGTGTGGGTGGTGAGGAGTGTGTGTGGGTAGCGGGGAGTGTGTTGTGGGTGGTGAGGATGTGTGTGTGGGTGGTGGGAGTGTGTGTGGGTGGTGAGGAGTGTGTGTGGGTAGCGGGGAGTGTGTGTGGGTGGTGAGGATTGTGTGTGTGTGGGTGGTGGGGAGTGTGTGTGGGTGGTGAGGAGTGTGTGTGGGTGGTGAGGAGTGTGTGTGGGTGGTGAGGAGTGTGTGTGGGTGGTGAGGAGTGTGTGTGGGTGGTGAGGAGTGTGTGTGGGTGGCGGGGAGTGTGTGTGGGTGGTGAGGAGTGTGTGTGGGTGGCGGGGAGTTGTGTGGGTGGCGGGGAGTGTGTGTGGGTGGTGAGGAGTGTGTGTGGGTGGCGGGGAGTGTGTGTGGGTGGTGAGGAGTGTGTGTGGGTGGTGAGGAGTGTGTGTGGGTGGTGAGGAGTGTGTGTGGGTGGTGAGGAGTGTGTGTGGGTGGTGCGGAGTGTGTGTGGGTGGTGAGGAGTGTGTGTGGGTGGTGAGGAGTGTGTGTGGGTGGTGAGGAGTGTGTGTGGGTGGTGCGGAGTGTGTGTGGGTGGTGAGGAGTGTGTGTGGGTGGTGAGGAGTGTGTGTGGGTGGTGAGGAGTGTGTGGGTGGTGAGGAGTGTGTGTGGGTGGTGAGGAGTGTGTGTGGGTGGTGAGGAGTGTGTGTGGGTGGTGAGGAGTGTGTGTGGGTGGTGAGGAGTGTGTGTGGGTGGCGGGGAGTGTGTGTGGGTGGTGAGGAGTGTGTGTGGGTGGTGAGGAGTGTGTGTGGGTGGCGGGGAGTGTGTGTGGGTGGTGAGGAGTATGTGTGGGTGGTGAGGAGTGTGTGTGGGTGGCGGGGAGTGTGTGTGGGTGGTGAGGAGTATGTGTGGGTGGTGAGGAGTGTGTGTGGGTGGCGGGGAGTGTGTGTGGGTGGTGAGGAGTATGTGTGGGTGGTGAGGAGTGTGTGTGGGTGGTGGGAGTGTGTGTGGGTGGTGAGGAGTGTGTGTGGGTGGCGGGGAGTGTGTGTGGGTGGTGAGGAGTGTGTGTGGGTGGTGAGGAGTGTGTGTGGGTGGCGGGGAGTGTGTGTGGGTGGTGGGGAGTGTGTGTGGGTGGTGAGGAGTGTGTGTGGGTGGTGAGGAGTGTGTGTGGGTGGTGAGGAGTGTGTGTGGGTGGTGGGGAGTGTGTGTGGGTGGTGAGGAGTGTGTGTGGGTGGTGAGGAGTGTGTGTGGGTGGCGGGGAGTGTGTGTGGGTGGTGAGGAGTGTGTGTGGGTGGTGAGGAGTGTGTGTGGGTGGTGAGGAGTGTGTGTGGGTGGTGAGGAGTGTGTGTGGGTGGTGAGGAGTGTGTGTGGATGGCGGGGAGTGTGTGTGGGTGGTGAGGAGTGTGTGTGGGTGGCGGGGAGTGTGTGTGGGTGGTGGGGAGTGTGTGTGGGTGGCGGGGAGTGTGTGTGGGTGGTGAGGAGTGTGTGTGGGTAGCGGGGAGTGTGTGTGGGTGGCGGGGAGTGTGTGTGGGTGGCGGGGAGTGTGTGTGGGTGGTGAGGAGTGTGTGTGGGTGGTGAGGAGTGTGTGTGGGTGGTGAGGAGTGTGTGTGGGTGGCGGGGAGTGTGTGTGGATGGCGGGGAGTGTGTGTGGGTGGTGAGGAGTATGTGGGTCGTGTGGAGTGTGTGTGGGTTGTGAGGAGTGTGTGTGGGTGGTGAGGAGTGTGTGTGGGTGGTGAGGAGTGTGTGTGGGTGGCGGGGAGTGTGTGTGGGTGGTGAGGAGTGTGTGTGGGTGGCGAGGAGTGTGTGTGGTGGCGGGGAGTGTGTGTGGGTGGCGGGGAGTGTGTGTGGGTGGTGAGGAGTGTGTGTGGGTAGCGGGGAGTGTGTGTGGGTGGTGAGGAGTGTGTGTGGGTGGTGAGGAGTGTGTGTGGGTGGCGGGGAGTGTGTGTGGGTGGTGAGGAGTGTGTGTGGGTAGCGGGGAGTGTGTGTGGGTGGTGAGGAGTGTGTGTGGGTAGCGGGGAGTGTGTGTGGGTGGCGGGGAGTGTGTGTGGGTGGTGAGGAGTGTGTGTGGGTAGCGGGGAGTGTGTGTGGGTGGTGAGGAGTGTGTGTGGGTGGTGAGGAGTGTGTGTGGGTGGCGGGGAGTGTGTGTGGGTGGTGGGAGTGTGTGTGGGTGGTGAGGGAGTGTGTGTGGGTAGCGGGGAGTGTGTGTGGGTGGTGAGGAGTGTGTGTGGGTAGCGGGGAGTGTGTGTGGGTGGTGAGGAGTGTGTGTGGGTGTGCGGGGAGTGTGTGTGGGTGGCGGGGAGTGTGTGTGGGTGGTGAGGAGTGTGTGTGGGTAGCGGGGAGTGTGTGTGGGTGGTGAGGAGTGTGTGTGGGTGCGGGGAGTGTGTGTGGGTGGCGGGGAGTGTGTGTGGGTGGTGAGGAGTGTGTGTGGGTAGCGGGGAGTGTGTGTGGGTGGTGAGGAGTGTGTGTGGGTGGTGAGGAGTGTGTGTGGGTGGTGGGGAGTGTGTGTGGGTGGTGAGGAGTGTGTGTGGGTAGCGGGGAGTGTGTGTGGGTGGTGAGGAGTGTGTGTGGGTGGCGGGGAGTGTGTGTGGGTGGCGGGGAGTGTGTGTGGGTGGTGAGGAGTGTGTGTGGGTGGCGGGGAGTGTGTGTGGGTGGCGGGGAGTGTGTGTGGGTGGTGAGGAGTGTGTGTGGGTAGCGGGGAGTGTGTGTGGGTGGTGAGGAGTGTGTGTGGGTAGCGGGGAGTGTGTGTGGGTGGCGGGGAGTGTGTGTGGGTGGTGAGGAGTGTGTGTGGGTAGCGGGGAGTGTGTGTGGGTGGTGAGGAGTGTGTGTGGGTGGCGGGGAGTGTGTGTGGGTGGTGGGAGTGTGTGTGGGTGGTGAGGAGTGTGTGTGGGGCGGGGAGTGTGTGTGGGTGGAGGGGAGTGTGTGTGGGTGGTGAGGAGTGTGTGTGGGTAGCGGGAGTGTGTGTGGGTAGCGGGGAGTGTGTGTGGGTGGTGAGGAGTGTGTGTGGGTGGTGGGGGAGTGTGTGTGGGTGGTGAGGAGTGTGTGTGGGTGGCGGGGAGTGTGTGTGGGTAGCGGGGAGTGTGTGTGGGTGGTGAGGAGTGTGTGTGGGTGGTGGGGAGTGTGTGTGGGTGGTGAGGAGTGTGTGTGGGTGGCGGGAGTGTGTGTGGGTAGCGGGGAGTGTGTGTGGGTGGTGAGGAGTGTGTGTGGGTGGTGGGGAGTGTGTGTGGGTAGCGGGGAGTGTGTGTGGGTGGTGGGAGTGTGTGTGGGTGGTGAGGAGTGTGTGTGGGTGGTGAGGAGTGTGTGTGGGTAGCGGGGAGTGTGTGTGGGTGGTGAGGAGTGTGTGTGGGTGGTGGGGAGTGTGTGTGGGTGGTGTGGAGTGTGTGTGGGTGGTGGGGAGTGTGTGTGGGTGCGGGGAGTGTGTGTGGGTAGCGGGGAGTGTGTGTGGGTGGGGGAGTGTGTGTGGGTGGTGGGAGTGTGTGTGGGTGGTGAGGAGTGTGTGTGGGTGTGCGGGGAGTGTGTGTGGGTGGTGAGGAGTGTGTGTGGGTGGTGGGAGTGTGTGTGGGTGGTGAGGAGTGTGTGTGGGTGGCGGGAGTGTGTGTGGGTGGTGAGGAGTGTGTGTGGGTAGCGGGGAGTGTGTGTGGGTGGTGAGGAGTGTGTGTGGGTGGCGGGGAGTGTGTGTGGGTGGTGGGGAGTGTGTGTGGGTGGTGAGGAGTGTGTGTGGGTGGTGAGGAGTGTGTGTGGGTGGTGAGGAGTGTGTGTGGGTGGTGAGGAGTGTGTGTGGGTGGTGAGGAGTGTGTGTGGGTGGGGGAGTGTGTGTGGGTGGTGAGGAGTGTGTGTGGGTGGGGGGAGTGTGTGTGGGTGGTGAGGAGTGTGTGTGGGTGGCGGGGAGTGTGTGTGGGTGGTGAGGAGTGTGTGTGGGTGGTGAGGAGTGTGTGTGGGTGGTGAGGAGTGTGTGTGGGTGGTGGGGAGTGTGTGTGGGTGGTGAGGAGTGTGTGTGGGTGGTGAGGAGTGTGTGTGGGTGGGGGAGTGTGTGTGGGTGGTGAGGAGTGTGTGTGGGTGGTGAGGAGTGTGTGTGGGTGGTGAGGAGTGTGTGTGGGTGGTGAGGAGTGTGTGGGTGGGGTGGTGGTGCGGGAGTGTGTGTGGGTGGTGAGGAGTGTGTGTGGGTGGTGAGGAGTGTGTGTGGGTGGTGGGAGTGTGTGTGGGTGAGGAGTGTGTGTGGGTGGTGAGGAGTGTGTGTGGGTGGTGAGGAGTGTGTGTGGGTGGTGGGAGTGTGTGTGGGTGGTGAGGAGTGTGTGTGGGTGGTGAGGAGTGTGTGTGGGTGGTGAGGAGTGTGTGTGGGTGGTGAGGAGTGTGTGTGGGTGGTGAGGAGTGTGTGTGGGTGGCTGGGAGTGTGTGTGGGTGGTGCGGAGTGTGTGTGGGTGGTGAGGAGTGTGTGTGGGTGGTGAGGAGTGTGTGTGGGTGGTGAGGAGTGTGTGTGGGTGGTGGGAGTGTGTGTGGGTGGTGGGGAGTGTGTGTGGGTGGTGAGGAGTGTGTGTGGGTGGTGTGGAGTGTGTGTGGGTAGCGGGGAGTGTGTGTGGGTGGTGAGGAGTGTGTGTGGGTGGTGGGGAGTGTGTGTGGGTGGTGAGGAGTGTGTGTGGGTGGTGAGGAGTGTGTGTGGGTGGTGAGGAGTGTGTGTGGGTGGCGGGGAGTGTGTGTGGGTGGAGGGAGTGTGTGGGTGGGAGTGTGTGTGGTGGGAGTGTGTGTGGGTGGTGAGGAGTGTGTGTGGGTGGTGAGGAGTGTGTGTGGGTGGCGGGGAGTGTGTGTGGGTGGTGAGGAGTGTGTGTGGGTGGTGGGGAGTGTGTGTGGGTGGTGCGGGAGTGTGTGTGGGTGGTGAGGAGTGTGTGTGGGTGGCGTGGAGTGTGTGTGGGTGCGGGAGTGTGTGTGGGTGGCGGGGAGTGTGTGTGGGTGGTGGGGAGTGTGTGTGGGTGGTGTGGAGTGTGTGTGGGTGGTGTGGAGTGTGTGTGGGTAGCGGGGAGTGTGTGTGGGTGGTGAGGAGTGTGTGTGGGTGGTGGGGAGTGTGTGTGGGTGGTGTGGAGTGTGTGTGGGTGGAGGGGAGTGTGTGTGGGTGGTGAGGAGTGTGTGTGGGTGGCGAGGAGTGTGTGTGGGTGGCGGGGAGTGTGTGTGGGTGGCGGGGAGTGTGTGTGGGTGGCTGGGAGTGTGTGTGGGTGGCGGGAGTGTGTGTGGGTGGCGGGGAGTGTGTGTGGGTGGTGAGGAGTGTGTGTGGGTGGTGAGGAGTGTGTGTGGGTGGCGGGGAGTGTGTGTGGGTGGTGAGGAGTGTGTGTGGGTGGCGGGGAGTGTGTGTGGGTGGCGGGGAGTGTGTGTGGGTGGTGGGGAGTGTGTGTGGGTGGTGAGGAGTGTGTGTGGGTGGTGAGGAGTGTGTGTGGGTGGTGTGGAGTGTGTGTGGGTGGCTGGGAGTGTGTGTGGGTGGTGAGGAGTGTGTGTGGGTGGTGTGGAGTGTGTGTGGGTGGTGTGGAGTGTGTGTGGGTGGTGAGGAGTGTGTGTGGGTGCCGGGGAGTGTGTGTGGTGTGGGTGGTGAGGAGTGTGTGTGGGTGGCGGGAGTGTGTGTGGGTGGCGGGGAGTGTGTGTGGGTGGTGAGGAGTGTGTGTGGGTGGTGAGGAGTGTGTGTGGGTGGCGGGGAGTGTGTGTGGGTGGCGGGGAGTGTGTGTGGGTGGTGTGGAGTGTGTGTGGGTGGCGGGGAGTGTGTGTGGGTGGTGGGAGTGTGTGTGGGTGGTGTGGAGTGTGTGTGGTGGTGGGAGTGTGTGTGGGTGGTGGAGTGTGTGTGGGTGGTGAGGATGTGTGTGGGTAGCGGGGAGTGTGTGTGGGTGGTGAGGAGTGTGTGTGGGTGGTGGGGAGTGTGTGTGGGTGGTGGGGAGTGTGTGTGGGTGGTGAGGAGTGTGTGTGGGTGGTGGGAGTGTGTGTGGGTGGTGAGGAGTGTGTGTGGGTGAAGGGAGTGTGTGTGGGTGGTGAGGAGTGTGTGTGGGTGGCGGGAGTGTGTGTGGGTGGTGGGGAGTGTGTGTGGGTGGTGAGGAGTGTGTGTGGGTGGTGGGAGTGTGTGTGGGTGGGGGGAGGTGTGTGTGGGTGGGGGGGAGTGTGTGTGGGTGGGGGGAGTGTGTGTGGGTGGTGAGGAGTGTGTGTGGGTGGTGAGGAGTGTGTGTGGGTGGTGAGGAGTGTGTGTGGGTGGTGAGGAGTGTGTGTGGGTGGTGAGGAGTGTGTGTGGGTGGTGGGAGTGTGTGTGGGTAGCGGGAGTGTGTGTGGGTGGTGAGGAGTGTGTGTGGGTGGTGGGAGTGTGTGTGGGTGGTGGGGAGTGTGTGTGGGTGGTGAGGAGTGTGTGTGGGTGGTGAGGAGTGTGTGTGGGTGGTGAGGAGTGTGTGTGGGTGGTGAGGGAGTGTGTGTGGGTGGTGAGGAGTGTGTGTGGGTGGCGGGAGTGTGTGTGGGTGGTGAGGAGTGTGTGTGGGTGGTGGGGAGTGTGTGTGGGTGGTGAGGAGTGTGTGTGGGTGGTGTGGAGTGTGTGTGGGTGGTGTGGAGTGTGTGTGGGTGGCGGGGAGTGTGTGTGGTGGTGGGAGTGTGTGTGGGTGGGAGTGTGTGTGGGTGGCGGGGAGTGTGTGTGGGTGGTGAGGAGTGTGTGTGGGTGGTGAGGAGTGTGTGTGGGTGGTGAGGAGTGTGTGTGGGTAGCGGGGAGTGTGTGTGGGTGGTGAGGAGTGTGTGTGGGTGGTGGGGAGTGTGTGTGGGTGGTGAGGAGTGTGTGTGGGTGGTGAGGAGTGTGTGTGGGTGGTGAGGAGTGTGTGTGGGTGGTGGGGAGTGTGTGTGGGTGGTGAGGAGTGTGTGTGGGTGGTGAGGAGTGTGTGTGGGTGGTGAGGGAGTGTGTGTGGGTGGTGAGGAGTGTGTGTGGGTGGTGAGGAGTGTGTGTGGGTGGTGAGGGAGTGTGTGTGGGTGGTGGGGAGTGTGTGTGGGTGGTGAGGGAGTGTGTGTGGGTGGTGCGGGAGTGTGTGTGGGTGGTGAGGGAGTGTGTGTGGGTGGTGGGGAGTGTGTGTGGGTGGTGAGGAGTGTGTGTGGGTGGTGGGAGTGTGTGTGGGTGGTGAGGAGTGTGTGTGGGTGGTGAGGAGTGTGTGTGGGTGGTGAGGAGTGTGTGTGGGTGGTGAGGAGTGTGTGTGGGTGGTGAGGAGTGTGTGTGGGTGGTGAGGAGTGTGTGTGGGTGGTGAGGAGTGTGTGTGGGTGGCGGGGAGTGTGTGTGGGTGGTGGGGAGTGTGTGTGGGTGGTGTGGAGTGTGTGTGGGTGGTGAGGAGTGTGTGTGGGTGGTGAGGAGTGTGTGTGGGTGGTGAGGGAGTGTGTGTGGGTGGTGGAGGAGTGTGTGTGGGTGGTGTGGAGTGTGTGTGGGTGGCTGTGGAGTGTGTGTGGGTGGTGAGGAGTGTGTGTGGGTAGCGGGGAGTGTGTGTGGGTGGCGGGGAGTGTGTGTGGGTGGTGGGGAGTGTGTGTGGGTGGTGAGGAGTGTGTGTGGGTGGTGAGGAGTGTGTGTGGGTGGCGGGAGTGTGTGTGGGTGGTGAGGAGTGTGTGTGGGTGGTGGGAGTGTGTGTGGGTGGTGAGGAGTGTGTGTGGGTGGTGAGGAGTGTGTGTGGGTGGTGAGGAGTGTGTGTGGGTGGCGGGGAGTGTGTGTGGGTGGCGGGGAGTGTGTGTGGGTGGTGGGGAGTGTGTGTGGGTGGTGAGGAGTGTGTGTGGGTGGTGAGGAGTGTGTGTGGGTGCGGGGAGTGTGTGTGGGTGGTGAGGAGTGTGTGTGGGTGGTGGGGAGTGTGTGTGGGTGGTGAGGAGTGTGTGTGGGTGGTGAGGAGTGTGTGTGGGTGGCGGGAGTGTGTGTGGGTGGCGGGGAGTGTGTGTGGGTGGCGGGGAGTGTGTGTGGGTGGTGAGGAGTGTGTGTGGGTGGCGGGAGTGTGTGTGGGTGGTGAGGAGTGTGTGTGGGTGGCGGGGAGTGTGTGTGGGTGGCGGGGAGTGTGTGTGGGTGGTGAGGAGTGTGTGTGGGTGGCGGGAGTGTGTGTGGGTGGTGCGGAGTGTGTGTGGGTGGCGGGGAGTGTGTGTGGGTGGTGAGGAGTGTGTGTGGGTGGTGAGGAGTGTGTGTGGGTGGTGAGGAGTGTGTGTGGGTGGCTGGGAGTGTGTGTGGGTGGTGGGGAGTGTGTTGTGGGTGGTGAGGGAGTGTGTGTGGGTGGTGAGGAGTGTGTGTGGGTGCGGGAGTGTGTGTGGGTGGCGGGGAGTGTGTGTGGGTGGTCGGGGAGTGTGTGTGGGTGGTGAGGAGTGTGTGTGGGTGGTGAGGAGTGTGTGTGGGTGGCTGTGGAGTGTGTGTGGGTGGCGGGGAGTGTGTGTGGGTGGTGAGGAGTGTGTGTGGGTGGTGAGGAGTGTGTGTGGGTGGTGAGGAGTGTGTGTGGGTGCGGGGAGTGTGTGTGGTGGTGAGGGAGTGTGTGTGGGTGGTGGGAGTGTGTGTGGGTGTGCGGAGTGTGTGTGGGTGGTGAGGAGTGTGTGTGGGTGGTGAGGAGTGTGTGTGGGTGGTGAGGAGTGTGTGTGGGTGGTGAGGAGTGTGTGTGGGTGGAGGAGTGTGTGTGGGTGCGGAGGAGTGTGTGTGGGTGGCGGGGAGTGTGTGTGGGTAGCGGGGAGTGTGTGTGGGTGGTGGAGGGAGTGTGTGTGGGTGGCGGGGAGTGTACAAGTGAGCACGT